>OY979702.1:72187514-72749052 GCA_963855925.1 Inga laurina
TTTCGTGATGATGAACCTCACGTGCCCCCTCTGCCTCCCCAAAGCCAGCCAAAGTCTCCTTCTTTAGCCTATACTCGTCAATTCAGGTTATTTTCATTTCTCTAATAAGCTGTCAACCCTTTTTTCAATAATATAGATGAATATATTACTCCCCCAAAAAATATAGTCGCTTTGTTCCACCACTTCACTGAAATTGAGATGAGAAATAGTGGCTAACTCTTGTATTTATCTCAAGTTTTAAAATGCTTTCAACTTTGTCTCTATTCTAAAAAATGGTCGAAATTGATTAAAAACAAGTAAAAATGTATTTCAGTTTCCAAAATTATATTATATATATTTATGGAGGAGAGCGGAGGGTGATTATGAGAGAGGATGAGCGGAGAAAGGAGGGTTGAACATAATTAATGCATTAATATAGCAACATATAATTAACTAACGAAGGCAAAAATAAAAAAGTTATTGAATTTTCATATTTCTTTAAGGGTTTCTTCAAAAATTGAATCCTATATATGGAACTGGAGCACAGCCATGCGAACAAACCAAACACTGCATCAAATTGTGTAGTAAGAATAATTTTAGTGTTGAATTTGAAGGTTTTTGGACAAGGCAATGATCATTGATGATTTGGATGCCTCAAGCAAAACTAGAAACCCTTGGAGACTATGTTCAGCGACTCAAGTTGAAGAAGTCAAGCTTGTTCTTCGCCTTATCCCTATATGGCTGAGTTGCTTAATGTTCTTTGTTGTGCAAGCTCAACTCAATACATTCATAGTGAAGCAAGGTGAGACAATGGTTCGTTCTATCGGACCACACTTCCAAATCCCTCCCGCTTCACTTCAAAGCATCGTCTCAGTCATCATCCTCATCACTATACCGATCTACGACCGAGTTGTCGTGCCCTTTGCTCGAAAATTCACCGGACACCCATCTGGCATCACAGTGTTACAAAGGATTGGATTAGGTCTGTTCGTGTCAGTACTAAACATGATTGTTGCAGCTTTACTAGAAGCCAAAAGGGTTGGTGTTGCTAGAGACAACAATCTTCTAGACAATCCCAATAAAACAATATTACCAATGAGCATATGGTGGATGCTTCCTCAGTATTCCATCTTTGGCGTTTCTAATGCATTGGCCATTGTAGGGTTTCAACAGTTGTTCTATAGTGAAGAAGCAGAGACGATGAGAAGTCTTGGAGCTGCAGCATATATAAGTTTATTTGGATTTGGAACCTTAGCTAGTAATGTTGTTATAAGTGTTGTTGAAGATATCAGCTCAACAACTGGTGAGAAATGGCTAGCAGGGAAAAACTTGAATAGGGCACACCTTGATTGTTTTTATTGGGTTTTGGCTGCTCTAAGTGCTGTGAATTTATGTATTTATATTCTAGTTGCTAGAATTTTTGTGTACAAAAAAGAGGTTAATGTGGTTGATCCTAGCATCAACGATATTGATCATAATCAAGTGTAGCAGAGAATGGGTAAGGGACCAATATATATACTATCTTCGGTCCTAAATATAGGACATAGTTTGTAGTGGACCGGAGGGAGTATATATATATATATCGAAGTGAAATAAAAGTTTCTTGTTACTACATATATTGTGATTCGTTGTTGGGTATACTTCCTCTTCTCTAAATGTATGGTGCTAGAATATAAGATTTTAATTCATTTTCTCTCTCAAATTTATAATTTTTTAAACAATTTTATTGATTGTTTTTGTTATAGAGTTTTACAACAAAGTATAAATTATTAAAAGGGGCATTTTAAGAAAACTAATACAATTTTTTTATAAATAACTAATTTAAATAAATTATTTAATCTCTATAATTTAATTATCTAACTCTTACCATTAAAATTGGAGGAAAATAGACATATGTTGATATAATAACAAAAAAGCTTCACACACTGTAACGCTTTTAGTGTATGTTTGAAATTGTTTTATGGGTTTCAGCTAAAAAAATAATTTTATAGGTTAAGGTATAATTTTGTTTTGAAAGATTTTGTATTTATGTAGAAGTTTTGAGTATTCAGAAGTTTTTTTTAATCAATTTTGTACGGAAAATATTAAAAATATAGCAACTTTATTCACTGACTTTTCAAAATGTAACGGTTAATGTAATTTTATAGTTATCAATATCAGTTTTTTAATATAATTTTATAAGTATCCATTTTTAATTACTTTTTAGGTGAAGTTGATTCAAAAACACTTTTAAGTACCCATAGGTTTTTTACAAAAACTTTCATGACAAAGTTAAATCTTAACCCTTGTTTTATTGAAAGTGGCAAAACCACTTTTGCAATGCCTTATCAAAGTTTGCTGAACAATAAAATCATAGTTTTAGAAACTCTTTTTTCGTAAGTTAAGATGAAACTCTTCTCATATATTTATTTTATAAATTGTAAAAACTATTTTCTAAGATTTAATTCAAACATACACTATATTTGGGCTTCATTTGGATTCAGAGGATAATAGAGTGGCGTGACGGTTAAATGGGAAATTTTTAAAAAACAGTAAAAGATTACCTTTTTTAAAAAAAAATTTCTCCTGATATTCTTTTAGATCCAAATAAAGAGTAGGTTTCCCTCGTTGTCAAAGAGGAATATACTCTAATATAACCTGGCATTATATGTTTCTTCCAATATAGTATATGTAATTTCAATTTGCAAAAGATGAATATAACTGTAATTACAGCCAATTTCTTTTTGGGCCCACGAAATTTAAACATTTCATTTATTATTCAGGCAACTCGCTCCCCAATATAATGTTTTTTTTTTAGAATAGTTATTGAAGACTTTAAAAATAATTTTTTAATCATAATTTACGATATATAAGATAAACATATGAAAAGAATTTTATCTTGACTTATGTGAATAAATACTTTTAAAGACCTCAAATATGATCGATCCCAAACAAGCCTTAACCATGTATTAATTGTACTTCCTTTTTTTGACCTGTTATTAATTGTACTTCCTTATTTCATTACGATGGAAGGCAAAAATAATTTAAGTCTCCAACAGTCAATGGTGTATATTACTTTATGGTGTCTAATAGCTCGGTGTGCCCACCCTAACACTGTAAAGAATTACCCAGCCCGACTCTAAAAAAGTGGCCCGAAAAAATTTTGGGCAGCTTTGGGCGGGCTAATAATCGGGTAGGGCCAGGCATCAGGCAAGGGGTGCTGCGCTGCCTTGAAAATTATTTTCATTTATTTAAAATATAAAATTTCATATCAATTAAATATTATTTCATATATATTTTTTTATTTAAAATATATATTGTCTATTGTATAATACTCTTCTGGTCCTTTTTTTTTTTTGCCCTAGCCACACACTATTTACAAGTAGATTTCTTCTTTTCTTCTTTACTTTGTGATGTATTAAATTATAGTTACTTTTTATTTTTTTTCCAGATACTTCATCATTTGATAAACTTTTGTGACATTGAATTGATGCAAACTACTTTGACTTCACAGCTTTAATTACAATCGTTTTGTTTCCTTATTTATAATGAATTGTGGATGTTGTTTAATTTTTAAAATTTGGATAATTATTAAGACATATGGTATTTTTTAAATTTCAAGACTTAAGTTGTAGACTTATTTTAAAATATTCCAAAATGTGTAATCATCGAATGCATTTGAAATTTATATTAATTAGGGAGAAGTTAAGATATATGGTATTGGTAACTATATGAATGTTTTTGAAATTTACAAAAAAAAAAAAATTTTCATGTGTGGATAAAATAAGGTATTATCACTTGAGTAAGGAAGTCCACCCTACCCAGCCCACCCTTACCTAGCCCAAAATAAATAGGGCTTTTAACGGGCAAAGCCGATCATCGGGCTGCAAAATACAGCCTGTTCATCTTTCAGGTAGGGCATCGGACAGAGGTCTCCCCCTACCCAACCCTACTCATGCCCATCCCTATATATTAACCCAAGGGACCACTTCCAAATATACGAAAACAAGTGTCCTAGTGTTTAGGACAAGTGCCCCACATGCAATGGCGAACTTGGAAAAGCTTAGCCTGGTTAATTAACTACCTTTGGACCACGTTAGCTTGGTTAATTAACCACCTATGGATGCCGTTGACTTGAAATGGACTTCCTCTTATATTAAAGTAGGGGCTAGTTCAAAAAGGATTGCTTTTATTTTTTTTCTCCAGATATATAAGACACCGTCTGAATCTATAATTCGGGTTATAAATATGGAGGCCATAAAACAAAGTTAATTGTAAATAGGGATTTCACGTTTATGAAATAACTCAAAATTCCTTTGTCCATTTTCTTAAACAAAAAGGTGTCACATGCGGGATTGGGGCCTCTGCTGCCCCAATCCTGATGTGCTCTCTGTTACTCCATATTTTAGGGGCATTTTCAAATATATTTTTTATAGTTCTTTGGACGATTAAATTTTACATAAAATGAGTGAAATTTTGATATATTATAGACAAAAAATATATGTGTTTTCAATTTTTTATGATTTTTCAGAAAAAAAAGTGCTTAAAGTGAAAAAAAAATCACAATTTTTCTGAAAAATCTTTAAAAAATTATAAAAAATTGAAAACAAATACATTTTTTACCCATAATATATCAAAATTTCACTCATTTTATATAAAATACCATAAAAAATACTTTTAAAAAGGCCCCAAAATGTGGGGACAACAAAGAGCACATCAGGATTGGGGCAGGAGAGGCCCCAATCCCATCACATGCATGATGAAGAGAATCTAACAAAAGATGGCTTGAAATAGACAGTTAAATTTAGAAATAAGTTAATAACATTTTTGAATTTCAAAAAAAAACCTTGAAAATTTACAACTTGATCTCCTTTTTTTTTTTTTATGGGTTAGGTACAAATATCTTTCTATTAGAAGTAACTCTATTCGAGACATTGTCAGATACTAAATGTGGGTATCTTTCTGATGAGAATTCAAATTTTAGTTCACCACATTATAAAGAACTAGTTTCTTCCTTGGGACCCAATCAACATTAGTATAGGTCTCCTTTAAAAATAACAAAAGATGCTGTTGGGTAAGAAAATATTGGGAGTAACTTGAAAGTTTTGACACAATGAAGAAAAATTGAAAAACCGATGCTAGATTTTAGGGATCAGATGTTTAATTTTTCCCATACTTTTTGGGGTAGTCACCTTCATGCCTTTTGAGGCATGACACATTTCACAGGTCCTCAGTTTCTCCCTCACGCATCTCGACAGATTCATATAACCTCCAAAACGCTCTAATTGCAACTCAACACATACACACACCCCACCCTTCATTTCAGATTTCATACTCTCTCCCCCCCCCCCCCCACCGTCTCCGTCGTCTCCCATGGAGGAAAACACCGAGGGTTACCCCCTGCTCTTCGTCAAACATCCAGCTTCAGCCCACAAGGGAGGCTGGCACGCCGCCATCTTCATCATCTGTAAGTCTCGTTTCCGACTCATTCATTATATCTTCCGATACTCAGATGATACCATGGCTTCAATGGGTCCATGCAGGGGTGGAGTTTGCAGAGAGATTCGCGTACTATGGTTTGTCCGGGAACCTGATGACGTACCTGACGAATGCTCTTCACGAGCCGAATACGACGGCGGCGATAAACGTCAACACGTGGAAAGGCTTTTCGTCGCTTTTTCCTTTGCTCGGTGGCTTTGTCGCTGACTCATATCTCGGTCGTTTCAACACCATCCTAGCCTCCTCTTTCATCTATCTCCTTGTATGCTATATTCTATTCCTTCTCTTTCTTCGTATTATTGTTCTTCTTCTTCTTGGCTTTGTGCTTTTTTTTCTTTTCCCCTAAACTTAGAAATCCTATTTCATGGAAGGCAATCATATTCGAGACATTATCAAGTACTAAATATTTATCTCTCTCTTATTAAAATTTCAAACCTTAATTCGTCATGTTGTGAGAGACTAACCCCTTCTGTTAAATTCCCAACCTGTTGGTGGCTTTGCGCTTTTCAATGGATTGATTTCACCCTTGGATTCTACTTTAATCCAATCTGAAAATTAAATGTGTCCAAAAAAAAAAGAGAGGAGGAAGAAGAGCGTACCCTATTTGCCTCGGTTCAATGAAACTCTTATCCAAATTTATTGCAATCTAGTTGCATGAAAGTTTCTCTATAAGTGGAGGGTTACGGTTTAATCCTACTTGTGACCAGTTTGCCCCATTAATTGAAAAGAAAAAAACAAAGAAACAAACTCTCACCTAGCTTCAAACAAGAGCCTCTCCATTTTCTTTATCATCAATTTCCCTTCACTTCTTTATTCTCATCATTAAATCAATTCTAAACGGTTAAGATTTAATATCCTATATTCTTTATAGTTCTTACTTTTTATAAAATATTAAATCTTAACCCTTCAAAGTTAATGATAAACTGAAGAAAAGTGAACGATAAGAGAAGTGGAAAAGTTGACCTGGGTTTGGACTACGAGAAGTTTAGAACTTAAACACCGTGTCATAGTATATACCAGACCACAATTCAAGAAATGTTCCTCACTCACTCTAGAGATATACATTCATGAAAGGAAAAAATGTAAGGGAAAATTTTAACAATTAATTGAACATTTTTTGGGGGGGGGGGTGTTTCATTTGCTATTTTGTGATGGTGAAGCGTTTTATGTAACGCAAAAACTGCAGGGCATAATACTTCTGATATTGTCGGTGTCAGCAGTGAAGAACGCGACTTTATATTTTGTTGGCCTTTATGTATTGACGGTTGGCGACGGTGGCTACATGCCGTGTGTACAAACTTTTGCCGCCAATCAGTTCCACGATGACACGTCGGAAGGGAAGAATGCCAAGAGCTCATTCTTCAACTGGTGGTATCTGAGCACAGTGACTGGTTCACTTTTATCTACTTTCCTACTAACATATCTCCAGGTAATCATTCCTTTACATTTTTTTCGAACCATGATTAATCTTTTTCTTTTGATTCATGATCCTTTACATTTTTTAGACCGCATATGTATAGGCATTTCTCCTAACGGAAGAATTCTTTACATTTTAATTATTTAATGAATTTGATTACACCATCAAATTCTTGGCAAAAATGTTTTAAAAATTTGTTTATGTCCTAAACATGTATGTTTACACAAAAATTTCATAGGTTGTATATTGAAAAAATGTGCTTTCTAAAAGAAAATTAGAAAAAATGATAATTTGGTAAAAGTCAGGGGGTGGCTTTTTAGTCCTGTGCATGTTTTTATAATTTGGTAGAAAGATAATAATTAAAATTAAAAATTATGTGGACAAATAGGACAATGTTGGTTGGGCTACGGGCCTGGGTGTACCAGCTGTTGTGTTGGTGTTGGCACTAGCATTGTTTTTATCGGGAGTAAAAAGATACAGAAAAGAAGGCCCAACGGGCAGCCCATTTACAAGCATGGCCCAAGTTTTCGTGGCGGCAATTAGGAAGTGGCGAGTGAATACCACGCGTGGACCTCACCCTTATTGGTATGGCGAAGAAGATGATGCTGATGAGGGCCAATCTTTAGCCCACACCAATGAATTCAGGTGCTTCTCACTTCTCACAGAACCTTCATCATTCAAATACCCTAAAAAAAGGATTTGATTTTAGAAAAATATAGATGAAAAATTTCCATTCATAAAATTGATTGCCCAAAAATACCTTAGTGTTATTTAAGAATTCATGTGTAACATATCTTTAGCAGATGCAACTTTTCTGATTTTATAACCGTGCTATATCTTTAACTATGTACCTACAAACGTTGGTCTAGTTGATGACGTGGTTGACTCATAACTATACTTTGTGAGTTCAAATCTAATAGATGTAAGGGTCATGTTGGTGGGCAATCGGTAAGTATCCCTGTAAGCGTTCTTTAAACTCGGAGGCATGTCATGGTCCTGATGAGCCCTTAACATCCAAATCACCTAAACTTCTGGTATAAAAACAAAATATTTCTTTAAATATGTACAAAGTAGAAGACAAATATATAGCTGAAAATATGTTACACAAGTCTAAAAAAGAATTATATATGCTCAACAACACGAGTCTCAAGGCATTTCTGGGAATAAATTTTACAATGGAGGATTTTTTGTAATTTTTTTCTTGGTTTTATGCAAACTTTTGATTATTATTATACGCGTATTCTAATCTCGGTTTATTACAACTAAATATTGCCTCTGGCCTTTATTTTATAGATTTTTGGATAATGCAACGATCATAGATGACATGGATGCTTCAAGCAAGACCAAAAACCCATGGAGACTATGTTCAGTGACTCAAGTTGAAGAAGTCAAGCTTGTTCTTCGCCTTATCCCTATATGGCTGAGTTGTATAATGTTCAACGTTGTCCAAGCTCAACTCCACACATTCGTCATCAAGCAAAGCAGTACAATGGTTCGTTCCATCGGACCACACTTCCTAATCCCTCCAGCTGCACTTCAAGGCCTCGTCGGAGTCTTCATCCTCATCGCGGTCCCCGTCTACGACCGAGTCTTCGTTCCCTTTGCCAGAAAAATCACCGGACACCCATCTGGTATCACAACTTTGCAACGGATTGGATTAGGCTTGTTGTTATCTGTACTAAATATGATAGTTGCAGCTTTAGTAGAAGCCAAAAGGGTTAGTGTTGCTAAAGAGAATCATCTTCTGGACAATCCTGAAGCCGTAATACCAATGAGCATATGGTGGATGCTTCCTCAGTATATTATCTATGGTGTTTCTGATGCATTGGCTGTTGTAGGGTTTCAGGAATTGTTCTATGATCAAGTGTCGGAGACGATGAGAAGTCTGGGAGCTGCTACATATTTAAGCTTGTTAGGATTTGGAAGCTTTGCGAGCAATGTTGTTATAACAATTGTTGAAGATGTCAGCTCAAGAACCGGTGAGAAATGGCTGGGAGACAATTTGAATAGAGCACACCTTGACTCTTTTTATTTGGTTTTGGCTGGTTTAAGTGCTGTGAGTTTGTGTATTTATATTTGGCTAGCTAACAAGTTTGCATATAAGATCTAGTTGACTCTTTTAAAGAGATTAAGAAAATTAAATAAGTTACTGTAGAATATTTATATTCGTCATTTTTTTTTGCAAATTAATTTTCCTGACCCATAAATTGGTATATAATCTAATAATAAACAATATATGATATGATTAAATAAATTATTTAGTTTTTTTAATCTTTTTTAAAAAAATCAACTGGGTCGCGGGAGGTACTCTGATAATTTTTATTGTTAGATGATGAAACTATTGAAAGTTCACTTTTGAATTTTTCTATATATTATTTGAGTGAAGAATACTAGGTTGCTCTCGTAGACGGAACAAGATTCTATCCAATTGGTTTCTCTCCAGGTAATTTATTTGTCCAGTCGCACATATAAATGTGGCAAGATTATAAAACGCTATATTTTGTTATGGTTTCCAAGTTTATTCTCTTCTCTCTCCATCTCTATGAATTTTTTTCCCCCCCAAATGAGGGCTACAATCCAAAAGCATAAAAAAAGACTAGGATGATTGAATCCCATGCCATATATTCTTTTTCAACGATTTGAAGAAAATGAGACGGAGACACATCCAATAAGAGGACTTGGATAGGTCATAATATTTGACTAAAGTGTTATAGCAAGACAATTTTGATTTCTTGAGATAGATATGGCTTAATTATTGCAGTTCCCAACTATATTTCATTATATTCTGGATTGGATAGAAACCCAGCTACATGTACTAGTGTTGCATCTACATTCAACTAAATTCTTTGAATTAAATTCCAAAATAACTTTCTTGAAACCCAAATCTTAAATTAATGTTAGACCTTTGAAAACAACCCATCTTCAACTTAGGTAAAGCACATATATAAAGTAGATTACTACTCATATATGCTACTCATTATCTGTCTCTCACACACCATCATTGCCAAAGCTTTGGTCACCCAGATTTTTTACCCCAACTTTAGATATTTTCTCAAGCTCAATCCTAATATACTGGTCTCATAGTTGAGTTTGAAAGCCTGAATAACTTTGTTTAAAAAAGAATTTAATTAGATAACCAAGTTGAATGTTGGTAATGGAGTATTTTTCAAGTTAAAATGACTTCTATGTATTCTTTCAATGGATTAAGACACATTCCTCTAATATTATGTTATTTAAAGGACATATATTAAATTTATTTCCCTCGAATTTTTCCCCAGACAAAAATTTAACTATAGTTTTTCACTTCAATAAGAAAACATTAATTTAATTCAGACTATCCGATTCCCTCATCACCAGACCACACATCTGGGGTAAGGTGTAAACATGCTTTTACGTAAAAGGTTACATTTCCCAAAGTGGAGAAAAAGAAATCTTACGAGCAAAAGGGAATTTGCTGGTGAAATTTCCACCGAAAACTCTAGAAAGATTTCAAATTATAATTTGTTTCAATGTTATATGGTTTTTGTACTTTAAAAAATAAAGGATGTGGGAACGAGATGATGAAGAATGAAGAAGGAAGAGTTGGAAAGTCAATGACGTGCTTATTATATTATTAATGACAGAGAGAATCTGGGGCAATCATATTAATTTTAAGACTTTTCTATATTCAAAACTCAAAAGGCTGTTTGAAAATCAAAATTGTCGATTCTTTTTAGTCAATTCGGCTCTTGACATTGTCAATGGACAATCATTTTAATACCAATAAAATATTGGTTGACTGATTAAATAATTCTCTTATTCCTGATTTGGAGTTTTTTTATCAATACAATATATTAAAAGAGTTACTGTTTATTTTTAAAAAAACAAAGTTACTAAATACTAAATATAAAGAAAAAATTAGCATAATTTATTAAAATAAAAACTAATTATTTAGTTTTCAAATAAAAAATAGTGATTTATTAGTTCACTCTCGTATAATAGTTTGAATAGGGGATTAAACGACCCTGACTACAAAACACATACCATACTCTTTAGTTACTGTTGTTTAATTTAACTAATCGATTCATTGATATTTAACTTAATCAAGAAATATTTAAAATATATATTTATAATGTTAAAACACTTTTAAGCAAAGTTCAAGTGCATGTGCATGTTGTGACTAGCGAATACAAATTCTGGACAGTATCATTTTTTCCAAGTCAACAGTTATACACGACAATGCGTGTGTGTTTGCCTTTAATTATGAACAAAAAAGGTCAAAAGGAATAATGATGGACAAGTCTAATATTATATTTGGCAAAAAGAAGACAGCATCATCTCATCTTTGCTTGTTTTTCAATTCAAGAATCAACCTAGAAGATCCTGCAGATTCTGGATGAAATCTGAGTGATCTCTTTTATCAAAACTTTGAGATTTCCCATGAGGATCATGCATCTTCTTTGTCTTCTTCATAATGGTTCTCCCTTTTTTTTTTTGAGTGAAAACTGGAATTCATTAAGTTTCAATTAGGAAAACTTAATACAAGCGCAACTAGAAAGCAGGGAGGACCCCTATCCATCATCAACAACTGCCTCCACTAATGAAGGTGGTGGTTGATCAAAGAAAACAAAAACCCCCGCACTAGTATGACCTAACCTAGCAAGGTGGTCAGCCTCTCTGTTATATTCCCTAGGAATATAATGGTTCTCCCTTTTTAAAATGTTGCATTCTATTTTCATCTTTTTCATATCTCAGAATTCTCTTTTAGCTTTCTCTCTTTCTGGGTATGGCTGCACAGACACAGTTCCATGTTTTGGTTGTTGATGATAGTCTGATTGATAGAATGTTGATTGAGAGGCTCCTCAAAACCTCTTCCTATCGTGGTACATTTTGTCTCTTCTGATCTTTATAGGGTTCTTCTTCATACATTAATTTTATATTAGTGTTCATTTCAGTTCTTTTTTTTCTTTTTGTGGGACGTGAATTTAGAGTTTTGCGTTATGACAGTAACTGCAGTGGAGTCTGGCAGAAAGGCTTTGAAGTTTCTGGGTTTACAAGAAGATGATGAAATGAAAGTAGAAACTGCCACGGTTGCTGCAGAAACCCATCAGGTTGAATTCTGATATTAAAATTGGTTTTTGGCCTCAGAATTCTTAAATTAAATGCTCAGTGTTAGCATTTTTTAATGCTGTGGATTAATTTGAATTGATTTTTAATGGAACTCAAGCAGGATGTGGAGGTAAATTTGATCATTACAGATTACTGTATGCCAGAAATGACAGGTTATGATCTCACCAGAAAAATCAAGGCAAGTTGCATTTGTTGTAGCATAATTAAGCTTTTAAAAAGGAAAATTACATTTAAAATTGTTCCATATAAATATGTGGCTTCGCTTCTTTTGACATCAGGGAAGGAATTAAATATAATTTTTTTCCAACAAGATAAAAAAAGAGAGAAAAAGGTTGTATCTGTATTTTTTTAGGCATTTTTATATCTAATTTCAAGATTTTCCCATGATTTTCTGCTTTGTTGCCGAGTTATTTATAATAAACGTCTTCATATGAAAACTGACGTAAAACAAATATTTAGTAGGCATTTCATAACCTTTTAATTATTTGAAGTTAGGAGATTATGGAATTTCACTAATTTGCAGGAATCTAAATCTCTTAGAGATATACCTGTGGTGATTATGTCCTCAGAGAATGTGCCATCAAGGATCAACAGGTAATAAAAAGCATACTACATTATATGCAAATCTCAAATTAAAGATATTTAAAGGGTTTCACCAGACTAAATCGGAAATCTAAAAATTATGATTTTTTTTTTTTGTTTGGACCAGATGCTTAGAAGAAGGAGCTGAGGAATTCTTTCTGAAACCAGTTCAGCAATCAGATGTAAACAGGCTCAAGCCCCATTTGCTGAGATCTAAAGTTAAGGAAGAAGAAGAGCAACTCATTAATAATGAGAGAAAAGACATGGAAGAGAGCCATTCTCAAGATAAATTTAGACCAAATATATAGTTCATTGCTCAAGTTTGACAATATATGGATAGGTTGATATTATTTTGACCACTTTCCTCTTCTGTCTCACAAGCAAAATAGAAGAGAGAGACATCATTTCATTAATCTGTCTTTTAATTCTCTTCAACTCTGATCTTGATGCTCAATGTTCAATCTGAGTTAATAAATTTGAGAGTATGGCTGTCCTAGAAAGTTAAGAAGGGGGTAACCATTCTTTTGCTTTTGTTTCTTAAATTCCTTCTAGTTGGTTTGTTTTATTTATTTATTTATTTTGTTATATGATTTTAGGTACGATCTTTATAGTGATATTCCCTTCTGTCCTATTTATAAGTACATAATAACAAATTATGTAAATGAAAGAAGTTAATTAAAAGTAACTAGCTAGAAGAATTGTTTAATTAATTACAAATTAAAGTTTTATAGTTTGTCAGGGCCGGGATACCAGATGGAAAAAATCATTACTTTAGATCCATGCTATATTAAGAGACATGCCAGATGTCTTCATGACAAGGACCGGGGAGAGCGTACGCTTTGACCAATTTCATTGCTCTATAAGATAAAAGTATTATAAGCAAAATTAGTTATTAGTAATGTATCTTTTGACTTTTCATTAAAATTAGAGTCATATATCTACACTAAAATATATAACTTATATCAAGGTTAAGTGTTATAATAACATTATGATAGTGTAGCTAATTGATGGACGGAACAACCATTAAGCAGCTGCAACTAAATTGGGGATGTTGACTGTCCCCACCTTCCTTCCTACCGACAGCTGCAACTAAATGCACGATTTGTTTGCAACTCAAATTGATTTCCCTTCATCCCAACTCTCAAGTTTTAGATAATCGATTCACTATAAAAAAATACTGAATTTCTGACGGAATTTGAGTTTCCGACGGAATTTCCAACAGAATAGATTTCCAATGGAATAGATTCCGACGACAATAATAGCGTCACAAACAAATTTCCGACGGAATTCAAATTCCGACAAAAATTTCCAACGGAATTTCTGACGGAATTTGTTTCGGTCGCAATTTCTGACGAAAATTTCCAAAGGAATTTATTTCCGTTACAAATTCCCTAGCAATTTCAGACGGAATATTCCGTCGGAAATTCCCTTACAACTTCTGACGAAATTCATTTTCGTCAGAAATTCCGTAGCAATTTTTTTTTAAATTTTAAAAATCCACGTGGCAACTTCGGCAACCTCCCCCTCTTCGTCGGCGGAGGCGCGTGGCAGCTCTGGCTGCGTCCACCTTGTCGCCGGCCCCCAATTCCGCCACTTGTTGCAACCTCCTTCCACCACGTGTCGCAACCTCATATTTCCTGGAAATGCAACTCAACTTGCCCCTCCTTTGGTTCGAACCCATGACCTCATCCGTACGCGAGCGATGCCTTACCGGATGAGCTCGATTGCTTTAGCGTTCTATTATTAGACACAATTATATATATAATCATATGAGTATATTTTTTTTAAATTTCTAAAATTAAATTTTTATTAACATTAATTAATAAAAAATAAATAATTATTAACTAATATTTTATTTACTAATATTAATTAATAACTAATAAATTTTATTTTTTATATGACATTTTGCCCCTACAAGGACCAAAACCTATGATTGAAAGTTAAAAATATTTTAGAAATTAGAAAATAATAATAAAAATTAAATTAAAAATATTAAATTTTATAAAAATAATTTTTTAAAATTAAATTAAATTTAAAAATATTAAATAATTAAAAAATAGTCTTTAAATTTTTCCATTTAATTTCCGACAGAATTGAATTCTGTCCGAAATTGCGAAGGAATTTCCGACGGAAGTGAATTCCGTCGGAAATTCCCTCGCAATTTCTAATGGAATCAAATTCCGTCGGAAATTTCCTACGAAATATTTTTCGGGGCTAATTCCGTGGCAAATTTTGCCACAAAAAAAAATTCCGTCGGAAAATTTTCTGACAGAATTTCTAACGGAATTCAATTCCGTCGGAAATTCCATGTTTTTTTGTAGTGATTTATGTTTATCGAGAAAATAATTAAAATTATTTAAGAACAATAAATATGTTTTTTCCAACTATACCCTTATTTGTAAAGAGGATAAGTGAAATAGATAATAAATGCAACAAATACAGTTAAAGGGTAAAGTTGAAAAAAAAATGCAATAAATCCTGTACAACAACAACAAAGCCTTCATCCCATTAGGTGAGACTAGTATAGAAAAGGGCTTTTAGACCGGTTATATCGGATGAAATCTTAAAAATATGATCGATGGTATTTTTGTAATTAAAGTCAAATTTTAAGACCGGTTATATTGAAATAAGGTCTTAAAAATACTTTTTAGACTGGTTCCAAACACAACTGGTCTTAAAATATATACAATTAAAAAAATAAATATATGTAATATATTTCCTAGACCGATTCTAAATATAACCAGTCTAGAAAATATTATATGAATTAAACGTAATTAAAATAAAATAAAATGTTCATTATTTTAAAGACGGTTGTAAATAAAAACCGGTCTCAAATACTAAACATTTAAGACTGGTTATTAATAATAATCGGTCTTAAAAAGTTTCATTTTTTTAAGATCGGTTATTTATTAAAAATCGGTCTAAAATATTAATTTTAAGACCGATTTTGTATAACAACCGGTCTTAAAACTGACCTAATTTCAACTCTAAAACTGATTCTCAAGCACATTTTGCAAATCCCTCCCTCGGTTCACGACAGCTCCTCCTTTCTGCTTCTCTCCTCCGTCCTTAACCTTCACCGCCGTCAACGTAGATCTATGGTTGAATACATTACCATAAGGCTAACGCCGTTTGTTCCCTACGATTGGTTTCTTTCACAAGCTCGTTTTTATTGTCAGGTCTGTGTTTCAATTGTCAGGCCTTCAATTAAATAAATGGTTTCATTTTTGGGTATTTTATTGAAATTGTGAAATGAATTGACCTCCATTTTCTTTGTTTGATTCTTGCATCAAGTCGTCAACCCACTTTTTGACAAGCATCCAAAGCAATTTGGGATCAGAGGTGTATTGCCTCCTAAGAGAGACCTTACTCAATTCGTAAAGTGGTCAAACACTGTTCAAATCCAAAGGAAGAAGAGGTATGGAAAGCAGACTCTCTTCTATCTATGTTAAGCTACCGTGTGGTTAAAAAAGACACCTTTGATCTTTGTATGTGTCATCCCTTGTTTTGTTTAATTTCCATGTTTCTTCTCTGTAAGATAGATATATAAGCCCGCCTGTCCATTCTATCTACAACTTGTGATTATATAATATAAATCTAACAATATAAACACTAGCCCTGAAAATAACAATAAGCATCAATTATATGATTACAATAGTAATTAAGATGGAAAGAATGATATCAATGAACGTGTGTGTGTGTGTGTGGTTTTGGTAAGTGGTTTACAAGTGAAGGAGATGGCTGATATCCATAGGGTGAGTGAAGATTGGAAGGAGAGATTTATAGGCAAAAGTTGCTAATAACTTATTGGCAGCCTCAGTAGGATGAAATGAACCAAAGAACATATTCAAGTTCCTGTCTGCGCATGATCTATTAGGATCACACATCCCATCTGCTCTTGGCAGCAACCAAATTTGACAATGCTCCTTAAATCTGAAAATCCCCATGTTCATTCAGAATACCTATCAAAGTCATATATTTAGCAGGAATAAGAGAAATATATGAAATGAATATAGATATAGTCATATAGGCACCATCTAAAAGAGGGCTTTTAGATGAGATTAATGTACTGTTGATGTAGATGAACTTGGCATCAGAAAATTGTTGGTTGAACTGATTTGCTACTTCTCTGAGATTGTCATTGAAAATGAGGACTGCTCTGTTCTCCTCTTCAACACATAAAGTCCTATCGCCATGATTCATGACTTCATTTTCAATAATAATAGTTATAGTATTAATAGTCATTTGTTGAAATGAATAAATATGAGTACAAGTATCCACTTGGTTATATTATTTAGTTTTGCATTATTGTCAGTTTTATAGGGATAGGAAAAAGCTGTTGTTTTCTCTTTATGTGTTAGGCTATAAATATGCCAAAATATGGATGAATGAGTTTGGTCAAAAAAATATGGATGATTGAATTATGTTATTATTGAGATATTTATTTCATCTTTTTCCTTAAAACTCATAATGTGGTTATAGTGTCTCTCTTATTCTCTCATCTCTCTACTCTTCCTTCTCTTCTTCCCTCTTCCTTCTCTCCTCTAATTTGGTTTTGCCCTATTTTTCCCTTTATCGTAAGCTTAAATAGTGTCCTTAAAGTGAGGATAATGAGTCGTCCTAGTGAGGATACTCCGGATCCAACTAATGTTAATCAAAGCGAGCCTAGCAATGCTTCAAGCGAGGAACAAAGTGAGCCACATAACCGGCCCATATGACGATTGGGTAGGAGAGGCACCCAATTAAGAGACATTCCCCTCAATCGGAATACCAGGGAAAATATTCCGATTGAGTTTGATAGATATTGGAAATCAATCGGGCCTAATGCAAGTCGGTATAGGAGTTTTGTCGGCCTTCTAGCACACAACAAGCCTAGCATCTTGATAGAGCAGTGGAGAAATGTGGATAAAAATGTAAAGTGACATATTTGGGAAACTATCCAGCTCACTTACGACGTTCCTGAGAATGAAGACCTGTATAACAAGACAATAACGTATTGTGATGAACGTTGGAGGAAGTTTAAGACAAGTCTAGCCAATAATTACGTGCATATCGAGGTGGAAAAAAGTCAGCCTCGTCATAATCCGTGTAACCAGTATTCTTATATTGACGAACACACTTGGCAAGAATTTAGACGGCTTCGGACTACTCCAGAAGTATTGGTGAGTTGCCTTATTTTTCATTTGATTTACTTATGAATTGTCTTTAATTTATTGATTGTAACTTTTTTTTATTTCTCATTAGCAAGAAGAAAGGTAAAGGCACAAGAGAGTGGAAAAAAGAATGATTGCCCCCATACAATGTCTTGTGGGGGCTATGTGAAGGCTGAAAAAGACTTGTTGGCAGCCAAACGGAAGAGATTGAAAGAAGCAGTTCAATCCAATCCTTCTGTTATTCGTTCTCCACCATCTCCAATACACCGTGAAGAAATGTGGAAGTTCGCTCACCAAAAGAGGAGCAGGTTTTATACGAGTGAACAATCTCGTATAGTTGATGAAAAAATTACAAGTATTGTTGTTGTTATTAACTAGTGAGTAAACAAAAATTCATTACTTATGTTTGTCTTACGTGTCTTACATGAAGAGCTTAAAAAAATAAGCTGAGGGTTTGTTTAAGGCAGATGGGAGGAATGACATCCTGACCGTTGCTACAAGAAAACACGAGCATCCCGGTTGTGTTAGAACAGTTAAGGGCGGGGTAGGCATAAGAGATTACTTTGGAGCACCCTCACGTCGTTTCTCAAGTAGTATGGTGACTAAGGAGGAGATGGAGCATATATTGGCCACTGTGAGGGCGGGGCTAGGGCTGAGGCAGAAGCATCATTTGATGCACGATTTAAAGAAAGGTTCAGCAAGATGAAGGAGGAATGGATGATCATGACGAGCATAAGACAAGTAGATATCAGTGCTTCTCAGGCTCATTCCCTAAACCCTAAACAGAGTACTAAAGGGAGTTGTATTGGTTAGTCATCAGAAGGTCCTAGAAAAGAAATTGATGAGCCTTGTAATTGTTTGTGGAGGATCCTCTGAGACAATTAGTTGCACAGGGGAGAGTGCGCAACTTGGAATCAATTGTTCACCACCAAGAAATAAAGGATAATCAAGTCAGAGTGGCAGTTGAAGAGGTGATCGTTGCATATACACCTCTCCCTATCCTTGTTGATGACTTCAAGATTATGGGCAATGTCTTCAACTCTTTCATCTTGTGGCCAAATAACCTTATTTCTAATCGAGCTGAGGAATCCCACCACGTTTACCTCTACCTCCACTCAAGATGTTTCATGACCTTTATTGAATGTCATGCAGCAAGTGATTCTGATGGCATATAATACGTCCTTTCGAATAAGAGATTGGCCTACTGAGTCACTGTTGGCAAGTCAGGAGTGCAATGTTATCTTGAGAGGGATGATTTAATGTCCCTAGTAGCTCCTCTACAACAGCTTATGGTTTCGATTGTCCAACTCTTTTTAATGTAAGTATCTTCTCAAATTGGAAGTTAATATTTTACAAATTACGCTATTAAACTTTGATTTGTGTGCTTGCATTATTGTAGGTACATGAATCGTAGGTTGGTTGACTCTGGCAAAACCAATAAATTTGGACTCTTATGCCCAGTTCAACTCTACGACAAAGGGGCCATTGCTACTATCAGACAAACTTACTTATCGCACAAGCTTAGTGAAACCCCAATTAAGTGTTTCTTGGCTCCATATTTGCATAGGTAAGAAATAAATTTATATTTCATAATATACACAATGTTTTATATTTGGTTAAAAGTCTTCCCTTTTTTCAGTGATAATTGGCAATTGGCTATTTTGTCCAAGAAGAGTTATTCTATCATCCTCTTATGCTCCCTCCACCTCAGCAAGCCAATTAGTGAATTGAAGAAGACCTTGAACTCATAAGTTTTCTTGCATTATTAATTACCTTTCGTGTGCAAAATTTATGAAATTTGTGTAAAATAAGTAACATTTGTGATTTTGATGATATAGGGCTATGCGAACATTCCTACACACTGCTTGTGGTAGGCCTATTCGTGAACTAAAAGACCCTACATGGATCTTGCCAAAGGTTAGTTATATATTGATTTGTTTTAAGAATGTATTCAATAGATTTAATTTTATATTTGTTTTAAGGGTTAAGGTGCTTAAATAACCTTCAATTTTTCTGAAAAATGCAAAAGTAACTACAAACTATTTTTTAGAGCAAAAGTAACCATAAACATTATGAAAAAGAGTAAAATTAACCATGACGCTAACGTCCGTTATTGTGAACTTTTTAATGAAATGCTAAGGTGCTAAAATAGCTATTAACTAATATCAAAAGTGTAAAAATAATCATAAACTTTTTTTTGGATGCAAATGTAACTAAAAAGTGATTTATTGAACATTAATTCATAAGTTTGTTTTTAGTTTTTGTGTTATGAGTGTTTCATCAATTTGGGGATTAAAATAAGAAAAGTCAAAGAAAAACTTATGAATTCATGTTTAAGAAGTCACCTATTTTTTAATCTGGTGAGAATGAATAAGCGGAAGAAACTTGTCACCCAACTCCAAAAGCTAAAATTCCAAACATGAATCATTGGCCTTAAAAAAATTAATTCATAAGTGTTTTTTATTTTTTGGAATTAGGATTACAAGTTTATTTCGTTTCGTCATTATTACAAGAACAAAAAAAAAAAAGGAAACTTCTTGAATATTAATTCACAAGTTTTGTCATTTTACTGCCAGAATTGATAAAACACATAATACAAAAGCTAAATAAAAACTTATGAATTAATGTTTAAGAAGTTACTTTTTAGTTAATTTTGCATAAAAAAATTTATGGTTATTTTTTCACTTTTAGTATAAGTTAATGGCTATTTTAGTACCTTAACATTTCATTAAAAAATTCACATTAACGGACGTTAACGTCCATTAACATCATGGTTACTTTTGTCTTCTTTTATAATGTTTATGGTTACTTTTGTTCTAAAAAATAGTTTATGGTTACTTTTACACTTTTTAAAAAAGTTAAAGGTTATTTAAGCACCTTAACCCTTGTTTTAATTATATCATATTATTTTTCAGACCCGTGGGCAACCACTGAGGTCCAACTTGTGTGGGTTGTATGTTCTGAGGCACATTTATAATATTATTACCCTAGGCATGATAAAATTTACTCAAGAGGTAAACGTATATATATTTCAAAAATTATGTATTACTTTTATTTTTTTTAAAGTGAAGTTAATGTTTTGCTTGACTTTAGTGTTTCAGATGTTTGATCTTGCTGACCTCTTTTCAGAAGAAGATATTGATCACATTCGCAATTGTTATAATGAATTCATTTATGAACTTTTACAACAGTAAGTTCTTGTGAAACTGAGGAATTTTTTATATATATTGATGAATTGACATGTTGGTTAGTTGTAAAACTTGTTGCTTGCATGAATTGACATGTTTGTTGTTTTTGTGATTATGTGCAACCATGCATTTATACATGTGAATATGTTTGAGCCATGTCATTGGCCTGCATGTGTTTTAAACAATTATGCATATATAAATGGTTTTAAACAACACATTACATAAGGATATATGACATGTTATGTTACAAGTTCCCAATGAGAAGGTTAAAAAAAAGGAAATGGTAAGTGGAAGCAAACTGAACACCTTATGACACTTAATAAGTATGGCATTGGAAGTAGTAATTATAGGATGCGTTCTGGTAACTAACATAATCTCATACAATAAAAAAAATTATAATACTTTTAAGACCGATTATAAATATAACCGGCCTTAAAATTCAAGTTTTAAGACCAATTTTATATACAACAGGTCTTAAAATTCAAACTTTTAAAACCGATTATATGGAAAACTGATCTTAAAAATGTTTATGTATTGCTTACAAAAGAGGTCTTTTAAAACCGATGCTCATGAAAACCAGTCTTAAAATGGTTTATTTTAAGATCGGTTATCAATACAACCGGTCTTAAAAGTGAGACTTTTAAGACCGGTTACTAAACTGGTCTTAAAATTGACATACTTTTTATACTTGTTGTATCAAGACTCGATCCAAAACCAATCTAAAAAATCAATTTTAACCGGTTTAAAAAGCCATTTTTCTACTAGAGGTCGGCTACATAGATCGTATGATGCCATTGTGCTATGTCAAAAATCATATGTTTAAATACATTATTAACCAAAAGATCCCTTTCTATGACCTCATTGAGCTTTCGCTTCGGCTTTCCTCGACCACGTTTTATAAGACTTCATATTGATCAATCAACCCTACTCACTAGAGAACCTAATGGTCTTCGTTGAACATGTCCAAACTCCAAACCACCTCAAACGACTTTCTACCATTTTTCTTTCAATAGAGGTCACTCCAACTAGTTCGCGTAGACAAGTATTACGAATCTTGTCTTTTCTTGTATGACCACACATCCAATGTAACATCCTCATCTCGGCTACCCCCATTTTATATTCATATTGTTCCTTTAAAGCCCAAAACTCACTACCATATAACATTGTTGGTCTTATAGCAGTGCGATAAAACTTCCCTTTTATCTTATTAGGTACTTTCTGATCACAAATAACTCCAATAATTTTTCTTCATTTATACCATCCAGCTTGAATTATGTGATTAACATCTCCATCAATTTTACTATCTTGTTGTATAATTGATCCTAGATATCTAAATTTTATCACTTGCAGAATGACTTGCCCCTTATTTAACTTCCACTGCACTTCTACCTTGTCTCTTATCAAAATTACAATGCATATATTCAGTTTTACTCCTACTCAAACGAAAGCCCTCAGAGTCTGTCTCCATATCTCAAGTTTAGAATTAATTTCCTTCCTAGATTCAGCCAACAGAACTACATCATCCATAAAAACTATGCATTTAGGGATCTCTTCTTTTATAGGCTCAGATATAACATTTACTACTAGGTTAAACAAATAGGGGCTCAAAGTCAATCCCTGATATAGGCCAATCCTTATAGGAAAGTCCTTTGTAACACCTCTAGGCATTCTAACCTTGGCTATAACCCCCTTATACATGCCCTGAATAGCTTTGATATGTGCAACCCGCACCCCCTTCTTTTCCAAGGCTTTCCAAAGTATATCTCTTGGCACACGGTTATATGTTTTTTCCAAATCAATGAAAACCATATGCAAATTCCTACTTTTGCTTTGATACTTTTCCATTAGCCCCCTTAATAAATAAATCACTTTTATTGTGCACCTTCCTAGCATTATTGAACAAGCAGGCTTCCCACCTATTCTTAATATCTCCATCGGTAACCAAAATTTTACCGTCTTCATCCTTTATACACCTTACTCGGTCCAAGTCTCTCAATTTTCTCTCCATGTTCTTTGCGATCTTATACATCTTATGCTCTCCTGCCTTTGTCCCTAACTCCTTATAAAACTCCTCATATGCTTTATTACAAGCTTCACTCACTTTCTTCTTAGTCTCCTTTTTAGCCAAACGACACCTTTTTCTAATTTTCAACATTATTACACAAGTGTATGGTTTTAAAACAATCTTTCTTATGTTTGATTTTCTCTTGAACAATCTCATCCCACTACCAAGTCTCCTTATCTTGCCAACTAAAATCTTTTGATTCTCTCAAAATTTCTTTAGCAACCTTTTAGACCTTTTTAGATATAATCTCCCACATGATATTAGCATCTCTTTGTAACTCTCACTTCCTCTCCTCCAAAAGAGTTCTCTTAAAAATCTCTTTCTTCTCCCCTGTTAATTGCCACCACCTGACCCTTGGGTTTAAAACTTGCCAGAGTTTTTATTTTACGCACGTAATATTCACATTAAGGACCAAAACCCTATGTTGTGCTGTCATGCCATCTCCAGGGATCACTTTACAATTAGTACAAAGTCTTCTATCTGGATTCCTTACCAAAAAGAAGTCAATCTATTTCCTTACGGCTCCACTTTTGCATGTTATTAATGCTCCTCCCGCTTCTTAAAGCAAGTGTTGATAATTTTAAGGTTATATGCGAAGGAGAAATCAATAATAGATTGACCTTCATTATTGAGCTACTCAAATCCAAAACCACCATTAGCCCTTGCATGAGGTCCTGCCTCCTTACCAACATGTTCATTAAGATATCCTCTAATAAAAATCTTTTCGGTTAGTGAAATACTCTAAATTGGCTCCTCCATATCTTCCCAAAACTTTTTCTTAACATGTGCTTATATCCTTACTTGAGATGCATACACACTGATAATGTTTATAGTATCCTTCCTAAAAATCATTCTTAAGGATATGATTCTATCCCCAATCCTCTTAACTTCCACCACATTCTTCCTCTATTCATTATCAGCAATGATACCAACACAATTTCTTCCATTGACCTTTCCTGTGTATAAGAGCTTGAAACCATTAATTTTCTGAAACCTTTCTCCTGACCATTTAGTTTCCTGGAGGTACAAGATATTAATCTTTCGATCATTTATTACGCCCACCACCTCCCAAGATTTGTCATTCAGTCCTAATGTTCCAAGTACCAAATCTGATCTTATTGTACTCAAGCCATATAGCGCGCTACTTACAAGCAATGACCTAAAATTAGCACAATTTCTTAATTGATCCATGTTCATATAAGATTTGACAGGATTTTATGTTTGCTGTTGGGGCCTAACACAACTCTCCTCCTTTACCCAAGCTTGGGACCAGCTATAAAAATAGACAGCGTTCAATAAATACTATGACAGGCCTAAAATGAATTTAAGATTTAACTTTGGATCGTAGTGCCTCAAAACAAGATATGACAATTTGCAAAAGAATATGCAGAGAACCCTCCATTGCTTCATTAGGCATTAGCTGGAAAAAAAATGATGTAAGAATTGCTACATAGTTTTCTACAAAAGAATTATGCATGACACCCCTTAACACCAGTTACATTAACACTTTTTTAACATTCCAAATGAATATTTACATCCAAAAATGCCCGATAAACAATTGGCATATGTGGCAAACTGTGAGCAGGATGTTCATGCTTAATCAAATTAGTCAGTTCTTAACAATGGCAAGTCAGACACCTGAAAAGAAAAAGGGGCCAAAAAATGGAGAATAATTAGTGTACAACAGAAAATAACGAAAAAAAATACTTTCCGTATGAAGCTTGTCCTGGAATCATGTAAAATTAAATGATGAAATACAATAATCCTTCTCTCCAAAGTGTTTTAGTTAATTTAAAGATTCACAAGCAATAACATTATAACAAGGATCAACTTTCACTCCAGATGCGCATGTGCAATCAACATGTATGTTTAAGGTAAAAAGTCCATACTCCATGGAACATTTGCAATTAAGTTTTGCCATGCATAATGAGTCCATGACTCCAAATTTTTTCTTCACTTTATGTTAATAAGCATGAACAGGGAGTTACAGGAAAAGTGAAATTATTATGCACAAACCTTCTACGGCATTAGGATTGGTGTTCACAAATCTAAGATTCAGTAGATAACTATTTTCAGCATAATCATGCAAAAAACATCCTCGTCCCCCTTCTTCAAATTGGATGACACCTTTAGTTGGGAATTTTCTACTGCCATCAGATTAGAGGAAAGCTTCACTAGGGGAGTTTCTTCTTCTATCAGCATCCTGTTTAAAAATGAAAGCATGAATACGCAGCACAAGTTGGTCAAGGTAGGCAAAACCTTGCAGCCCAAAAAATACATGATAAGGTAAACAAAATAACTAATTAGTCATCTTATGAACAAGCAATCATTCATCACACGGTAATAGATAAAGTCATAATTTAGGGAGAGTTATAGCTCAGGTAATGGAGTTTCACTTGTAAAAACTCAAGCATTTGCTCTTCAATTGTACCCTGCATTGCTAATGTTTCCACATTGTAAGAAAAATATAACTAAAAGGAGATTTGGCGTATCGGGGCGAATCCATGTTCGGATCCAGGTCAAAGCTCCAATACTCCATACTTGTGCCCACACAATTATTAGACTACTAGAGCCTAATTGTGATTTGTACAGCAGATCACCAGAACCAGAAAGATGGTAGGAGAGAAGAGAATTTCCAGAAAACTCAATGGCGGAGTGAATTGCAATTGAGGAGGCACGCCTTATTTATAGTGGTTTATGGAGGCCACTAATTAGGAAACGTGTGCACACCTTCTTGCCCTCCAAGACAACAATTAATTGATTCTCAATTAATTCCCTAATTATGGTGATTTATTCCTTAATTAACAAATCCATAATTATTACTGAATTATTCCCCAATCTGCATTTTATACTGATTTTATTCTTATTTGATTAGGCTACTTATTTCCTAATCAAATAGTCTAGCCCATCAAGGGTGGACTTGGACCCAAAGTCCAAAATCTCCCACTAGCACTTGATGGGCCTCCCATCATGCGTGCATTACTCTTTCTTGTTTCATACTTGGTGTCTGCCGTGACTGCGTGGGCAAAAACGTCTTTAAGATTTGGTGCTTGTGATACTAGAAATCCTTCATATCGGATCAGCATCCAAGGACACCTTTTATATATAACCGTAAGCCATATATTCATTACCTCATATGCCCCAGATTCTCCTATACATATTACTCATGGCATATCTAATCCCTCTTGAGTTAATATGTTGATTAACTCAGATTGCCTTCTACGCACATAGTATCCACACTTACTAGCTACACATAGAGCTAGTAAGGGGTTGACCACAGATACTAGTACATCTATGTATCTAGGAGTAAATCTTCCTTTTTGACTAAACATCAGTCCATTTTGACTTGGTCACTTTCCTAGTTTTCACTTGTCTGACCTAATCGAGTTGATCATGGAGCTTCAGCTAAAGTAGTTGTCACCAAACCAAGCTTTCATGATGTCGCCTAAGTCTTAAGGGCATCGTGGAAGTATTCTTCCTTCCTGGGACTCATACTGTAGTGAACTAGGGATCTTTCACCTACATCCCGTATTGCAGTTTAACTCTTAAGCACATGTAGTATGAATTGCATGCTACGGTGAATAGTTTGAGGTGTACGTCGATTTCTTTTCTTTCACCGTACAGACATTAGTTCCAAAATGTACTCAACATTCGAACTAGAACTTTCTTTTTCACAATATCTCTTTTACAATCTCGTTTGTGAAAAAGAGTTCTTTGCCTAGCTACAGGTCTATATTCATGCTTCGATCCATTTTCTATGTATATGCACACATGTGGATCTCATCTCAGTCTAACTGAGGTGACTCAAACGCAAAGATTCTTCTCAACCATCTCATGGTGATCATTTGCTCGTCTTACCTTCCCATGCCCTTGCAAAACATGGGAAGACTGTTGTTCGTATGAGTGAACCAACCTCTTTTGACCTCTACAACATACAAAATTGTATACCTTATATGTATTTACTCATAACATACATACCATTTCTTTTATCTTCATATAAAAGAAGTTCACGACCTTATATTTTATTTGCGCCCCAAGATTTTCACTAACTCAATCAATGAATATCAAGCTACGGGCTCAGTAAGGGGACCTACCAACGTTCCGTCAGCAGAAGGTCATTGAACTGTCGCTTTCCCTCTTTGAAAGCATATCTCTCATAGAGATATATCAAAAGTATGTTTCACCTTGCTGTGATACTTAGGATCCTCATCATAAGATGATATCGTTTGGATCCTTCTATCCACCATTCATTCACAATCTCTCATAGGAATTACTTTAGCCATATAACACTTTGAATGGTGGCAGAACACGCCCTGTGTTCTATTTCCATAGATAACGGGAAAAAATACTTTGTTTATTTCCTTCACTCCATCACCATTTGTCTAGGCCTTGTATTGGAGTATCCTTTCAAAAGAAAAGTTGTTGTCTTAACAACTTAATCCATGGTTATTCTCATAACCCATTTCACAGCAGGACCAAAAACAACTTCCAAGTCTGACAAAAAATATTTGGTCTTATATACACCAATGTGTACATTCATATTACCAACTATAGTCTCACATGGGACTCTATCCACCTTTCTTATGTTAGATTCCTCATAGGACATATAACCTCTTTAGGTCTATGCCCTTGACTTCAGGGGTGTCCATGGGTTTGCAGTTTGACATCCTAAGATGTCTAAGGATTACACTTGTACATGTCTTAGGTGAAAAAGAGTATATCTTTCTTGTACAATCTCCGTTTATCTTGTCATTCAAGATATTTGTTTAACCCATGACTTTCTCAACTCAAAATTTAAGGATTCTCTGATCATTTATTCCTCTGACTCCCTTGACACTTGTTTCATATGTCATTTGACAAAGGATGACTTCACAAAGAATCATCACTAGACTGTTTGGGACTTATGTAGTGTACTTCGATTATTTCGAAGTTGGTGAGGCTTTCACCTTGTGAAACCTCATATACTACTATTTGGGTGATTGTTTCTACGAAGCCCTTAAGCTTCTTCATGTAGAGTTTATCATCCAATTTCCAAAATTCCAAATTAGAAGGTGGTCTTTACATTATCTTAATGCAATTCCAAGACTAAGCTTGTTGTCATAGCCAAAGTTTAGAGTTAAAACGCATAATGGACAACCTTCTATTGTATTACCCCTTAGCCACTAAGTGTTTTAGGTTCTATATACCCTCAACAGATTTGAGAACCTACTTGTTCCCAATCGCCTCTTGGCTAGGTGACAAATTACCCAAACACGTATTGGCTTAAAAAGAATCAGCAATTCGTCTTAGCAGGTCCTTCTAGTGTCTTTCAGACACTTATAGATAGTTATCTTCACCTTCTAAATGATGAAGAGAGCATTCAATCCATTAGGGAATCTATCCCTTATAGTCATTCGTTATATGACAATTTGCTCCGAGGTGGGTTTCATAAGATTCTTTTCCTATGTATGAGTGAGGTAATTCTCTCGTAACTTACCTCTTACCTCTTTTGTCGTGAAAATGGTCTCAATCCTCCTACTCGGATCAGTGAACTTAAGAACACTTGGTTATTCCTTGTCACTTGTGAACCTCTTAAAGAGATTTATTGTGATTAATGCTCATTTCCTGCTAGGAAATCTAGGTTTTATGAACGTTATGTCCCACAGTTTTCTCTCAGTCACTGAACCGCCATCATTTTTACTAATGAAGACGTGTCACGTCAAATTCTCATGTCATCTCACAAAGAGATACCTTGTATACCTTAGCCCTAATCTTCCTTACTCATAAGATGAATTATGAATATAAATTTGATGACCCTTATGGTCTTAACGAGCTTGGCCCTGGTTTAAGGCCCATCCACGATTCATAGGGTAACGTTGTGACTGACATAGAGGGCATTTGGTTAAGTGTGAATATAATAACTATGAGTCCACCTACCAATATATGGCTGATAGCCTCATTGATGCCATTATGTTCATAACCAAATCAAGGAGAGGTCTATCTCTCCATTTCAACAACTCTATTATGTTGAAGGGTTCTAGGTATTGATAGTTGTCTAACAATGCCTTTCTTGTACACAAAGCAGCTTGAACTAATCACATGGGTGTCTTTAACCCTTGTTAGTTCAAAAGGTCTTATCCTTTTAGTTTAACTGATTCCTGACTAGTTCAGCCATTATCTAACATCTTCACACTTGCCAAAATCCAAGTAAACATTACTGTATTTCGAGTAAATGTCCACAACATTAACGAAACACCAAGCTCTTTGTGTTTTGCCCTCACGTTCATTGGTTCACTAACGTCATAATTTTCCAATTGCAGTGGATTTTCTCAAAAATGTTTCTTTGTCTTTCTTGCCAGGTAGAATGAGTTCTCAACTTATTCATAAGGGTATTAACCCTTTAGTACACGTTGTTTAGCAAATATTCTTTTGCTTGTTTGATCATTCCCTTTGATTAAGGTGTACATGTGGCAAGAAATGGAATCTTTTTTCCTGAGAAAAGAAACATCAAAATCCAACAAAGGATTTGAGAATCATAGTCCCGTCGATCCTTAACTAAAGAGATAGCAAAGATGTAGTCTGTCAGTTGCAATTGCATAAAGTGAATCAGGGTGGTTTATCAGTACAGAGTTAACGTGCAAGTTCTAATCCCTTGATTCTATCTCTTTGTTGCTTTACATTTGACATGAAGCCATATGCTTCTCTGAAATATCCACAACTCATGTGGATTGCTACTTTTACAACCCTTAACGATTATGAATATAGCATTTCATTTTTGCAGAAACCATTTGACCTCCTCTAGATCAAGTTTACCTTATAGGTTTCTTACCCTTGGGCTTAGAGGATGAATCCTCCTACTCTTTAGCTAAGTTCGTCTGACTGATGGATCTTGGATCCTTCAGTCTTTCATACTTAAGTTCAATATGGTGAATCACATTGCTGAAGGTTACAATATGCATATCAAGGGAAATTTGTACTTTTGTATATGCCCACTCATCAGAAGACGTGCCTTACTCCCACTTACTGGGAGACACAACTTACTCCCACTCATTGAGAGACGTCTTGTCACAACATTCACTTGTTGTTTGTTAGAAAGAACTTGGCATTTAGTTTGTCTCAACTTCTTAGTTTGACATTTGCCCCAAGTGTTGCCTAAACGACATGTTAAGACTTAGCACACTGTGTTAAAACTTAGCTTAGTTTTAACTTGGAAGAAGATCACATATTCCACTATCTTCCAACATTATCCATATGGCTTGGATAAGGTTACATTGCTCGTACCATCATAAGTTTAAGCAATGTTGTTCTTTCTATGTTTGATTGCATAAACCTTTTGTATTCTTTAGTCGCTTCAGCCTCTAAATGCTAAAGACTAGTTGGTATAATGTCCCTGACATCTCATTCTTCTTGAATGAAAGAGATTTGAGAGTTTCTAACTCCATAGACATCTCTATTGAGCTTGTCTTCATAAGCTCAGTCAAATAGACTTGGTCATAATTGGTCACTCAAACGATTATGGTATACAAATCTTATTTGTTTAAACAAGACAAAGGATAATTAGATAATAAGTTCACTAGTTTCATGTTCAGGAGACAACTATGTTGACTCCCATCCCAATCATGCTAGTTAGCTCATCACCCTTTTAACCATAGTCTTCCTTGAACACATTCCCCTTTGGATTTCTAGACGTATTCCAGAAACCCTCACTCAATCAAAGAGCAGTTGTATTAACAAGATAATAACACAACATCATCTAACTAGCATAAATGTTCAAGAAAACAAGAAGAGAATATATTGAATTCAATTCTAAAAACAAACAAAGAATTTAATCTTAAATTCAATGGAAAAACAAGAACATTCAAAAGTTTAAGCCTCATATTGTTGTCTCTTAACATATTCTCCTTCTCATAGGCCCTTCTAACCATATTAACTCATGTAGTATCTAGCTACAATGTCCAACTCCTCTTTGTCATGTTTACATCCACTTACTTGGATCTAATTACAACATACCTCCTACTTGATGAGATGATTCTAACATCTCTATCTATCTTATCCTTTGTCACAACATTTGTGATAAAGGATTGACTTTTAGAAGTCATTGCTTCAATCCAAGTGGATCAATGTGGTTAGAAGCATGGGAAGACGTATTGTTATTCAATAATTATTGAATAATTTTAAGTTGCTGCAATTTTTTAGGTTTTTATCTCTAAGAGTTTGAGTCAAGGTTGGATAGGATTTTATATTCAAAAAACTCATTTGAATAATCCCTTACTTTTAAAGAATCTTTCAGCATTTAACCTAATGTTGCAATTGAAAATACTCTTAAAAAAATAAGCCAATCTATCCCAAAAGACAATAGAACCAACATTGATTCAATTCCAACATTTTGGGACCCTCTAGATGCATATAAGCACCTTTTTGACTCAAATTACACCCAACTTGCTTCAAATATATGTAAATTATATATCAAATTGAAGCTCTCGAATTTAGGGATTTTTAGAAACAAACCACGTCTCAATCGGAGGTCCCATACGCTCTCATACGCCCCTAGAAGGTGTCTGGATGGAAAAATCCTAAAAAATTGGAAAATTCCAACGAACGCCACTCTCGTCGGTGGCGCGTGATGTCCACGTGCCAGCAATAACAACTCCACGCTCCGTCTTCTCTGACGGTGCTTGCCACGTGTCAAACGGAGGCCCCAGTGGGCCCCACGCGCCATATGTCCTTTTTTTTTGGGTCAACAGTCAACGAATGAATGTTGACTTTGACCAATGTTGACTGTTAACCGGTCGACGTTGACCGTTGACCCGCCAATATTGACCGGTCAACCTTGACCTGTCACTGCCGATGTGGCGATGATGTGCCTCGGTCGACGTGGCTGGTCAACGGATGGCGTGGCCTTCGTTGACCGATGCTGACGGGGCACTTGACGCTGACGTGGTAACCTCTCATTGGCGCCACATGGCATTGGCTGACCGATGATGTGGCATTGATTGCCACGTCATCATCTTCAACCTCCAGCCGGTCAACCCGACCAGGTTGGAGCTCCGGCAGGTTATCGCGACCCGCAAACTTTAGGAGTCCATATCTCCCTCATTTTAGCTCTGTTTTTCACGTTCTTGGTGTCGTTGGAATCGTAGTTCAGCGAACTACAAATCCATGGCATTTATTTGATCTTAAAACCTCTTTTTAATTGATCAAATCATGAGTGAAGTTGCGGCGGCGACTAATGACCTGCGAACTTCTTTCCTTTGTTTCTCCCTCATCCGAACTCCGTTTGATGCGTTCTAAGCATCGTTGGAATCGTCTCTTCGAGATCTATACATCCATGTCTTCTTTTGGGGCAAAAACACTCAATTTCAAAACACCCTATTTTTCTCGACGTTGACGGCGCTGCGTAATTCGTCCTGGATGTGTGTCCTCTGCATTTCAAAAGCTTTTCTAGCTTTTGAGGGTTAAATTCTCTTGTTTTTGGTTCCACATAGGTTTCAAAAACGTCAAACCTTAAGAAATCGAAGATGTGAGGAGAAGACGAAGGAATTGTGAGGAGCAGAAGCATTTTGATTTATATGTACAAAGTTTTAATCTTTCGAACTCATTATCATATATCCATATGCGAAACAGAGAGCATACATGGAGTAGTTTCAAGCAATTGAATCAGAGAAGAAAGCTCAAAAAAACACTGACATATTATACAATCTTATGTATAGATATATGCTGGGCAGAGGGATCCATATACACATACGCATATGATCGAAAAACATAGGAGGCAGATTCATGAACATGTATATATAAAAAAAAACAAATATCATGCTTGACCAAATATATATACATATGCAAGACACTTGTTCATGGTATATCTGTGTACGCATTCAAAAATAAATTGAAGCAGCATATATTCTTTTATCATATAATCTCATATATATGATTGCATAGCGGAAATAAAAATCATGATGGGATATAATTAAAAAATTATAACACATATTTATTCGCATAGAATAATCATAGCCTCAAGGATCAAATGGCTTTGATGCCAATGTAAGAAAAATATAACTAAAAGGAGATTTGGCATATCGAGGCGATTCCATGTTTGGATCCAGGTCAAAGCTCTAATACTCCATACTTGTGCCCACATAATTATTAGACTACTAGAGTCTAATTGTGATTTGTACAGCAGATCACCAGAACCAGAAAGATGGTAGGAGAGAAGAGAATTGCCAGAAAACTCAATGGCAGGGTGAATTGCAATTGAGGAGGCACACTCTATTTGTAGTGGTTTATGGAAGCCACTAATTAGGAAACGTGTGCACACCTTCTTGCCCTCCAAGCACTACTACTAAACATAGATACAACTACCCTAAAGGACGTCCCTTTTTAAAAAGGGATGTCCAAAATATGGTCAGGTTCAAATTTTATAAGATTGGCGTGTCTGAAGACCTTTAAACGTCATAAAAAAAACAAAAGAAAAAGAAAGCCTTTAGACGTCCCCAGCACAGCTGGGGACGTTGAAAGTCCCTCACATGCACCAGAATTGACATGACCGGTGCATGTGAGGATGTCAGACCCCTTCTTACTCCCCTACTGCATCTATCTCTCCTCTTCCCACTTTACTCAATCACTCCCGTGCTGCATCTCCGTCCCCATCTGCACTTCTTTTTTTCCTTCTTTCTCCGTCCCCATTCACTCCCCTGCTGCATCTCCTCCCAAATTCATCACTCCGTCCACGTCCCCTGTTTTACGGATGTTATTGACGTTTTTTTCTACGACCCTCACATAGACGTCCCTCTGTTTTCAGACGTTAAAAGGCAAAAAAAAAAAAAAAGGGACGTTAAAACCCTTTTTCCTAGTAGTGAATACAACAATTAATTGGTTCTCAATTAATTCCCTAATTATGGTGATTTGTTCCTTAATTAACAAATCCATAATTATTACTGAATTATTCCCCAATCTGCATTTTATGCTGATTTTATTCTTATTTGATTAGGCTACTTATTTCCTAATCAAATAGTCCGGCTCATCAAGGGGCGGATTGGACCCAAAGTCCAACACACATGAATTGGACGGCAAGCACCCATGCGATGAGCACTACTAATTACCTGTTCCTCCATGCGGGGAATTTTTTAACCATTAAACTTGTTAGAGGATGATTAAATTGGATTAATCAGGTGATTTGATTTGTTGTTGGGTGATGACAATAAATTGGGGATAGGAGAACACTCACTCAGGCACACACATGTAAAAATCATTTTTATTCAACAACAACGCTCCCAAAGCCAAATAACTTGATTTTGATTATGGGAAGTTTCATAAAACATCTAAGAGTAATATTTGATAGTTTCCCGATCACAACAACAACCACAACAATAATAAGGGATAAAAGTTTCTGAATTATCAAACTCAACTTTCACCACAGCCTCATACAACAAATTTCCTTTGTGATCCATATTTGCTCATGGATTAATAAAATGTATTACCTTTTATCCCAGATTGGTTCCATTAAAAACACGTGTGTAACAAAACTCAAGTCAAGACCCAATGCATCACTTCCATCCATCACAAGTGCCATACAACCGGGATCATGCTGGAATGTGGTCAGTGACTTCCTCTGGAAAAGAAAAAGGCAAACTACCCGAAGGTCATATCCAAAAATAAATATTACCAGTGACGATAGACGAGATTTACCGAGATTTACAACATCATACCTTGTTGGTTAAAGGCATTGGACTATACATCCCAGCATATTTAATACCAACTGGACAGAGAGAAATGAAAATTAATAGTATGATCATTTTGAAATGAATCACAAAAATATCATACCCAAAATCTGGAACAGGCATATCACCTGCTGTTCAATGACATGTATATGCTCAAGAAATTGAGAAAATATAAGAACTTTCTCAGGCATATTATTGGGCTCAGTGCTTAGAGGGCATTGCTGGGATGATGAACCCACATCTCTCATCACCAGAGGGCAACTGCTCTCAGCAAGAACCTGATCATTGCTAGAATTGTAGCCCTTCTTCTTATTGGATTCTTGACTACGTTTGACATGCTTTTCTATTTGAGTCTTTCCAGTGATCAACCAAGTTAGCAGGAGCAACTATAAGGTTTGCTCTCGACAAGTATAACCTAAATGAATCTAATGGCTCACATAGAGCCATGCCAAGGGCAGTTACATCAAAAGCCAAATTATAATTGTTCAGTAATATAAGGGTGAATTTGAAACAAAATCAAAGCATGTGATATCAGATCAGCCTACATGGTAAGGAATCAGAAGGTGTTGAAAAGTTAATATATGCTTGCTGTAAATGGGATAAAAACAAAACAAAAACGCAACAGCAACGTGCAAATTAAAAGCAGAAGCATCTCTCTTGAACGCGCAAGATATATTTTTGTGAGGAAAATGATCCACCCACATGATTGTTAATAATATTTGAGGATTTTTATAATTAAAATTTCTATAAATTAAAGGACTATACTTTTTATAGTTACTTTGCCCGTTGTCGTTTTCAAAAGGGTAACGTGATAATCCCTCTCTATATGTATATACATTTGGATGAAAGTGATATCTATATTATTACATTTAATGTGTGATTTACATTTGTGCATAAAGACAAAAGATCTTAACTTCATTGAAAGTGTTGCTTGCGACCAAATAAGAATCCTTTTACTTTTAACATTTCTGCAACGCAACGTGACCTTGATTCTCTCGTTATTGCCATATGTGCGTGTTTGATTTTACATTCGAGGGTTTTACCTCATAATTATATTCCTAGCACAATCGTGGAGATGATGGCAATTTGTGAAGGTCTCTTGATCAACAAGTTGAATAATTTAACTCAACTTTTACTCATTGGGAAAAAAAAAAAAACAATAAACCTTTCAATTCCATTTAGAGCGAAAAATCATCCTCCAAACTAAGTTTTACATTTAAGACCAAACTCACCCCAAACTAATTGTACATAATATTAAATATTACTATTTTGATCTTATTTATAATTTTATTTAAAAAAAAATTGATCCTTATTTATAAGTCTACATTCAGATTAATAAATGAGAGTGTTACAATTTTGTATCTGTTAAAGGTAGAGAGAGAAGAAAGAGGCGAAAATGTCCCTTTCATAAATGAGGAAAAAATTGAAAATTTAGCCTATAATTATTAAGTTAATTAATTCGTCTTGATATGTAAAAATTACATAACTTGGACCTTTAAGTAGTCCCAGAGTTATCAATTTTTTTTAGGCCAGTACAAAGCTATCAAATTGGACTTATATTTTGAAGCAGTCCAAATTAAGAGAAAATTAAGGGCCGTGTGCGTGTAATAATGAAGGGTCTATCTTCTGTATGTCCTCCATGTTTTAAAGTCCTTATTAACATGTTTCTTACTATACAGTGCGCTTAAATTTTTTTTAATCTTTCGGTCATTATTAGCCTTGCTGTCACATTTTCTCACTTCCACGCACACTCACATCTCTGAATATATAAAAACGCATTAATTCCAAACAAGCACACCTTTGCTTCATATCATCTCTCTCTCTCTCTCAGTCCTCCACCGTCTCCGTCTTCCATGGCAGAAAACCACACCGGTAACGCCCTCCACCCCAACCAACCTTCCTCCCCAAAGGGTGGCTGGCAAGCTGCCATCTTCATCATGTGTACGTCTCTCATTTCCAACTCACTTATATATAAATGGAGTATATGTATATTTTTTTGAGTGAATATGGATTACGCGCGTGTATGTATTTCTCTTCAAAATTCTATAGCTGGAATTTACGAGCAAGAGTAGGTTAGATTGGATAACTGTGATTGTGAAGATGCATATATTGTGTTGGCAGGTGTGGAGTTCACAGATAGATTCGCGTACTATGGTTTGACGGGGAACCTGATACAGTACCTGACGGAAGTTCTTCACCAGCCCACCGCAACGGCTTCCAAAAACGTCAACACTTTCATCGGCGTTTCGGCTCTGTTCCCTCTGCTCGGGGGCTTCGTCGCCGACTCATATCTCGGTCGTTTCAACACCATTGTCGTGTCGTCTATCATCTATCTCCTGGTATGTATCCAATTTTCCTGGTGTGTATTTACTATTTAGTCATGAGAATGCTTACTGTAGGTCCCACAATTTGACCGAATTCATAAAAGATTCAGTATCTTTTGAAATTTGAAATCCTTAATAAATATCATTTAAATTTTAAAATTTTAAATCAGTGATTTTTTTAAAAATCAGACTTGTCAGTGGCTATATTCTTTTTATTAATCAAATTACTATTATTGTTAACAAAATCAATTTAAGATTTTGAAATTCAAGTGGTATTTTTTTTTATAATAAGCCCTAAGTAAGAAAAATTATTATTATTTTTTATTTCCATTCATGGGTCAAACTTTGATGGTAATATGTTTAAATTTCAATATTTAGAAGTGACTACAAAATAATTATTATTTAATTTTATTTTCTATTTTTATGTTCTTAACAATTGGGTGGGTTGAGTTTTGGAGATAATAAATTAAAAATTTATTTAAATCATTATTTAAAAAAACATATCAAAAAATGGTGAGAGCTAGTGATGAAGAGTGAAAGAATAATTTGTCTTGTTAGCATGCAAGATAATTGTTAATTTAAATATTTCAGTCTAGTAACAGTTTCGTTGGAACCACTGCTGGAAAAATGTAAGTGAGTGAGATCCACGCGCGCGAAAAAATTGATCTCTGCTAGGGTACTCTGCTTTCTCGCGTGGCTCGCCACCGATCTGGTGGCCGGCGATTCCTGCAAACTCCGTCGCCCACTGCTGCGGAGTATAGAGAGGGACTCCTCGTCGCGCACCGTGATTGAGGGGAGGTGAGTTGTGTGCGTTTTTTGCTGGACACAGTAATGGAATCAGAGGCGGCTTCTCCGACAGAGGAGGATTCAGGGACGGCGCACAGGGGGAAGAGGAAGACCGAGGGTGTCGGTCGTGGCTTCACTGGGCAGACTTCGGTCCCTCCACGTTTTGAGGAGTGGATGCGCGAACCGGAGGTGAGGGCTGAGGGGAAAGGACCGACGAGGAGCTACCGTGACTCACTGATGTCTAAGACAAAATGGAGAGATCGATGGTTTCTGGATGGGGAAGACGACAGTAGTAATGCAATCAATGTAGAAGGTACTGGAACTGGACCAGGGGTGGGATTTGATGACATTCTGGACCTGCATTCAGGTATTTCTGTAGACTTATCGGATCCAATGTGTCCTAATTTTCTGATTGATGAACATGAGAGAGCGCGTCTCTGCAAACCTTTTGCTAAGTCTGTTATTGTGAAATTGTTGGGCGGATCAATGGGGCTGTTTCTGTTGGAATCAAAGTTAAGACAGATTTGGGCTAAAAAGGGTGATATTAGACTGGGAGATTTGGAGAATGAATTTTTTGTTGTATCATTTCAGGAATGGGATGACTATGAGAGAGCTTTAACTGGGGGTCCTTGGGTAATTGCAGATAAGTATTTGAGCATTATGCGCTGGAGGCCGGGATTTAATCCTAAAACAGAAAGAATAGATAAAATAGCAGCCTGGGTGAGATTTCCTGAGATAGAGGTTGAATTGTTTGACAAGAAAGTGTTGTTTAATCTGGCTAGTTCTATTGGTAAGGTTCTGAAGTTGGATATTCATACGGCGAGCAGGGGAAGGAATAAGTTTGCTAGAGTATGTGTGGAGTTAGATTTGACCAAACCTCTTGTGCCGCATTATATGGTTGATGGTGTGCTAAAACATGTTGAATATGAGAGTTTGCATGCGTTATGTTTAAAATGCGGTTTATTTGGGCATTTCAAAGAGAGATGTGGCCTGGGTCATAAGGAGGCTGAGGCGGAAATGGAGGTGTGTAATAAGGAGGGTGGTAGTGAGACAAAGGAGAGTTCTGATAGTCTTTGGAGAGTGGTACAACGCCTTAGAAGGCAGCAAAGAGGAAGGATGTGGGATGAGAATGTCAAGGTATCATCTCGATTTGAAGTACTGAGAGAAGTTGAGGGACTAGAGCAGGTGAACCCCAACAGTGATAAGGATGCAGGGGTGCCAGAAGTCCTGACCAGACGTTTTATAAAGAGGAAAGACAAGGGGAAAGTAAATCAGGATGTGGAGGCCTCTATGAACCCTTGGACTGATGTAACCAATGTTCAAAAAGGGGCAACTATGCAACATACTAAAACTGGTGTGGAGAGGAGGAATAAGGAAAGGGGGGAGGGCTCTGTGATAGGGGATAGTGGTCAGTTTGTGAAGGAAGGTCGAGTAGGGGAAGAACCTTTACGGGACACTATGGGAGCGACTAGTTCTAACTTAAAAGGCCCAAAAATCTCAGTAGAAGAGGTGGGGCAATATTATGGGGAGGATATGGAGGAAAGGATGAATTGCAACAGAGATGTATTGACTATTGATGGGACAATGGAAGTATGTGAAGAGGATAGGAGAGCTCCTGTTTCTGGTTTAAATGGTTAAAATCATAGTGTGGAATTGTAGAGGGGCAGCAAGTAAAGGGTTTGCTGCAGCCCTCAGAAATCTGGTTCATGTTCATAAGGGAGATATAGTTGTCTTACTTGAAACTCGTGTTAGTGGGACTAGAGCCAAAAGAATTATTCGATCTTTTGGTTTTGGTTTCTCAGAGGTGATGGAAGCGATGGGTTTCGCAGGAGGAATTTGGATCATGTGGAATGACCCAACATTGGTGGTGAGTGTCATAAACAGACATATGCAATTTATTCATTGTAAATTGACTGAGGGTGATCACCCACCTTGGTTTTTTACTGCCATTTATGCTAATCCACACGAAAGCCAAAGAGGACAGTTATGGGAGAGGCTGGGGGATATAGCTTTGAATATGTCTGATGCATGGTTACTAGCAGGAGATTGGAATGAAATCAGTAGTTGCTTGGAGCAAAAAGGGGGAGGCAGGGTGAATGAAGGTCGATGTAGAAGATTTCGTGAATGGATTGAGGGAAAACGCTTAATAGACTTGGGTTCTAGTGGGCCTTTCTTCACGTGGAGGGGCCCTAAATGGCAAGGACATGATCGTGTTTTCAAAAGACTAGATAGATGCTTATGCAACTTGCCGTGGCAAGAATTATTTCCTGATGCTATGGTTCGAATAGGTTTAAGGATTAATTCTGATCACCATCCCTTAATTGTGGGGACCAGTTGGGATGAAGAGGTGGTAAGGGACAGACCATTCCGTTTCGAAGCGGCATGGCTTAATCATGAGAAGTTTCGAGAGTTCCTAGAGGACAAGTGGGTGAAAGGGAGAGATGTAAGAGATAACTTGAAGGATTTAGAATTGCATCTAAAACTGTGGAGTAAGGAGGTGTTTGGGCACATTCGATTTAGAATAAGAGGATTAAGGAGAAGACTGGAGGGAATTCAAAGGAGTGCAGATCGCTTTGATAACCCTTTTCTAATAAATCTAGAACGGGAACTTGAGGAGGAATTAGTAGGGGCAATGATGCAAGAAGAGTTACTATGGTACCAAAAGTCTAGGGGATTATGGATCAACCATGGGGACAGAAACACGAGATATTATCACAACAAGACTATGGTCAGAAGAAGGAGGAACAAGATTCGAAGCCTAAAAAATGATGAGGGAGTATGGGTAGAGGATGAAGATACTATCGGTGCAATGTTTCAGGACTTTTATGTCAATTTATTTTCAGAGGAAGATGTTAACAGAGAATGGCATGTGACTAGACATCAGTGGGGGGAAGTAAGTGGTGAAGAGTTAAGGAGGATAGGGAGAAGTTTAGATGAGGAAGAAATAAGGAAGGCTTTCTTTAACATAGGGGGGTTTAAAGCTCCTGGAGAGGATGGATACTCGGCGATCTTTTACCATAAGAATTGGGAGGTGGTAGGTAAGGAGGTGGTTGAGTTGATAAAGCGTTTGTGGGAAAGACCGGAAGGGGTGGAGGAACTGAATGCCACTCTCCTTGTATTAATTCCAAAATTGGATAACCCAGAGTTAGTCACACAATTTAGACCAATTGCTTTATGCAATGTGCTCTATAAAGGATTTACCAAGATTTTGGTGAGTAGACTAAAGGGGATTATGGATAAAGTTGTATCTCCCTTTCAGGCTAGTTTTGTACCAGGACGAAATATTCAAGAGAATATTATAATTGCCAAAGAGGTGACTCACATGATGAACAGAATGAGTGGGAAGAGAGGGTATATGATAATTAAGATTGATTTGGAGAAAGCCTATGATCGACTAAATTTGGGGTTTGTTATAAGAGTGTTGGAGGAGCTAGAGATCCCAGAATGTGTGGTAAATATCATTAAAAACTGTTTATCATCAGTTAAAATGCGGCTGTTGTGGAATGGAAGCAAGAAGGAGGAGTTCAAGCCTACTTGGGGGATTAGACAAGGGGACCCCCTTTCTCCGTACCTATTTGTGCTTGCTATGGAGAAGCTATCTCATATCATTGCAGATTCAGTGGATAGCAATCAATGGAAACCTATAATGGTAGGGAGAAATAAGGTATGCATTTCACATTTGCTTTTTGCAGATGATTTGCTATTGTTCTGTGAGGCGAGTGTGGAACAAATGAGTAATGCTCTTGCGTGTATGGATCTGTTTGGTCAAATCTCAGGGCAAAAGGTAAACCCAAGGAAAACCACTATATTCTTTTCCAAGAATGTCCCTAGGGATCAACAGAATATAATCAGCAGTATGAGTGGCTTTCAGCGTAAGGAGGACTTAGGGAGGTATTTGGGGGCATATATAACTCAGGGTCGGAACTCTAGGGCCAAATTCCAGTTTTTGATTGATAAAGTTCAGAGGAAGCTTAGTGGATGGAAGGCACATTCATTGTCACTAGCAGGGAGGCTCACTTTAGTCCACTCGGTTACATCCCAGGTTGCAAACTTTCAGATGCAACATGATCACATTCCATCTGGGGTGTGTAATGAGATAGAGAAGCTACAGAGGAACTTCATTTGGGGATCAGAAGAAGGAAAGAAGAAGTTGCATGCCGTCAGCTGGGAAGGGGTATGTAGACCTAAGGAGGAAGGAGGGGTGGGTATAAGAAGAATGAAGGAAATGAATGCAGCATTGTTGGGCAAAATTAGTTGGAACATGTTGGCCAAGCCTGAAGGGTTATGTGCTAGAGTTCTAAAAGCAAAATATGGAAGAGGAGCCGATTTGTTTGTAGAATGTAGAGTGAAGAACCATGACTCCTTACTCTGGAAGAATGTAGCAGAGATTTGGCCTGACATTACCAGAGAGGTGGGATGGGAGGTGCGAAATGGAAGAAGTATCAAATTCTGGATGGATAGGTGGTTAGGAAGCAATGGGAGATTAGTAGAGCATTGTGTGGATTCTGAACATGTTATTGATGAGGAACTGATGGTGCAACAGATCGTGGGTAGGGATGGAGAGTGGGATTGGCCCTGGTTGGAAGGAAAGCTTCCGCATCATATCTTGCAATTAATTAAAGCAGTTCCTTCTCCTTGTGCTGAGGATGGACAGGATAGGGTGGTATGGAAAGGAAGTAGAGGTAGTGAGTTTTCAGTAGCCCAATTGTATCAGAGAAGGCGAGGGGTTGTAGATGGGGTCAGGGAAGAAATTTGGAAACATGTATGGAAGGTAAAGGTCACCAGAAGAATTCAAGTCTTCTTATGGTTGGCAGTGCAAGATAGGTTATTCACAGCCTTACGAAGATCTAGAATCCTCGAGGGAGAGCCAAATTGTGGTAGGTGCAGAGTTGGGGTTGAAGACTATGACCATGTCTTGAGAAGCTGTCCTGAATCTCGTGTGATATGGGAGGCGCTAGGTGCAACCAAGGTATGCCCTCAGTTCTTTACTATGCCTATTTCAGCTTGGTTTTTGGATAATCTAAGTAGTAGAGCGGATTGGGCTACCATTTTTGCTATTTGTTGTTGGATGATTTGGAATTGGCGTAATAGATTGTTATTTGAGGAGGGGTTTACCATTCCTAACCGGCCTGAGCACTTTATTTATAAATATGTTGATGAGTGTCTAGCATCCAATAGAAAGTATGATGAGTTGGGGTTAAGAAAATAGCCGAAGGAAGTGAAATGGAGTTTTCCAAGTGAAGGTTGGGTGAAGTTGAATTTCGATGGAGCTGCAAAGGGTTGTCCAGGGGCGGCAGGATGTGGTGGGGTGTTGAGGAAGGCTGATGGTAGTTGGTTGAGTAGTTATAGTGTACAACTAGGGATCTGCGATGCGATTACGGCTGAACTCTGGGGAGCGTTTCATGGCTTGATGTTGGCGCAGGAGTTGGGCATCCCCAGAATTGTAGTCGAGGGAGATTCAACATCGGCGATTCACTTAATACAGGAGGCTTGGATTCAAGGTAAGTCAAATAATAGGATTCTCAGCACGTGTTTAAGACGGATAAGAAGAAATATGCAGGTTTGTTTCTCTCATACACTTAGGGAAGGTAATACAGTAGCGGATTGGTTAGCTAATCATAGTTATAATTGTGAGAACAATGTAATATATTATGATAGCCCACCACTTCAGGTGGTGCCATATCTGTACAGTGATCATGTAGGTGTTGTTTACCCACGAGGTTGTTTTGGTTGAGTAATGAAATAGATGGCATAATGCCCAATTTTTACCAAAAAAAAAAAATATTTCAGTCTATTGTCTCTAATTTTATAAAACGATAGAACAGTAACAAATCATTAAAAAAAATATGGTTTCTTGGTTTTTTTAGAAAAAATTTAAATTTTTTTGTTAGCGTACAACCGAAACACATTTTTAATTTTTTTAAAACAATTTATAAAATATTTAGACTTTGTTCAAGAATTTGAAAAGTTAAATAAGCTTTCACTTATGAACTTTTCAAAAAGTTAAAATTTTTTAGAGAGTATATATAGATCTCTCATAAAGTAATTGTTTTTTGTTTATATAAAAAGACTTGAGTATAAACCCCTAAATATTTTGGTATCGATTACCACAAAAAAGGAATAAATAGTATAGTAGAAGATGGTGAGACTTGCAAGGTTATTTGTTATTTTTATAGTGGTCAGATCGAGAGTATATATACTATATATATCTTCGGTTTTAAATATAAACCTTAATTTATAATACAATTACACTATAAATTAGATCCTATATTTAGATACGGAGGAGGAGTTAGTGTATTAATAGAAAGGATAATTAAAACATTTTTTTATTTTTTTAAAACATTTTTAAAAAAAATAAGAAACCAAACGTGACCATTATATTTATTTATAAAATAGTTAGACTTTTTTCAAGAATTTGAAAAGTTAAGTAAGCATTCAATTATGAACTTTTCAAAAAGTTAAATTGTTTTAGAGAGCATAAAATAGAAAGGCTAATTAAAATTGAATCATACAAAACCAGTCAAGGCCAGAGAGAGTAGTAAGGCTCAGATGACACTCCACACACTGGTTGGCACACATCTCTATACTCTGAGCAAGTTTGTGAATACTCTCTCACGGAAGACTTGCCGGAAGAATTTATCTTTCTCTGGCAATTTGCACACATGTTTCCATTGATTCATTACTGGCCTTTGATATTCTGACTTCAACTGCTCTCTGACACAACCATTTTCCATCACTTACCACACACAATATCATGCATCTCTCTGCAAATACATTATTACCTCCAAAACTCGTTAAACTTGTGCATGTACTTGCGTAGCTGCAATAATTTATTCAACTAGTTTTTGTTTGCTATGTTTGATCGGAAAATGTTTCATGTTGTATAAAAATTGTAGGGCATGATATGGTTGACGCTGTCAGCCTCAGTACTCAAGAATTCGACTTTATTTTACGTTGCCCTTTATATTCTCTCCATCGGGGACGGTGGTCACAAGCCGTGTGTGCAGACTTTTGCAGCCAATCAGTTCGACGATGACTCGCTGGAAGAAAAAATTGCCAAGAGCTCATTCTTCAACTATTGGTATCTGGGATTAGTGGCTGGAGGTTTAGCTTCTAGCATAGCAATATATATTGAGGTAGGTAATTTATATTCTTCATCAATTAATTAATTAACCTCATTATGTAAAGTGAGCTTTAAAAATTTTTTTGATTTTGTTTATTTTAAATGATTTTGAACAGTATAAAGTATATATATTAAGAATTTGTTTGGTTCAACCCCATTGCCCCTATAATTAACGGGAGTGCCATGCAATATTAATTATAAGATGATGTTTGGTATGATTTTTAAAAGGGGTGCAATGAGTTCTATTTAGTGGAGTACAAAAATACTTTTTTAAATGTTCTCAAAGTGGCCCTCAATTTTATTGTTAGTGAGTAAACCTTATTGCTAGTTGAAAATTTTTAACTATTTTTATAATTAAAAACTTGTTCAACCTTGGTGAGCTTGGGGCATATCCGACCAAACATTTTTATTTTATTTTTTTTGTCTAGAAAAAGAAAAACATGTATATAGTCAATGATCAACTGTCCAAATGACGATCATCTTCACCTTGTTTACATTGACTGTCATAAAAAATGTGTATTCTTTTTTAAATAAATTAAATATATGCATATAATATTAAATCTATGCATAATAGAAAGTATATAAGAAATTACATTGTTTACAATTCAAGGACCACACTTGCATCTCATCTTAAACTTCCTGCATAGTCTAGTATGAAAAAAATAAGGGTAGGTTTATGATTGTCCGTTTTATGTGGAGAAATAGGACAATGCAGGATGGGCCATGGGCCTTGGAGTCATAACTGGAGCGGTTGCTCTAGCAGTGGTATTGTTCCTTTTGGGAATAACAAGGTACAGGAAAGAAGGCCCAATGGGTAGCCCATTTACTAGCATGGCCCAAGTTTTTGTAGCTTCAATTCGGAAGTGGCGCGTGGGAAAAACGCGTGATCCTCACATTTATTGGTTTCGTGATGATGAACCTCACGTGCCCCCTCTGCCTCCCCAAAGCCAGCCAAAGTCTCCTTCTTTAGCCTATACTCGTCAATTCAGGTGATTTTCATTTCTCTAATAAGCTGTCAACCCTTTTTTCAATAATATAGATGAATATATTACTCCCCCAAAAAATATAGTCGCTTTGTTTTGCCGCTTCACTGAAATTGAGATGAGAAATAGTGGTTAACTCTTGTATTTATCTCAAGTTTAAATGCTTTCAACTTTGTCTCTATTCTAAAAAATGGTCGAAATTGATTAAAAACAAGTAAAAATGTATTTCAGTTTCCAAAATTATATTATATATATTTATGGAGGAGAGAGGAGGGTGATTATGAGAGAGGATGAGCGGAGAAAGGACGGTTGAACATAATTAATGCATTAATATAGCAACATATAATTAACTAACGAAGGCAAAAATAAAAAAGTTTATTGAATTTTCATATTTCTTTAAGGGTTTCTTCAAAAATTGAATCCTATAAATGGAACTGGAGCACAGCCATGCGAACAAACCAAACACTGCATCAAATTGTGTAGTAAGAATAATTTTAGTGTTGAATTTGAAGGTTTTTGGACAAGGCAATGATGATTGATGATTTGGATGCCTCAAGCAAAACTAGAAACCCTTGGAGACTATGTTCAGTGACTCAAGTTGAAGAAGTCAAGCTTGTTCTTCGGCTTATCCCTATATGGCTGAGTTGCTTAATGTTCTTTGTTGTGCAAGCTCAACTCAATACATTCATAGTGAAGCAAGGTGAGACAATGGTTCGTTCTATCGGACCACACTTCCAAATCCCTCCGGCTTCACTTCAAAGCATCGTCTCAGTCATCATCCTCATCACTATACCGATCTACGACCGAGTTGTCGTGCCCTTTGCTCGAAAATTCACCGGACACCCATCTGGCATCACAGTGTTACAAAGGATTGGATTAGGTCTGTTCGTGTCGGTACTAAACATGATTGTTGCAGCTTTACTAGAAGCCAAAGGGGTTGGTGTTGCTAGAGACAACAATCTTCTAGACAATCCCAATAAAACAATATTACCAATGAGCATATGGTGGATGCTTCCTCAGTATTCCATCTTTGGCGTTTCTAATGCATTGGCCATTGTAGGGTTTCAACAGTTGTTCTATAGTGAAGTGGCAGAGACGATGAGAAGTCTTGGAGCTGCAGCATATATAAGTTTGTTTGGATTTGGAACCTTAGCGAGTAATGTTGTTATAAGTGTTGTTGAATATGTCAGCTCAAGAACTGGTGAGAAATGGCTAGTAGGGAGCAACTTGAATAGGGCACACCTTGATTATTTTTATTGGGTTTTGGCTGCTTTAAGTGCTGTGAATTTATGTATTTATATTCTAGTTGCTAGAATTTTTGTGTACAAAAAAGAGGTTAATTTGGTTGATCCTAGCATCAACGATATTGATCATAATCAAGTGTAGCACAGAATGGGTAAGGGACCAATATATATATATATATATATATCAAAGTGAAATAAAAGTTTCTTATTACTACATATATTGTGATTCGTTATTGGGTATACTTCCTCTTCTCTAAATGTATGGTGCTAGAATATAAGATTTTAATTTATTTTCTCTCTTAAATTTATAATTTTTTAAACAATTTTATTGATTGTTTTGTTATAGAGTTTTACAATAAAGTATAAATTATTAAAAGGGGCATTTTAAGAAAACTAATACAATTTTTTTATAAATAAATAATTTAACTAAATTATTTAATCTCTATAATTTAATTATCTAACTCTTACCATTAAAATTGGAGGAAAATAGACATATGTTGATATAATAACAAAAAAGCTTCACACACTGTAACGCTTTTAGTGTATGTTTGAAATTGTTTTATGGGTTTCAGCTAAAAAAATAATTTTATAGGTTAAGGTATAATTTTGTTTTGAAAGATTTTGTATTTATGTAGAAGTTTTGAGTATTCAGAAGTTTTTTTTAAATCAATTTTGTACGGTAAATATTAAAAATATAGCAACGTTATTCCCTGACTTTTCAAAATGTAACGGTTAATGTAATTTTATAGTTATCAATATCAGTTTTTTAATATAATTTTATAAGTATCCATTTTTAATACTTTTTAGGTGAAGTTGATTCAAAAACACTTTTAAGTACCCATAGGTTTTACACAAAAACTTTCATGACAAAGTTAAATACCCTTGTTTTATCGAAAGTGGCAAAACCACTTTTGCAATGCCTTATCAAAGTTTGCCGAATAATAAAATCATAGTTTTAAAAGTTCTTTTTTCGTAAGTTAAGATGAAACTCTTCTCATATATTTACTTCATAAATTATAAAAACTATTTTTTAAGAGTTAATTCAAACATACACTATATTTGGGCTTCATTTGGATTCAGAGGAGATAATAGAGTGGAGTGACGGTTAAATGGGAAATTTTTAAAAAACAGTAAAAGATTACCTTTTTTAAAAAAATTCTCTCCTGATATTCTTTTAGATCCAAATAAAGAGTTGGTTTCCCTCGTTGTCAAAGAGGAACATAAAGTTTTTTTTTTTTTTCCTGAAAGAGGAATATACTCTAATATAACCTGGCATTATATGTTTCTTCCAATATAGTATATGTAATTTCAATTTGCAAAAGATGAATATAACTGTAATAAAGTACAGCCAATTTCTTTTTGGGCCCACGAAATTTAAACATTTCATTTATTATTCAGGCAACTCGCTCCCCAATGTAGTGCTTATTTAGAATAGTGATTGAAGCCTTTAAAAATAATTTTTTAATTGTGATTTACAATATATAAGATAAGTATGTAAAAGAAATTTTGTTTTAATTTATGTGAATAAATACTTTTAAAAACCCTAAATTATCCCAAACAAGCCTTAATCATGTATTAATTGTACTTCCTTTTTTTGACCTGTTATTAATTGTACTTCCTTATTTCATTACGATAGAAGGCAAAAATAATTGGGAGAATTACCCAAACATACCTTTGGGGTAAATTAATTGCTGATTGCTATCAAGCGTACAAGAGATCTTCCGTTTTGTGCAAACCATCTTCCATATAAATGTGCCAATAATATTCCGTTTTGTGCAAAATATCTTTCGTTATATGCAACAGATCTTTCATAATAACATTCAATAATTAATTTACTAAAAAGTATTTATCAGCAATTCTCCCAAAATAATTTAAGGCTCCAACAGTCAATGGTGTATATTAGCCCAAGGGACCACTTTCAAATATACGAAAACAAGTGTCCTAGTGTTTAGGACAAGTGCCCCACATGCAATGGCGAACATGGAAAAGCTTAGCCTGGTTAATTAACTACCTTTGGACCAGGTTAGCTTGGTTAATTAACCACCTATGGATGCCGTTGACTTGAAATGGACTTCCTCTTATATTAAAGTAGGGGCTAGTTCAAAAAGGATTGCTTTTATTTTTTTTCTCCAGATATATAAGACACCGTCCGAATCTATAATTCGGGCTATAAATATGGAGGCCATAAACAAAGTTAATTGTAAATATGGATTTCACTTTTATGAAATAACTCAAAATTCCTTTGTCCATTTTCTTGAACAAAAAGGTATCACATGCGGGATTGGGGCCTCTCCTGCCTCAATCCTGATGTGCTCTCTACTGCCTCATATTTTGGGTTCTTTTTAAATGTATTTTTTATAATTCTTTAAATCATTAGATTCTACATAAAATAAGTGAAATTTTGACATATTATGAGCAAAAAAAATATGTTTTTTCAATTTTTTATGATTTTTCAGAAAAAAGTGCTTAAAGTGAAAAAAAAAATACACCATTTTTCTGAAAAATCTTTGAAAAATCATAAAAAAGTGAAAACAAATACATTTTTTACCCATAATATATCAAAATTTCACTCATTTTATGTAGAATCTAATGATTCAAAGAATCATAAAAAAATACATCTAAGAATACCCCCAAAATATGGGGGCAGCAGAGAACACATCAGGATTGGGGCAGCAGAGGCCCCAATCCGGTCACATGCATGATGACCAGAATCTAACAAAAGATGGCTTGGAATAGATAGTTAAATTTAGAAATAAGTTAATAATATTTTTGAATTAAAAAAAAAAACTTGAAAATTTATAGCTTGATCTCCTTTTTATTTTATTTTATGGGTTAGATACAAATATCTTCCCATTAGAGGTAACTCTATTCGAGACACTGTTAGACACTAAATGTGGGTATCTCTTCTAATGAGAATTCAAATCTTAGTTCATCACATTAAAGGACTAGTCTCTTCCATGGGACCCAATCAATATTAGTATAGCTCTCCTTTAAAAATAACAAAAGATGCTGTTGGGTAAGAAAATATTGGGAGTAACTTGAAAGTTTTGACACAACGAAGAAAAATTGAAAAACCGATGCTAGATTTTAGGGATAGATGTTTAATTTTCCCCATTCTTTTTGGGGTAGTCACCTTCATGCCTTTTGAGGCATGACACATTTCACAGGTCCTCAGTCTCTCTCACGCATCCCGACAGATTCATATAACCTCCAAAACGATCTAATTACAACTCAACACATACCCACACCCCACCCTTCAGTTCAGATTTCATACTCTCTCTCCCCCCACCGTCTCCGTCGTCTCCCATGGAGGGAAACACCGAGGGTTACCCCCTGCTCTTCGTCAAACATCCTGCTTCAGCCCACAAGGGAGGCTGGCACGCCGTCATCTTCATCATCTGTAAGTCTCGTTTCCGACTCATTCATTATATCTTCCGATACTCATAAATATCATGGCTTCAATGGATCCATGCAGGGGTGGACTTTGCAGAGAGATTCGCGTACTATGGTTTGTGCGGGAACCTGATGACGTACCTGACGAATGCTCTTCACGAACCGAATACGACGGCGGCGATAAACGTCAACACGTGGAAAGGCTTTTCGCCGCTTTTTCCTTTGCTCGGTGGCTTTGTCGCTGACTCATATCTCGGTCGTTTCAACACCATCCTAGCCTCCTCTTTCATCTATCTCCTTGTATGCCATATTGTATTCCTTCTCTTTCTTCGTATTATTGTTCTTCTTCTTCTTGGCTTTGTGCTTTTTGTTCTTTTCCCCTAAACTTAGAAATTCTATTCTATGGAAGGCAATACTATTCGAGACACTCTCAAGTACTAAATAACTACCTCTTTGTGTAAAATGTCAAACCTTAATTCGTCATGGTATGAGAGATTAACCCCTTCTGTTAAACTCTCAACTCGTTGGTGGCTTTGTGCTTTTCAATGGATTGATTTCACCCTTGGATTCTACTTTAATCCAATCTGAAAATTAAATGTGTCCAAAAAAAAGAGAGGAGGGAGAAGAGCGTACCCTACTTGCGTCGGTTCAATGAAACTCTTATCCAAGTTTATTACAATCTAGTGGCATGAAAGTTTTTTTTATAAGTGGAGGGTTGCGGTTTAATCCTACTTGTGACCAGTTTGCCCCATTAATTGAAAAGAAAAAAAATAAAGAAACAAACTTTTACCTAGCCTCAAACAAGAGCCTCTCCATTTCCTTTATCATCAACTTCTTCCCTCCACTTCTTTATTCTTATCATTAAATCAACTCTAAATGGTTAAGATTTAATATCTTATATTCTATATAGTTCTTACTTTTTATAAAATATTAAATCTTAACCCTTCAAAGTTGATGATAAACTGAAGAAAAGTGAACAGTAAGAGAACTGGAAAAGTTGACCTGGGTTTGGACTACTAGAAGTTTAGAACTTAAACACCGTGTCACAGTATATACCAGACCACAATTCAAGAAATGTTCCTCACTCACTCTAGAGATATATATTCATGAAAGGAAAAAATGTAAGGGAAAATTTTAGCAATTAATTGAACATTTGGGGGGGGTGACAACTGTATTATAACATAATTTGTTACTCTTCTTATTTCTGTTATGTATTCAGTTATATATTAATTAGCTATAGTTTGTTTCTGATTTGTATAGAATTTAACTTGTATAAATATGCACATTCATGAATAATACAACAACACATTTTTCCCAATTCTCTCTGGTCACATGGTATCCAGAGCCACCTAATATTTTTTTTCCAGATTTTCCTCTCTCTTCTCCACTTTCCTTTTGCCTTCCCCGATACACTTTCAGATCTATCTTTCTTCTTCGAGACCTTTTCCCTTCCTTCCTTCTTCGACTTTCAGATCCGTCTTCCTCGACTTTCATGGCTTCCACCACCGTTGTTCCTTCCGATTCGGCGAGTCCTTATTTCATTCATCCGAATGAGAATCCGGCCTTGGTTCTAGTCGCGCCGCCGCTCGATGGCTCGAACTATCACACCTGGGCACGTTCGATGCGCAACACTCTTCTCTCCAAGAATAAGCTCCACTTCGTTGACGGGACGATTCCACCGCCGCTCTCTTCTGATTCGCTTTTTCCGGTGTGGGAATGTTGTAACAACTTGGTTCAGGGCTGGCTCATCAAATCGGTAACTCCTTCTATTGCTAAGAGTGTTTTGTGGTTTGATTTAGCCTCTGAAATCCGGAATGATTTACGCTCTCGCTTTTGTCAATCTGATATATTCCGTATTGCCGAAATTCAAGAAGAAATTTATAGTCTCCGGCAAGGTAGTTCTACTGTCAGCGATTATTATACTAAACTGAAAATCTTGTGGGATGAATTGTCTAACATCCGTCCTCTCAAATCGTGCACATGTGGTTCCATTAGCAGTGCTCTGCATCATCGAGATGAGGATCAGGTTATTCGATTTTTGAAAGGCCTGAATGACCAATTTGCCTCTATTAAGACTCAGATTCTACTTCTTGATCCTCTACCTCCTATTACTCGCGTCTTTTCTATGGTCCTCCAGCATGAGCGTGACAATCTGGTGTCTTCTGAACCACAAATCTTGTTTGTTGAAGGTGCACGATCTTCTGGTTCTTTTTCTGGATCGAAAACCAATTCCACTAATCAAAAGCAATGTACCTATTGTGGCAAGCCCCGCCACACTGAAGAAACGTGCTATAGGAAATATGGTTTCCCTCCTGGATTCAAGTTTCGCAACTCTGGTTCTTCTGCCATGGTTAATCAAGTCTCCGCTCCATCTTCAGATTCTCCTCAAGTTATCAATCATGCTCCAGCCAGTGCAACTCCATCCTCCGTGATAGCCCCCATTCTCCCTCAACTCTCTGCTGATCAATATAGTCGTCTTCTTGATCTGCTCAATTCCACAAAGACCTCCATTTCTTCAATTCATCACATTTCATCATCTGCTTCTCCTCCAGTTGCAGGTATTTGTAATTCACTTAAATCTGTCTCTTCTACCAAGACCTGGATTGTTGACTCCAGAGCAACAGATCATGTTTGTTGTTCTTTGGATTTATTTTCTTCCTTTCATTCCATTTCTCCATTGTCTGTTAGTTTACCAACAGGTTCTCATGCTATTGCTTCTGTTTCTGGCACTGTGATTTTATCTCCTGCTTTAGTTTTGACCAATGTTCTTTATCTTCCTAGTTTTTCCCTCAATATTATCTCTGTTTCCAAATTAACCATGTCCTTAGATTGCTCCTTAACCTTTTCTTCTCAAATGTGCCATATACACTTAACCCAACCTTCTCTGATGATTGGTACAGCTAAACTTTTTGAGGGGCTCTATCTTTTGCGTGCAGATATGATTGGTACACCTCCTTCACATATCAATTTAGCTTCAAACACTGATTCCTTGTATACCCTTTGACATCATCGGTTGGGTCACTTGTCTGCCTCCACCTTTACTGTTTTACAAAAGCAAGTTTCAGACATTTATTGTATTCCTCATTCCCTTCCTTGTGATACTTGTCACTTTGCTAAGCAAAAACGTCTTACTTTTCCTGTAAGTGCAAGTTTTAGTAATAAAACTTTTGATTTGATTCATGCTGATATTTGGGGGCCATTCTCAAATCCCTCTATTCAAGGGCATAAATATTTTTTAACCATTGTTGATGACTACTCTAGATATACTTGGCTATTTCTCATGCACACTAAATCTGAAACCAGACTGCATCTCAAGAATTTTTTCACTTTGGTTGAAAATCAATTTTCTACTTCTATTAAAACTTTACGAACTGATAATGGCATTGAATTTTCCATGCCTGACTTTTATGCATCTAAAGGTATTTTGCATCAAAAGTCTTGTGTTGAGACTCCTCAACAAAATGGCTTAGTCGAAAGAAAACATGAGCACATTTTGAATGTAGCTCGTGCATTGCTGTTTCAATCTAATATTCCCATATGTTATTGGTCATTCACTGTTTTACATGCTATTTACATTATCAATCGGCTCCCCTCTCCCACAATCCACAATTTTACCCCTTTTGAGCAATTGTATAATGTTTCTCTTTCCTATTCTGATTTTAAAGTCTTTGGTTCATTATGTTTTGCCTCAACTTTAGCTTCCGCACGTTCTAAATTTGATTCTCGATCAAGAAAGTGTGTTTTCTTGGGTATTCCTGTTGGATCAAAGGCTTACACATTACTAGACTTTCATACAAATCAAATTTTCCTCTCTAGAGATGTAATTTTTCATGAACTTGTTTTTCCTTTTAAAGTTGACAAGATTACTTCTGCTTCTTTTGTTGAACTCTCTGTTCAGTCTTTTCCTCCCTATCTTGATGACCTTGTGCCTCCCACTAGCCCTACTGCCTTCTCCTCTGTTCAGCCCACTGTTTTGCCTCCTCCTCGGCGTTCTGCTAGGCCACATCACCCACCATCATATCTGCAACAATACCATTGTGCCCTCACATCTACTGCTGTTCCGTCATCTAAGGAAGGTTCTCCTAGGTATCCTTTATCTTCTGTTTTGTCTTATTCTCCTCTTACTCCTCCATATAAAAATTTTATTTCTACTGTTTCTTCCTCTTCTGATCCCAAAACATACCACCAAGCTGTTAAACATTAGGTCTGGACAGATGCTATGGCTGCAGAAATTAGTGTACTTGAAAAGAATCATACATGGACCTTGACTTCTTTACCTCATGGCAAGAAAACCATTGGTTGTAAATGGGTTTTTAGGACCAAATATAAGGCTAATGGTGACATTGAGCGACACAAGGCAAGATTGGTTGCAAAGGGCTATACACAAACCGAGGGAATTGATTATTTTGATACTTTTCTCCGGTTGCTAAAATGACTACACTCCGTTTGCTTTTGTCTATTGCAGCAGCCAAAAATTGGCATTTACATCAATTAGATGTCAATAATGCCTTCTTACATGGGGACTTACACGAGGAGGTTTATATGGATCTTCCCCAAGGTTTTACTCCTTCTATGCCTAATATGGTGTGTAAATTGCAGAAATCTTTATATGGTCTTAAACAGGCTAGTCGTCAATGATACTCCAAGTTATCTACAGCTTTGTTGTCTTATGGTTACTGTCAATCAGCTTATGACCGTTCCTTATTTTTTAAAGCTGATTCTGATTCATTTACTGTCATTCTTGTCTATGTGGATGATGTTGTTTTAGCTGGTAATATAGCATTACTGAGATAAATTCTGTCAAACAGCAACTACACTCAGCTTTTACTATTAAAGATCTTGGTGATCTTCGTTATTTCCTTGGCCTTGAGCTTGCTCGGTCTAAGGAAGGTATTTTTCTTTCTCAACGCAAGTTTGCCTTGGAATTACTTGAAGATGCAGGTTACTTAGCTTGTTGTCCTGCTGATTGCCCTATGGACCCTCATTTAAAGCTTTTCAAGGATAAAGGTACTCCTCTTGCTGATCCTTTGTCCTATCGAAAGCTAATTGGTCGTCTCCAATATTTGACAACCACAAGGCCAGATTTAAGCTATGCAACACAGCAGCTAAGTCAATACATGTCTGCTCCAACAGATTTACATTTGCAAGCTGCCCACTGTGTATTAAGATATCTCAAATTATCCCCTGGTGTTGGTATTTTCTTTTCCTCTACTTCTGATTTGAGGCTGAGATGTTTTAGTGACTCGGATTGGGCTAGTTGTGTTGATAAACGTCGCTCTGTCACTGGCTTTGCTGTGTTTCTGGGTTCTTCTTTAATTTCTTGGAAAGCCAAGAAACAAGCTACTGCTTCCAAATCTTCTTCTGAGGCTGAGTATCGAGCTCTTGCCTCCACTACTTGCGAAGTTCAATGGCTTGTTTATCTTCTTAATGATTTTCATGTTTCTCACATTAATCCAGCCTTATTATATTGTGACAACCAATCTGCTATTCATATTGCTGCAAACCCCACTTTCCATAAGAGAACAAAGCACATAGAATTGGATTGCCATATCGTCCGTGAGAAGCTTCAGTCCAAACTCATTCATCTTCTTCCCGTTCGAAGTTCGGACCAGCTGGCTGATGTCTTTACTAAGCCTTTGCATCCAAAACATTTTCATGAGCTGATATCCAAGCTGGGCATGACCAATATCCATGCTCCAGCTTGTGGGGGGGGGGGGTGACAACTATATTATAACATAATTTGTTGCTCTTCTTATTTCTGTTATGTATTCAGTTATATATTAATTAGCTATAGTTTGTTTCTGATTTGTATAGAATTTAACTTGTATAAATATGCACATTCATGAATAATACAACAACACATTTTTCCCAATTCTCTCTGGTCACGGGGGTGTTTCATTTGCTATTTTGTGATGGTGAAGCGTTTTATGTAACACAAAAACTGCAGGGCATAATACTTCTGATATTGTCGGTGTCAGCAGTGAAGAACGCGACTTTATATTTTGTTGGCCTTTATGTATTGACGGTTGGCGACGGTGGCTACATGCCGTGTGTACAAACTTTTGCCGCCAATCAGTTCCACGATGACACGTCGGAAGGGAAGAATGCCAAGAGCTCATTCTTCAACTGGTGGTATCTGAGCACAGTGACTGGTTCACTTTTATCTACTTTCCTACTAACATATCTCCAGGTAATTATTCCTTTACATTTTTTTCGAACCGTGATTGATATTTTTCTTTTGATTCATGATCCTTTACATTTTTTAGACCGCATATGTATAGGCATTTCTCCTAACAGAAGAATTCTTTACATTTTAATTATATAATGAATTTGATTACACCATCAAATTCTTGGCAAAAATGTTTTAAAAATTTGTTTATGTCCTAAACATGTATGTTTACACAAAAATTTCATAGGTTGTATATTGAAAAAATGTGCTTTCTAAAAGTAAATTAGAAAAAATGATAATTTGGTAAAAGTCAGGGGGGTGGCTTTTTAGTCCTTTGCATGTTTTCATAATTTGGTAGAAAGATAATAATTAAAATTAAAAATTATGTGGACAAATAGGACAATGTTGGTTGGGCAACGGGCCTGGGGGTACCAGCTGTTGTGTTGGTGTTGGCACTAGCATTGTTCTTATCGGGAATAAAAAGATACAGAAAAGAAGGCCCAACGGGCAGCCCATTTACAAGCATGGCCCAAGTTTTCGTGGCGGCAATTAGGAAGTGGCGAGTGAATACCACGCGTGGACCTCACCCTTATTGGTATGGCGAAGAAGATGATGCTGATGAGTCCCAATCTGTGGCCCACACCAATGAATTCAGGTGCTTCTCACTTCTCACAGAACCTTGAACATCATTCAAATACCCTAAAAAAAGGATTTGATTTTAGAAAAATATAGATGAAAAATTTCCATTCATAAAATTGATTGCCCAAAAATACCTTAGCATTATTTAAGAATTCATGTGCAACATATCTTTAGTAGATGCAACTTTTCTGATTTTATAACCGTGCTATATCTTTAACTATATACCTACAAACGTTGGTCTAGTTGATGACATGGTTGACTCATAACTATACTTTGTGAGTTCAAATCTAATAGATATAAGGGCCATGTTGGTGGGCAATCAATAAGCATTCCTACAAGCGTTCTTTAAACTCGGAGGCATGTCATGGTCTTGATAAGCCCTCAACATCCAATTCACCTAAACTTTTGGTATAAAAAAAACAAAATATATCTTTAAATATGTGCAAAGTAGAAGACAAATATATAGCTGAAAATATGTTACACACGTCTAAAAAGGAATTATATATGCTCAACAACACGAGTCTCAAGGCATTTCTGGGAATAAATTTTACAATGGAGGATTTTTTGTAATTTTTTTCTTGGTTTTATGCAAACTTTTTTATTATTATTATACGCGTATTCTAATCTCGGTTTATTACAACTAAATATTGCCTCTGGCCTTTATTTTATAGATTTTTGGATAATGCAACGATCATAGATGACATGGATGCTTCAAGCAAGACCAAAAACCCATGGAGACTATGTTCAGTGACTCAAGTTGAAGAAGTCAAGCTTGTTCTTCGCCTTATCCCTATATGGCTGAGTTGTATAATGTTCAACGTTGTGCAAGCTCAACTCCACACATTCGTCATCAAGCAAAGCAGTACAATGGTTCGTTCCATCGGACCACACTTCCTAATCCCTCCAGCTTCACTTCAAGGCCTCGTCGGAGTCTTCATCCTCATCGCGGTCCCCGTCTACGACCGAGTCTTCGTTCCCTTTGCCAGAAAAATCACCGGACACCCATCTGGTATCACAACTTTGCAACGGATTGGATTAGGCTTGTTGTTATCTGTACTAAATATGATAGTTGCAGCTTTAGTAGAAGCCAAAAGGGTTAGTGTTGCTAAAGAGAATCATCTTCTGGACAATCCTGAAGCCTTAATACCAATGAGCATATGGTGGATGCTTCCTCAGTATATTATCTATGGTGTTTCTGATGCATTGGCTGTTGTAGGGTTTCAGGAATTGTTCTATGATCAAGTGTCGGAGACGATGAGAAGTCTGGGAGCTGCTACATATTTAAGCTTGTTAGGATTTGGAAGCTTTGCGAGCAATGTTGTTATAACAATTGTTGAAGATGTCAGCTCAAGAACCGGTGAGAAATGGCTGGGAGACAATTTGAATAGAGCACACCTTGACTCTTTTTATTTGCTTTTGGCTGGTTTAAGTGCTGTGAGTTTGTGTATTTATATTTGGCTAGCTAACAAGTTTGTGTATAAGAAGATAAATGTGAGTGATGATCACAACTTGTACTAGCTAGCATCAACGCATATGTTGTAATCAATTGACATAGCGCATGAGAGAATTATTGAGGTTTGAAATGGAGTTTCTCAGTAGTCAGTGTGTGTATATATTATATATGTTGTGATTACATCCTTCTTCCTAGCTTTCAGCTTCTCATATACTCTTTCCAGTCTTTAATATAAGATTTAATTGACTCTTTTAGAGAGATTAAAGAAAATAAATAAGTTACTGTATGTAAAGCATTTATACTCATCATTTTTTTACAAACTAATTTGTCTAACTTATAAATTGATATATAATCTAATGATAGACAAAACATGATATGATTAAGTAACTTATTTAGTTTTCTTAATTTTTTTTTAAAAAAAATTTAACTGAATCTTATATTTAGGGCCGGAGGTGGAACGATAATTTCTATTATTTGAGTGAAGAATACTAGGAACTTGCTCTCTTAGATGGAACAAGATTCTATCCAATTGGTGTAAACATTCTCTTACGTAAAAGGTTACATTCCCGAAAGTAGAGAAAAATAAATCTTACGAGCAAAAGGGAATTTGCTGGTGAAATTTCCACCGAAAACCCTATAAAGATTCAAAGTATAATTTGTTTCAATGTTATGGGCTTTGTATTTTAAAACATAAAGGATGTGGGAATGAGATGATGAAGAATGAAGAAGGAAGAGTTGGAAAGTCAATGACATGCGTATTAGATTATTAATGACAGAGAGAATCTGGGGCAATCATATTAATTTTAAAACTTTTCTATATTCAAAACTCAAAAGGCTGTTTGAAAATCAAAATTGTCGATTCTTTTTGGTCAATTCGGCTCTGGAAATTGTCAATGGACAATCATCTTAATACCAATAAAATATTTAAATAAGAAATATTGGTTGACTGATTAAATATTCTCTTATTCCTGATTTGGAGTTTTTTATCAATACATATTAAAAGAGTTACTGTTTATTTAAAAAAAAAACAGAGTTACTAAATATAAATAAAACATAAGCATAATTTATTAAAATAAAACTAATTATTTAGTTTTCAAATAAAAAGTAGTGATTTATTAGTTCACTCTGGTATAATAGTTTGAATAGGGGATTAACCAACCCTGACTACAAAACACATACCATACTCTTTAGTTAGTATTGTTTAATTTAACTCATCGATTTTTTTTTTTTTTTTTTGTTGGTAGTTTGCTAATCGATTCATTGGTATTTAACTTAATTGAGAAATATTTAAAATATATATTTATAATGTTAAAACACTTTTAAGCAAAGTTCAAGTGCATGTGCATGTTGTGACTAGTGAATACAAATTCTCACTACTACAAAAAGGTTGAAAGGTGGCGCACATATTGTGGCCCTTCCTTAATGAAGTGCCACAGCTGCTCATTTATTATTTTTTTTATATTTTTTGTTTTTTTTACCAGCTGTGGCGCCTGAAAGGGTAGGCGCCACAGCTGGTATGGTTAAGTGTGGCGCCTGGCCAGGCAGGCGCCACACTTGACCTACTAGGACCAGCTGTGGCGCCTGACACGCCAGGCGCCACACTAGCTTATGGGTCAGGTGTGGCGCCTGACCAAGCAGGCGCTACCCCTGACCCTTTTTTTTAAAAAAAAAAATTTGTCAGGGGTGGCGCCTGCCTGGTTAGGCGCCACCCCTGACCCTTTTTAAAAAAAAAAATTTGGATTTTCTATCCCTTCCCCTCCAATCAGAACCCACCCCGCCCCACCCCCTTATCCTATATTGTTTCCCGCCTCCCTCCCCCCAATCACTTTCATTTCCCGAGTGCCACCCCCCTTCTCTTTCTTTACCTTTTTCACTATCTTTAATCATTACCTCTCTCATTTTCACTTTCATGTATCTGTGCGTGCTCTCCCCTTCCTTCCATTTTCTTATCTTCACTTCTTAAAACGACACTCACACGAGCACACGTCTTTGTTTTATCCTAACTGCCAACCCCACTCCTGTCCCTATTATTCCCTTTTCTTTGTATTATCTACAAGTTTTTGGTCCCCACTCCATTTGGTAGCTCAAATTTCTTCCTTCCCTCACTGAAGATTGCGTCACCAACGGCAATTACGTGGTCCCCCACTCCACTGCACTGATCAACCACTAAGTTCAACTTGCATTTTGTTTTTATTAATTTTTTTTTTTAGGTTGTTCTGCTGTTTTTTTTTATGGCATGCTTGCGATGGTTTTTTTTCCCTGTTATGACACGCATGCTTGTATATTTATGTCATATATAGTCATCTTCTTCATGCATGGTGTTATTATACTAGTACATAAACCAATTTAGAAATAGACATATACATAGTATGTAATTTCATCCGATCAACACAGGAAAAAAATAAAGAATGTAAATAAAATTATTGAGGAGAAAACAAGTAATGCCCATGCGCTCTCTCTCTCTCTCTCGGCAGATTTATGTTTTTCTGTGGGACCATCTCTAGTTTTGTTTCTTTGCTCTTTACATGTACAACACCTATATATATATATATATATAATATACAAATGTGTGTGTTGTTTGTAGGCGTGTGTGTACATATATATTCCCATTACTAGAGACTTATCCGATCCCCATTGTAGGCGTGTGTACTGTGTTTTAGCTCTCACTAGTTCTAAGAAATTAATGCAACAAGTTACAAGAACAATGAAAGAATTGAATTTATATGTTATATATAACCATAAATTTGAACGACAGTAATTAATATACAAGTGACTTGAAATTAGATAATCAAATTAACTTTTAATAATACTGCTATTTCTTTTAAAACTTCTTCAAATTATTTGTTTTCCAAAAATTAAAATCATTTATTTAATATTATTTCACGTATTTAATATATATTTGTGTTAGTGCTATTTTGTAGAGGTAAGAAAATAATTTTTTGTATTATCTTATTAAACTATAATAGAGAAAATCCCATTTAAACCCAATGAAAATAGGAAAAATTGAAATCAGGATAATAAATTGAATAATTCGTTAATTGAGTCATTAACTTATTTAATAATTTTAAAATATGGATAAAATGACTTTAATATATCAATATATATCAATGTTAATATTTAATAAAATAAAATATAACTTTTCTGTATTGTTTAACTTTAAATATATTAACTAAAACCGTAAGGGGAAAACATACAATAAGGAGATAATTAATGTTGGGAATATGCTTTCTTTTTCATTTTATTTTATTTTCTTTATTTTTTTTTCTGAATCATATTTTTTGAAATAAGCTAATCATATTTGATTTTATTATATATTGATGTTTATTACACATATTATTATTAAAAAAAATAACTTAGAACCTCAAATATTTTATTGATTTTTTTATGTTTAATTTGTGTTTGTAGTTTCATTTCATCAGTCTATTGAAACTTCTATTTACGGTATGTTTTTTAAATTTTGAGCTTACAAATGTGATTTTAGTTGAATTTAATAGTTATAATTTGTAGGTGTTCTAATGATTGTTATTGATTAATTGCATAAGCAAAATAATTATTTATATATTCTTAACACTTGTATTTTATTTATTGACTTGTAATGTTTTCTAATTTAACTATGATATATTGTGGCAAATATGGTTTCTTTTGTTATGAGTTGTAAAAAATTATTATAATCCTTGGGAATAATTAATGAATTATTTGGCAATTTAAACATTCAGTTTAAGACTTAGAAAGCTTCAATTATGAAGATTCATATGGTGTGTGTTAATTTAAATTAAAATTGGTAAGAGAATATAAAAGTAATTAGTAAATGCAATAGTCATACAACTAACCACATACTTTTTAAAAAAAAATAGATTGAAGCCCATAGATGGATCGTAAATAGATGTCATCTAATCGATGTTCAAGGGAATATATAGATGGGGTGAAGGATTTTATTACATTTGCAACTGAGCACACAAAAGATCCTGGCAAAATTTTATGTCCTTACTTATCCTGTTGTTTTGGAAAGCGGATTAGTCAATTTGATTTGCTAGATCATTTAGTGTGTTATGGTATTGATCAAACATATATACGATGGACAAGGCATGGTGAGACCAACGATGCATATAGTGATCGGGTGCATACCACGGGTGATGGCTCGGATGAATTTGATCAAAGCATGTTTGATGAAGATGATGGTCTTGAAGAAATGGTAAATATGGTTGAAGGGGTGCTTCATAACTGCCCTAACGAATATGAGAAGTTGAAAGGTGATGCAGAGAAACCATTATATGTCGGAAGTACTAAATACACAAGATTGCTAGCAGTGTTGAAGTTGTACAACTTTAAAGCTCGCTACGGATTGAGTGATTCGGGTTTCACCGCATTGCTTGAACTGTTGCAAGATATGCTTCCAGAAAAAAATGTACTTCCTACGAAGACATACGAGGCAAAGCGAATTCTTTGCTCTACAACTGGTATGGGATATGAGAAGATACATGCATGTCCTAACGATTGCGTATTATTTCGAAATCAGTATGCAACGTTAGAGAAGTGCCCTAAATGCAACGCATCTCGATATAGGAAGAAGAAAGGAAAAAGTCCTTTGAAGGTGCTATGGTATTTTCCCATTGTTCCGAGATTCAGACGAATGTATAGTAATGCAGAGATTGCTAAGCAGTTGACATGGCATGCAGATGAAAGGATTAAAGACACGAAGCTTAGGCACCCTGCAGACGCTCCTCAATGGAAAAAAATTGATCATGAGTACCCTGACTTTGCTGATGAAGTTAGGAACCTTCGCCTTGCACTATCAACTGATGGAATTAATCCGCACGGTGTTCAGAGTAGCACACATAGCACGTGGCCGGTGATATTGATGATTTATAACCTTCCTCCACACTTAATCATGAAACGCAAGTTTATGATGTTGTCCATGTTAATTTCTGGGCCAAGGAAACCTGGGAATGATATAGATGTATACTTGGCTCCTTTAATTGATGACTTGAAGCTGCTTTGGGATTAAGGCTTTAGTGTGTATGACGGGTACATGGAAGAAAGTTTCACTTTGAAAGCCATATTGTTTGGCACAATTAATGATTTTCCTGCTTATGGAAATTTGTCAGGATACAGCGTCAAAGGATATGGTGCATGCCCTATATGTGAAGATGACACTCATTCAGTGCGACTTCATCATTGTAAGAAAAATGTTTACATAGGGCATCGAAGATTCTTACCATCACAACATTGTTGGAGGAAGTGGAAAAAGCCTTTCAATGGTGATGCAGAAGAAGGTAGCCCGTCGAAGATATTGACCGGTTCCCAGGTGTATTCCAAGGTAAAAGACTTGGATAACAATTTTGGCAAGCCTTTTGCAAAATAAATCGAGACAAGCGGTTGGAAGAAAAAGTCAATTTTCTTTGAACTTCCATATTGGAAGTCTTTATATGTGAGGCATTTTCTTGATGTGATGCACATAGAAAAAAATATCTGTGATAGTCTAATTGGCACGTTGCTTAATATCCAAGGAAAAAGCAAGGACAGTGTCAATTCGAGGTTGGATTTAGTGAACTTGGGAATTAGAGAAGAGTTGGCACCGATTGAGCAAGGGTCTCGTACCTATCTACCGCCAGCGGCATACACTCTGTCGAGGAAAGAAAAGAAAATACACTTTGAAGTTTGATGAAAAGATATTAGTAGATCTCATTGATGATTTTGAAATGGAAAATCTGTTTTATTATAATGATAGCAGTGCACATGTGTATGTAGCATGCAAAAGAAGTGATCATGAAGAAAGGGCAATGGATGACATAGAAAGGCAAGTGTCAGTTATTTTGGTTACGTAAAAAGTTTGTTGGTATAGTGTTAGTGGTAATATGTATTCACAACACTTGTTAATATCCATGCAGGGTTGATGAATTATTGGGAGCTGCGGAGCAAATGTCGTACATTGATGAGGATGTGTGTTATGGATTGAATGATGAATGTGTAGAAAATAAGTGGAATACAAGACCTCTTCTTAGCCTTCCTAGGCTTCCATGTGCAGTTGAGAGTGCCCCAACACCGATACCAGAGATGAGCTATAAGAAGTGGAAGGATTTGTTGGTAGGAGTAAATCAGATGTTTGCACATGCGGATGATTTCAAGAAGGTGCTGCACAAGTTCAGTATTGCGCACAAATTTGAGTACACATATGTGAAGAATTGTAGAGATTGTGTGTACGTTAAATGTAAGGTTGAAGATTGTCCATGGAGAATAATTGTGAGGGCAATTGGAAAGAGCAATCGTTTCGTACGTGTGACGAGATACACCAAAGAACATGTTCATACAGCCCAACACAATCTTGATGTGACACATGCTCGAAGTGTTAGCTTGACATCATCAATTATCATTGATGAGATTCGAAATAACACAGACAAGCGGGCAAATGAAATAAGGAAGAGCTTGGCTAGAGATTATGGAGTGCAATTGACATATAAGCAAGCATATAGGGCAAAAGAAAAGGCTATGGAGGAAATTCATGGTAGACCTGAACAGACATACATGCTTATACCATGGATATGTGATCGGTTAAAGGAAAGTGATGACAAGACAGTGGCTGAATGGGTCGCTAGTGGGAGGAACACCTTTGAGCGTGTTTTTATAGCCTATGGTTGTTGTATAGAGGGGTTCATTGCTGGTGCTAGACCTATATTGTACATAGATGGATCCCATTTAAGTGGGCCATAAAGGGAACTCTATTGTCTGCTTCAGCATTTGATGCAGACAATGAATTGTTGCCATTTGCCATCGCTATAGTGAAAGGAGAGACAATTGAAGACTGGAGTTGGTTCCTTGATATGATTAAGAAGATATTAGGTTCGTTACATATCACAATTGTATCATACCGACACAATGCGATAATTGCTGCTGTGCGAGGAGTTTTCGGAGGTGAGAGGCATACATATTGTTACAGACACATTAAGGAAAACTTTGGCGCCCAAGTCCTTAAGTTGAATAGAGGAAAGAGGAAGATAGGGGGCAAGGAAGGCAAAATGCACTAGACTTGCTTGATGCAATTGCATATGCAAGGCTTGAAAGCGACTTTCAGACTGCAATGGAACACATGAGGCTTTTCAATAAGGAAATATATGAGTGGTTGATCAACCACGGTGATATTGAAAGGTGGGCCATGAGTAAATTCCCTTTTAAACGTTGGGATAAAATAACAACAAACCTTGCTGAGTCATTCAATGCTTGGATGGTCAAGGAGAGACGTCATAATGTTGCCCAACTTATCCACGAGCATCGTGACAAAGTAGCAAAAAAGATGTATGCAGCAAGCTTGGGAATAAGTAAATGGAAAAACGGTGTCGGGCCAAACATAGAACAACAAGTGAAGGAAAATGTTAAAAGGGCTGAATACATGGATGTAGAAGTATATGGAGGTGGTAGGGTGAAAGTCCATACACCAAGTGGATCACTAAAGGTTAAGCTATCATTAAACGAGTGCACATGTAGAGGATGGCAAATGTCGGGTATTCCTTGTCCTCACTCTTGTGCTGCCATAAAGGGAGTTCATGGAAATGTGTACAATTATGTTGATGAGTGGTTCAAGATTACATGTCAACAGAAGATATATAGCAGAACAATGATCCCAGTCGTCACAATAGACATGCCAAATCCAAATGACTACCTGGGAGATAATATAGCAACTGAACCGTTCCTTGCACCACCTAAGACTAGCCGACCTCCTGGTAGGCCCAAATTTGTAAGGAAAGAGTCACAGTTCCAAAACAAGAAAGTATACCATTGCAGCTCATGCCATGAAGCAGGGCACTCCAGAAGAACGTGCAAGAATCCTAACCCAAGTTAATCCTGGGTGTGCAGACCTGGGAGTAGCTATTTTGCAAGTCAGCTTTTGTTTTATGTATAATGACTTGGATCCCTTCACATATTTTGGTTAGGTGAGATATGGCATTTATGAAACTTTATGTAAGTACTGTTTTTAGGTTAAAAAATAGGTTATATCATGGGAATGACAAGAAAACATTAGGTGCTAGTGGAATCGTAATGTTCACTTGTCATTGGCCAGGTTAAAGCAAAGTTGCTGTCATGAACAATCTGGTGTTTTGTAAATTCCATTACTGGACTTGTAATTCCCATTACTACTCTTGTTAATGATGACAACTTATTGTAATTACAGTAGACATGAAGGGACACCTTATTTTGGGTTAATGACTTCTATGCATTGGGAATTTCTGGAATTAGTAATGTTACAATTTTATTTTCACTATGCTGTCAGTCAGGATCTGGTGTTTTGTAAATTCCATTACTGAACTTGTCATTTCTATTGAAACAGTTGTTAATGATGACAGCTTGTTGTAACTACATCTTACATGAACGGGCACCATCTTTTTGGGTTAATGACTTGTATGCAATGGGTGTAGGTGTAATGCGTAATGTTAAATTGTCATTTTGACCCTTTACTTGCCAGTTGTCATAATCATTTTTGGTTTTTGTCAATGTTTGAAGGAAACTTGTCATTCCTATTAGCATTCTCGTCAATACCATTATAACACTTGTTATTCCCATTGTGAAACTTGTCAGCGGTCTCCCCTTCTGGGGAAACACTTTCAGTGATTGCTTGGTGACCCTTACTTGTCATTCCCATTATGAAACTTGTCAATACCATTATAAAACTTGTTATTCCCATTGTGAAACTTGTCAGCGGTCTCCCCTTCTGGGGAAACACTTTCAGTGATTGCTTGGTGACCCTTACTTGTCATTCCCATTATGAAACTTGTCAATACCATTATAAAACTTGTTATTCCCATTGTGAAACTTGTCAGCGGTCTCCCCTTCTAGGGAAACACTTTCAGTGATTGCTTGGTGACCCTTACTTGTCATTCCCATTAGCATTCTCGTCAATACCATTATAAAACTTGTTATTCCCATTGGAAAACTTGTCAGCGGTCTCCCTTTTCGCTGTTAACACTCTGTGATTCCTCGGTGACCCTAACTTGTCATTCTCATTATGAAACTGGTCAATTACATTATGGAACTTGTTATTCCCATTGGGAAACTTATCAGCGGTCTCCCCTTTTGGGGAAACACTATGACACACAATATTTCATCATTTTCCTGTTTCCTGTATAGTACAAGTGCATATTGGCATAGGGACTTGGAATTTAGTATATTCAAATACACAATAACATTACATGGAAAAGCACACTGATATGAAGAGGTATACAAGATCATTTACAAAAATATCAACTTTACAATGTTACCCCAAAATGCAATGCTTAGTGAACACGTTACACAACCAGGGTTACTCTCTTCACAACAGTGGTTATTTCAAAAATAAACAAGTGTTAATGGAAGAACAAAAAGTTACATTAAGAAAATAATTTCATCAATCACTCATATCCTGTTAGTCAGCGTGAGTTATGCAGCCAGCAATCTCAATGCATCCTCCCTCTTCCTATTCATTTCATGATTAACCACCCACCACATAAGGTTTCGCCTATATGCCCCAACCTCATCAGCACCGTAGTCGAATGTTACACCTGGCTTCTAATTGTTCAACCAAATTAGCACATGGACTCCACAGTCACGCCTGGAAGACACATGTGACATGAAAACTGTAACATCCTAATTTTTATATAATTATAATTTAAAAATAATTATGAAATTAATAGTAAATTTTGAATAAAAAAAAGAGAGATTTAGTTAAAATATGTTTTTTTTAAAAAAATAATAATAATAATAAAATTTTTTTAATTAAAAAAAATAATAAATAAAAATATATGTATATATATATATTTAAAAATAATAATAATTAAATAAATATTATAAATAATATTTTAATAATATAAAAAAAACAAACAAAAAAAAACAAAAACAAAAGGTGTGACACCATTTGGAAAAAACGGGGGAGGCACATTGTGTGCCTCCCACCATTTCATTGAATGATTGTGGGCAGTGCCCACAATCATTTAATGAAACTGCGGAAGGCATCCGCAGTTTCAAGAGGCGGGGAGTATTATAAATACCCCCACTCCCCCGTCCTCACTTCACACATCTCAAGTGTGAAGAAAAGTGTAGAGTGAAGCACTAGTAGGAATATTTTCATATCTTTGGAGATCGATAAGGTACTCAATATTACTTCTTATCTCAGAATTATTTTTATAGAAATATTCTAAATAATTTTCTCTTTCTTATGGTAATAATTTTATGATGATTAGAGAAAATTTTCAGATTATGATTTTGGATAAATTTGAGTTTTGTTAACATGATGCTGCAGGAATGTAGAGGATAATTAATAGTTAATTTTAATCAAGTTACTTTTGTTACTTAATTAGCATATAATTTTATAATGAAATCTTTACATAACTAATGTATGAATAATTCTATATTAGGCTTTTTAACCGATTAAATTTAGGTTAAATAATTTATTTGGATTATTAGAGGAATTCTTCAGGTTTTAATCGATTTAGATTTTTTTTAGGATGATGATTTATAATTTAGCCATTTTATAAATTGATTATTATAGATTGATTTTTGGCGTATATTTGAGCTCTTGGATTAGAAGCTTGTGATTATAATTTTGCTTTGGCGAAAGGTAACCACTTTCCACTTATTATCTGTGTTGATATGCTGTTTGTGAGTATTTTGATATTTACTCCAATGAGTAAAGGTTTAATGTGATTGAGAAAGTTTTCATTCTATTGTGAAGTATTTTGATATAAAATAGCTCTGTGGAATTTTATGATTTGAAATGAGAAAATTATGGATATATTCGGGAAAATCCCATTGAAATAATTATTGATAAATTATTGTGATAATGGGTTTGGGATAAGATGGAGTATGTTATTTTACCACGTGGTATAGCCTCCATTGGTGCACGATGGTTGGCTGTTTATTGTCCCACCAGTTTCAATGAGGGACTGCCCCACCAGTTTCAATGAGGGGCTGCGACACCGAAAGACCCATGGTCCGGGGCACGTGTTTTGAGGGTTTGGCCGATCCTCATCGCGTGACCGGTAAGCTTTTTGAGTGGCCAGTCACATGGTTAGTAACTTAGCCCATGGGTCTAGTCACGTGGAAATAAGGCGGTTCGGTTGGATTGATGGGAGGCAATGGGAATTGTAATAAGAAATTTATGATATTGAATTTTTATAAATTGTTATATAAATTGTTCCACTTAGCACCTCATGAACACATGTTAGCATGTGTAATGAGTCAGATAGCTGGTTACTGAGGCTTTTGTCTCACCCCGTTAATTTAACATTTTTCAGGTGATAATTCTCTTGCTGGAATGTCGGGAGGAGCTCCTGAGGCATAGATATATTTCTATAGCCTCTTGTAGTTTATTATGTGTTGAATGAATGTACATTGCCACTTATTAGGGACCTTATTTTGTAAACTCTAAATTCCTCTTCGTACTCTGTTTATCATATAAAGTTGGGTGACCTTGGTTTTGAAATGGAAATGTTTGATATGATAATTGTAGGGACTTAAATCTTTTATTACCATGGTAGAGTTCTCAAATAGTTACTTGAACTCTTTTCTACCATGGTAATGACTTAAATCTTTTATTACCATGGTAGAGTTCTCAAATAGATACTTGAACTCTTTTCTACCATGGTAATGACTTCAATCTTTTATTACCATGGTAGAGTTTTCAAATAATAGTTACTTGAAGTCTTTTCTACCATGGTAATGACTTCAATCTTTTATTACCATGGTAGAGTTTTCAAATAGTTACTTGAACTCTTTTCTACCATGGTAATCTTTCTTTCTTTCAAAAAAAAAAAGAATGAAATGAGTAATTTTTAAAGATAAGTTAATATTATATTATTATTAAGGAGAGGATCTCACAAAAACACTCACAAGGACGCCACAGTAATGCTAAACCATATTATAACCACAATGTTAGTAGAACATACAAAAACACTCACAAGTTGTTCTGTTGTGGAATGGGTGCCCAAATAAAGTCTCCAACCGGCTTCTTCCCAGTATGCCCTGGTTTCACAAGCCCGATGATAGCATGAAATCGATCCCTCTGCACAAATAGGGTCAACCTTGTTATATCGACATAATTAACTCAATAACAGGAAATTTGGCACACAATTTTCTTACAAGGATATTTAGAGCGGATTCCTGGGGATTTGCAAATGCACTTTGTTTCTTTCGCTGTTTACTCTTGCTAATAAAAGTTAATGGCCGCATTGAATCAAGCACGTAAAAGTTCATCGTTTTTTGTTCAAGTGCTACACAGAACCAGTGTTCTGCAACCAACATGGGACCCAAAATGAGATCACACTCTGCAATGTTGTAGCCAACTTGTTCTGGCAGTAGCTGGTCTTCCCATTCAGCAACTGACCATCCTATAGGTTTTCTGGCCAATAGTAACTGAATGAGGAATAAACTTATTAGAGCGAATAGTAACTAAATGATGGCCAATAGAAAATTACATCTTCCTCACCATAAAATCTGCGTCAAAAATATGTCGGCCCACTTGTCCTGCACTTTTCATTTTTGCCATTAACATCTTACACACAAGAGACATTAACTGCATGCGCACTAGAGTGTATTAGATGCGTTTCAGAAATTTTAAAAACAAATCAGGTTTTATTTAACTTACACGGTTACTGATTTTGTTAAGTCCGTCGAGTGTCCACAACTGGTCCCTTGTAGTGTATTCATCACCAATGTCAACCAGCACCCTATAAAGGCAAAACACTATCATCATCCAATTACTGAATAATCAATTTACTGATTAGAAACGTAAGAAGAACTTTAGCACTTACTCTTCACCCTCAGCAGCATTTGTTATTCGAGATATGACCTCGAAAAACTTATCCTTGTCATCTTTAGCCCTCTTGGTCCACTTAAATGGCTTTGTTAAAGTCCACGGGGACATGTTCTTAGGCATCCTTGGCCTCTTTGATCTCCTTGGCCCTTGTTCCTTCTGTCCAACCTCATCATCCCCGGATTGTTCTTGGTCAATGTTTGTAGGCTCTTGGTTTGGAGTCTCTTCATCAAATTCACAAATGTTTATGGGTGAGGCCAGTGATGTATCTACATTATCGTCGGCTTCATCATCAACACCATCTTTATTGTAATCCTGTCCCTCATCGTTCTCACCATGTACCCTATCACTTCCCTCATGTCTGTCCGGATTGTCGTCATTTATTTCATCACAGTCAATAGGGTCCTCAGCTTGATGCTTGCGCCGGCTTTCAATCTGTAGTTGTGCTTTAACCAACTCATCTTCAACAGCAGCAACAAGTTTCTTGTGGTTGTCCTCAATAACCCCCATCAACCGTGCATGCAATGCCTTCAATTCCTGCAAAACACATTGACAAAAAGGGTCAAAGCCATTGGAAAATCATTAAATTAATTTAACATAATGTGATGACATATAGGGTCTAAATAAGCGACTCCCTTCTTGTTGGGAAAGTCCTTCTGTTCGTGCACTTTTGTTGGCTCCCTCATATATAGCAGCCCAATGTCACTCTTGCGCTCTTTGTCGATCATCTCCTTCACCTTCTCTTTCGTCCAAAACTTAATTGCAAACGTCGACACATGGCAAACAGGTTTAGACAGAGGAAACCGCTCACCAAAAAATATCTATAACATAAAAGACAAACATTAAACATTTCGTCGATCGATAAAAGGAAAAGAAAAAAAAACGGCTCATAGTACATACCAACAACATGTATAAACAGCCTCCCACATTGCAACTTCCCTCTTTGTTGACTCTAATTGTGTCAATGTAATCTGCCATCTCTTTGCGTAGGTCATTAACAATGAATGTGGCCCAGTCAAAGTTGGCAAATCCTTTCATGGTATAGCACATGAGCTTCAGCAACTTGTCACTGATTGTGGAGCTTGCTGTGGGAGCTAAAAAAGTTCTCAACGTATGTAACATGAATAAAAATTCAAACTTGTCATCAGCTTCCCCAGATATTATGTCACTAAGTATGTTCTCATACTTGACCTTGCCATACTCAGCCTTCAATCTCTTATACGTGTCATCTGTGTCACTGATGTCTACTCTAACCTCGTCCCCACTATTTGGAACCCCAAGGAATTCAGCAACATCTTTTGCTTCTATTTCAGCTGTCTTCCCCCTAATTCTAAATTGATTGGTCGGGGGATCATACGCTCTCATTATAGCAACTAAAATTTCCCGGGGGAGCCTCATACATTCCACATCTAGTAGAGCTCCAAATCCTAATCTTTGTACCTTAGCTTTTAAGTGTGGATTATAATTTACATGAGCAGCTAGCTTGGTGAATTGATTTAGGGAGCAACGGGAGTGAAAAGCAACTGGATAGTTCCTCTTCTACTTGTTCGGCCTTCCTTGCTTGGCCCTATCATTATATTTTTTCCTCTCTTCCTCACTCATATTCCTCCAAGCCTTTGTTGACTCCCTAACCTTCTCATGAAAATTTAGGCCCTCCTTCCCCTTTTCAAACTCATGATGAAACAACATATAACCATTTTTTACATCTTTTGTCTGCATATCCACTTCACTTGTCATTGTATAAGACCCAATAAATTGCAGCTACAATTTAAGATAACAGTTTAATTCAACTGAATTGAATGAATCTGTTACAACTCAATGAGTTAATGCATAACATTTTACTCAATTATAACATGCAGAATCGAAAACCAATCTTGTTTCACCAAACCAGTAGCTAAATCTGACTTGCAGCAACAGAGAATACCCAAAGGGAATGAAACTATTGGGTCTACAATGATAATAAGTGTTAATTAGTTCAAATACCCAAAGGGAAATATCCAATTTTCAATGTGTTTCTGAATGCAAGTTTGCAACATCCAATTTCCTCACACAATTCACTTTAGACACAATGCATATATAATTCTTCAATTCCATATAACTCAGCGTACCTGACTATATAAACTATACAATCGACAAACAAAGAAAGCCTCTTTTTTACCAGGTAAATCATGGTACAGATTCAAATCTTACCTGAATGAAGGATCAACTGACCGGGTAGGCGGCGAAGGAGACGACGCTCAACAACAGCAAGTCGCACGAATGAGACGAGGGAAAGGGTTTTAGAGGGGGAGAACTGGATAAAAAAAACAGATTGGACAGGGATTGACACTTACACGCACCAACCAACATACTGATTTGACACTTGAAAGGTACACTGTATTAAGGGAATGCAACATACCAGCAAAGATATTATTCATTGATAAGCATTGTTGAAGCAATCAAGCAATAATATACATCTTAAATTGCAAACTAATTGTTTACGCTAACTGAAAGCATCTCAAAATATGTACTTTTTCTTTTTCAGTATGCAAGGTTTTGGATTGGGACCTTTCACACAAGCCTGGATAACCTCAAGTAGCCTTACAATTAGTTCATCATTCAGTACCATTGCAGATTATATGACAAAGTACGCAGGGTTCACCGGAGAAGGAAAAAAGCCAGGTTAATATGACAAAGTAGCATTGCACTCACCCTTTGCGCAAATATGCCTTGGCTAGTTCATCATTCAAGTCAATTGCCTTGTTCGCGTCAGCAACAGCTTTTGCTCAATTAATTTACAATTAGTTGCAATAATACATAAATCTTATCCAATTCAATCATACAATAAACAAGAGCGCTTGTAGGTACAAACGCAACCAAAAGGCTAAACCAACACCAAAGCTCAGTCATTCAAAGAAACACGTGCACAGTGAAATACAGTAACGAATAGACTGAAATTCAAAGCATCACTGAAGAGAAAGAACCATACCTAGCACCCACTATATCACAACTTATCAAGGAAATTACATAATCTTCTAGGAGAAACTACTTTAAACATATTTCCTATCTCAACTATAAAAAATAACGAATACAAGCACAACCGTATGCACTTAATAGATATCCCACATAAAAGAAAATTCCTTGTTCAGCACTAGAGAATGGCGACACAATCGAAGACAAGCATTTTCGATTCACTTTTTCGCTCACACCAAAATTTGCACAAGACAATCGAACACAAGCATTTTGGAATCCAATATAAGCACGACGAGGAGGAGAAATCAAACACAAACCTTAAACGGACAAACCAACCACTGAACATTCCCTCACCCACATCGACGTCGCCGGCAGCACTAGAGAATGGCACACACAAGAATTTCCGATTTGGGGACGGCGACACCTACGGCTCCACCACTGTTTCTATGAGAAATGAAAAGACTTAGAGCCTTCTCTTTACCGAAATCGAACATAAGCACGATGAGGAGGAGAAATCGAACACAAACCTTAAACGGCCAAAACAACGATTGAACATTCCCTCACCCACATCGACGTCACCGGCAGCACAAGAGAATGGCACACACACATCGACGTCACCGGCAGCACAAGAGAATGGCTCCAGCACGATTGAACATTCGGATTTGGGGACGGCGACGACACCTAGGGCTCCGGCGCTGAATGTCGAACGAGTGAAGGAATGGTTCAGTGAGAAATGAAAAAAGATTTACACTCTCTTGACCGTGAATGTCGAACGACTTAAGGGGCATTTTGGTCTTTTAAACAACACTTCAATATCCCTGAAAGGTCCATCAGCACTTTTCTGTCATTATCATGTTATAAGAGACTTTTGGGGGTTTTGATAATTCAAAAGGTATTTATCTGGGATTTTCCCTACAAAATTTTAATTCAAATCTTTAAAAATAAAAGTGAGATAGTACCTGAATAAATATTATTTAATCAAGATGCCACTTGGCAAACTTATAAGAATTCTTCTTTCAGCCTTATTTTTACATATTGTTAATTAATAGTGCAGGCCCATGCGATCCCGAGTTGGCTTCTCTCCTATGCCATCTCTCTCCGCTGCCACCCTTTTCCATCAGATACTGTCGGTTTTGTCTCAAATCAGCCTCACATCATAAGAATGGTGCCAATGTTTTTGGCTTTTTGCCGTTCATCAATAGGAGGGGAAATTTTAATTGATGGCCTAACTTTATAAAATTTATTTTTTTTTCCACACACTTTATAAAATCTATAAACAAATAAAATTCAACAATAATTTAATGTTATGGGCTAAATTTTAAATTTTTAATGTCATTATAATTTAAGTAAAGGAAAAATTAATCTTTTGATCCTTATAATTTTGACATGTCTGTAACTCAATCTTTACTTTTTGACTCAGTCCCTATAGTTTTGACTCAATTGTAGCTTATTTCAGAACTTTGACTCACTGCAATTTAGTTCCTATGATTTAAACCATTTTATAATTTAATCCCTATATTTTATAAAATAAAATCAAATATTATAGGGACTAAATTATAAAATGATTAAAATTATAAAAATTAAATTACAGTGAGTCAAAGTCCAAGAGATGAGTTACAACTGAGTTAAAATTATGAGGACTTAGTTGGACAGAGTCAAAGTGTAGCGACTAAGTTACAACTATGTCAAAATTATATGGATCAAAAGATTAATTTTCCCTTTATCTAAATTATTATAACATTAAAAAATTGTAACTTAAACTTCTTAAATTTAGCCCAGAACATTAAATTATTGTTGAATTTTAGTTGTTTATAAATTTTATAAAGTATCTGGGAAAAAAATAAATTTTATAAAGTTAGGCCATCAATTAAAATTTTCCCTTCCTATTGATGAATGGCAAAAACACTGGCACTATTCTTATGATGTGAGGATGATTTGAGACAAAAACGACAGTGTTTAATGGAAAAGGATGGCAGCGGAGAGAGATAGCATAGGAGAGAAGCCAACTCCGGTGTGATCCATGGGTACAAATAGATGGTCACTTATGTAACATAAAAATATTTTGGAACTTAAATAATAATAGTTCTATATTGTTTACATCCTAAAAATAGTTGTTAGGAAATATTTTGAAAGAATAATTTGTCATAATAGCTACTTCACCTTTGAAAGATAAGTAACAGATAATTATGTGAATTATCTAATAATCCAACTATAATGAAAAATAAGTGACTAAATATACCACATGTGAGGAAGCCATTTTGAAAGAAAGTTTTCATAGTAATGACGTCGATTTACTTAGTGATGAGTCTATGGCACTCATTCAAAGAGGGGTATGCATTGTATAATAGAAGTCTCAAGTGGCATATTTAGGCATGCAGTGGGAATGAATTATTAATATTGGATTCTACAAACTTTCTTTAAAAATGGTTTGCTCTGCAAAGTATCAGCAGAGGATCTGAGATATACCACTTAAAACTTGGGGAATAATCAACGATAAGAATTTCGTTTGAGGTGAAGAATTTCTTGCATAATGACTAAATATATGGAGAATTTCGTTTTCATAAAAAACAAAGGAACAACTTACATTTCTTCATAAGGGAAGTCTCAAGTGCTATATTTAGTCATTCGTGCTGTTTTCAAACTAAATTAGCAATAAGTCGGGTAGATAAAAACCCAATAGCAAATCTACTAAAACATTAGTGAGATATTGATCATCATTGATCCAAGTAGCTAGGAGCTGTACACTTAGTGACTTAATTTCACACCTCAAATACCTTTCGAATATGATGACCACACCAAGAAAGATTAATTTTTTGGATGCTACATAGTTTGTGGAAGATTCAAAACCAATAAATGTCAATTATTGTACAGAACAACAGCCAAACTTATATTTTAGTCATTTGAGCCTTCATTATTTCTGAAAATACAAGTTGCAGGTATTATTGCATCTGAGCTGGCACAAGAAAAGCAGCTTTGGAGACAAACATCCCAAACATGTCTAGTATAATCTGGATTGAACAAAATATATTTAATGTAACTGACCAAATTCCAATACCAATAATAGATTAAATATGAAAAAGCAAATTAAGTGAAGCAATAGTAGACTGAATCTTTTATGATGTAAAATATATGAAAAGGATATCATAATTACCTTGATATATAACAAATAAAGGAAAAATCCTACATAATTCCAAAGAATGCATGATTTGACAACTAAAATAAGCACAAATTTAAGACTTATGCCCCACATGGAAGAAATAGGATATTATGATGTCCACTTTAAGATGGGTACAATTCTAACTATGTATAAGATATAAGATAGATGGAATGGTGAGAGAAACATAATGGTCTTTGATTATTATTAACCTGCAAAATTGCATCACTGAGAGTTGTTGGGACTTGGCTGCACTGTCCCATTGGAATCAAAATGAATCTGAGCTTGAAATGTGAACCTGATTGTCACAAGGAGTTGAAGTAGCAGTGATGCGTGCTTCTGTCGTTAAAGCAATCAATTAATAACTAGGACAACCTACTAATGCAATATAGTGGCAACTTAGGTCATTCTCCCAAGGAGCAATATGTGGGTTTTCTCTAGAATGGATTTTAGGTGATAAAAAATATAATGGAATGAACCTAAACTAAAATGCAAGACTCTACTACCCAAATGTAAAATGTAAAAGACTCTAAAACCTATATGAGAATGAAACTAACCTAAATAATGAACATGCAATTTTTGGGGTTTTTCTTATGAGAGGGAAATTAAAATCCTAAGGAAAAGAAATAAACTAATATCTAAGAAAATCAACAAAGGTTAGTTCAGTTATGATGGTGAAGGGGACAACTTAGGATTTACATGGATTTAGCTTTCTTAGCCATTCAATTTATTAGACCAAAGGGAGGTTCATGGAAAATTGGAATTAATAAACTTAATAACCTAATTGAAACATGGGAAACCCTCAAGCTCAATAACACCCAATCCACTAGAAAACTCATAATGGAAAAATGGTGGTTAATTAAATCTATTAAAAACCAATCACAATTGTTTAAGATAGTTTTGGAAATTATGTTCACAATTGCCTAATTAAACAATTCGACAATTAATCGCCTTAATTAAACAATCAAGAGATTAAACCCAAATCGACAATTAAATTAATAATGAAAACTCGATTAATAATCTAATTGACAATCAAAGGTTTGCAAACAAAAATCCCAATAATCAATTAAGAATAAATCAAATCCAAATTATCAATTTAATCCAAATAAAAATAAGTTTACAATTTAAAACTAGATTGTTCTCAATTAACACAACCCAAAATCATTTAAAACTAAATAATCTTAAGTCTTAAATCAAAGAGATAAAAGAAAACACTCCCTTATGGTATTCAAGTGTAAACTCTTAGGCTCTAACTTCCTCCATGCTCCTCTCAAGTTGCCTCCCAAGAGACTCAATCTTCCATGGAAATCCTTTCTCCTTCACGCCCCAAGCAGCACGTCACAGCCATGTAAATTGCTTTGTGAACTATTAATTAATGTTGATTGGTGCCGCGGGACCCGCGTGGACAAATCTGGATTGTGTGCGTCAATTGAATAATAGATGAAGGTGTTATGCGTGAGAGAGGGAATGGCTGGATAGAGTGTGATGAGAAAGGACGAAACAGTGACTCCGTGGTTCTTCTTGGTTCAGCGTCTGTGCGTGTATCCCGTTTCAGCGTTCTCCATCCCCCCCTATTGCTGTGACGGCTAGGGTAATTAAAAGGGAGGAGAAGAGGGTTTTTTGGTATCAACTTGAGCTCATTAAAATCTAAGAAGCCCAATAATATTCAACCGTTGGATATTCTTTTAGCTTTCTAGAAAATTTCTGCACCGTAGGATCTTTCAATCTGCTTTTCCTTATCCTGCAAGATATAATAAAATCGTGATTTATCATATAATTGGAAATATTTTCCAATCATAATATAACAATTAAAATATTATCAATTTAAGCCCAAAAATATCATAATCCATTCAAATTTATATTATTTTCTATAATTGGCTAATAATCCAAATATTATCTAATAAATCTAAATTAGCCTAAAATAATCTCCAAAATAAATGAATAAAGTGGGATAAAATATATTAAAATTGTGATTTACCAAGCAGTTTCCAGAAAAATAATCAAAACCTTAATTTCTTGGTAAGATGAACTTGAGAGGATAGTTTGGCAAGCATCTAAACCTGTTCATCAGCCTCCCACTTTTTTAATCGTGACAGCATCTATTTCGATTTCTCATCGGGAGAGGGGCCTCTCCATTTCTCTTACCATCCACTTCCCTCCACTTCTTTCTTCTCACCGTTAGATTAACTCTGAATGGTTGAAATTTAATATCCTATAAAAATATTATTATAATATTAAATAACAAAAATGTATATAAATAAATTTAAATCATTAAAATTTTATATAACTGTTCATATCTTTATACTTTTGTTAAAGTATTATATACATAATTTTTAATTTGTATAGGATATTGAATCTCAACCGTTTAGAGTTAATCTAATGATGAGAATAAAGAAGTGGAGGGAAGTTGACGGTAAGGGAAGTGGAGAGGCCCCTCTCCCTTTCTCATCATCCTCACTATGCCATGAAAATAGGAGAGGCATGAAAATGAACTAAAGAAAAAAAAAATATAGGGGGGAGAAAGGGAGTTTGTGAACGTTGATGAAGAAGCATCCTGATAGGCCACAATGACCCGTGAAGGAAGCAACTACAGCGGCATGAAACTGCAAACTGTACAATCGCTTGTAAATAAGGAAGCCCAAAATCGCCTCACTCAATGGGTTGATGGTTTGTAATGTGAAATTTGGAAAGTGAAAAATAAAACATATATTATTGGTATAATAGAAATAATGGGGGATGTATAAAAACAGAAATAAAGAGGGATAATTGGAAGGTGGCTACAAAATATTTCGAAATCTGAAATTCAGAACATGGAAAATAAAATAAATATAAAAAATAAAATATTCTCTACATAAATATATAATAAAGAGAGAGACAGTGAGAAGTTTGTTACAAGGTATTTTGAAATCTTAAATTGGAAAATAAAATAAAAATATCTTAGATTAAAAATGTGGAAAATAAAACAAAGACATAAAAAAAATATTCTCAAAATAAATATATCGTAAAAATTAGAGTTGATGAGAAGTTAGTTACAAAATATTTTAAAATCTTAAATTCAGGAATTAGAAAATAAAATATAGATATAAAATAAACTATTATGAAAATATGTATATCAGAAATAAAGAGAGATAATAGGAGTAGTTACAAAATATTTTGAAACCTTAAATTTACAGTGAGAGATTTGCTCAAAAATATTTAGAATGAGAAATAAAATAAATTTATAAAATGATATATTTTCAAAATAGGTATATTAAAAATAAAATCTATTTTAGTAGTAAGGCATAGAACATGGACCATTTGTGCAATGGTAGTACAGATCCTGTGCGATGCCCGGGATGTGAACAAGATTTTCCATATTATAAATTATATGACATGTGTAATAATTTAATAAAATATTAAAAAAGTAACTTTTTAAAAATGTTAATGTAATTATTTATTTAGCAAGATGGCTATTATAGTAACTTTTTAAAAATGTTAATATACTTATTTATTTAGCAAGATGGTTATTATGTTAATTTAAGTGTAATAAACTTTTTGCAAATTTTAAAAGTAAGTTGCAAGTCTCATGCTTAAAATCTAGTATTGCAGTCTCAATTTGCTACTTTTAAGCATGGCAACTACGGCCCAAGTGTGCTAGCATTTTCTCTTTTCTAAACAATTTAATAATATATTGCATATTGCTACAGTGATTTCATGTTGAAACATGACCCAAATATTTGATTGTCTAAACTCCTGAAGTGTAGTATTTTTTTTTTTTTACACATAGAGGAGTAACTCATGCATAGCAAGTTAGAAAGAAAGATTATTAGGTTACATAAGTCAGCCACTAATCCAGTTTAGATGTCATATAATTAGTGACTTTGTGGTCTTTGATATTTTTGTATATCACTAAGAACATGATAACCAGAATGTTTGTAAAATCGAGAAATTTTAATTGTAGGATCATTTTTTAAATTCTCGACCAAGTCTTTAGTGTAGTGTATTGTACTGTTACGGACTTGCTAAAATAAAGAAAATAACATTTATTTAAAATTAAAGTATACAAAGAATTCATACTCATCACTCAATATGTCATCTGAATCAAGACAACAAGGTACAAAAGTACAATCAAGATCTTCCAAAAAAATTTCACCAAATTCATGGACTCTCATCAGCTCAGTAAATTACACCCCATCGTCTACATGCCAAGTTCATTCAAGAATGAAGCAAGAACGCATAACAAAGAAAGTTCTTGGTATATGATGTTTTCTATATCAAGTCTTTGAGCCAGCAAAATCTTTAGAAGTAGAAATAACCTTGTTCTTAACATTTTGGTTTTTCCCTCTCATGTTGATATAAAGTATTGATCATGTTGTAAGAAGTTGTTATTAGTTGCTTCTGTAAAGATTGAAGTTCATTGTTCTCCCCTTTCACGGCACCCACTTGTAATCTAATCAAAAGGCTAAACTTGAGTTTGAAGAAACCCTGCAGACTTATGTTTCTTAGAGTATATTGTAGCCAAAAAACATGTCATTCGATCTAGAATAATGCATTGCTCCCAAGTCTTGCCCACTACATTATGCGATAAATGTATCACTGCATTTGTCAATCAAATCCATTGATCAGACACATCAATAGCAACATTAAAACAGGAGAGTCTAATTTTATATATTAATATTTTGTAACATGTTTTTTAAATTTAACTAAATATTATTATTTTAATTACATAAAATGCATTAATTCATTTGCATGAATCAGGAGAGTGTAGCAGGGAAGTTACAAGCAAATCCAATAGCAATTAATAAAGAAAAAAATTAATTCGCATTTTTTCTTTAAAACCAAAAGTGAGGCAATGCCTCATCAAATACTGTTCAACCAAGATGCCACTTGGCAGCCTAGTAAGAATCCTACTTTTGGCCCTGCTTTTATATAGAGGTGGTAATATGGGTTGGGACTGTGGGTCGAGCCCACCCAACCCAATAAAATGGGCAGTCTGGGTTTTACAAAATTGGGACCATATTGATACGGTCTTTTTGGGCTTAAACTCATATGGTCCCAACCCATGACTGGTTGCACTTCTACAAAAAAGTCAATTAGTAACACTTATTTTTACATATTTGTAGCGTTTTTTGAGTGCTACAAAAGCCTGTGCTAGAATAGGTTTTTGTAGCACTTAAAAAGAGCTACAATAGATGGATCATTTTGTAACAATTTTTTGACAAAGTGCTACAATAGGTAATTCTTTTTTTCAAAAAAAAAAAAAGTGAATCTCTTGTAGCACTTTGTTGGAGTAATGCTACAACATATGACCATTATAGCGTAATTATTTTAAAAAAAATTTTTATTCATATATTGTAACTCTTTTTCAAGAAAGCACTACAAAAGGTGTTTTTTCCAAAAAACAATAGTTTCAAAATTAAATGGACAACTGTTTTATATAGAGATTTCTCCAACCATTATATCAAATAAACTTGTTTCAGACAACCAATACCAAAACTATAATACAATTAACTTTCAATATAGATATCAACTTAACAATTAGATTAACATGAATAAATATTTTAATTTATATAAATACCTTGATTTTCTTCCAACCATAGCTATTTCTCCCCTCATGTTGACCTATTACATGTGGGCTCATAAATGAGAATTGTACTCTCATAGTGTCCCTTAACACACTATGGTATAAGTATTTTCATATAAAACAAACAATTAGATTAATAGGAATAAAATTACATGATAAAGAAAAAGAATAATAAGATACCTAATCCATATATTTTGATAGCATATTGATAGCTGAAGTTCCAACCAATCCATAATAAAGTATGCCATTTAGTTCATCGAATTTAGCAAAAAAAAAACTCTTTAGAAAATATTACTCTAAATATCTAATCTAATCCTATCTAAATATCTAATTCAAATCCTTACATATCTAATTTAAATAATAAACTAAATAATATTTAAACCAAATCCTAACAATATAAATATCTAATATCCAAATCCAAGCTAATAAGATAATCCATCAACATCATAACAAAATATTCTAAATAACATATCTCAACGATTTTTGAGAGCCATAACAAAAGAACTTTTATTTACCAACATATCATAGCTCTTAAATAGAAGATAAGTAATTTTATCTGAGCATAGAAGAAATTAAGCACAATATTTAAAAGAACTCTCTTTGTTTTACCTAACCTGAAGAATCCTTTCTAAATCATACAAAGTTTAAGGTTCACCAAATTACATAAACACATAAAATACTAGAAGTAGTAGAGCTCTATATCCTGAAGATAAAAAATAGTAAAATATGCGACCACCAAATAAAGTATGTTGGACGTCCTTAGAGAAATCTTAAGCAAATGTAAAACTATATATAATATAATATAACTCACATACACAGCATTCTCTTAACAAGAAAACTATTTAAACAAATCAATGGATCAGGAAATCCAATTCCCTCCAATTAATCAATAAATCAGGAAAGCATTGCAAAGCATCAACAGTTCTAATTACTCTAGGCTCGGTCAGAATGCTTTTGTTTGATAAATCTTTCATTCCAAGTAAAAAAAAAAAAATTAGCGAACAAGGACGCACGTTGAAGAAACCAAACTAGGGAATAGTCAACAACAATTTCAAATGGAAAAGGAGGCACCTTGAAAGCTTTCTTGATTTCTAACAAGAAGATGGAGGAACAATATAAAATAGATTTCAAATTTCTAACTTGAAGATGCCAAAATTATTTAAACGAAAAAGAAATTTCACTGCTAAAACTTACTAGAAATGGAGGCAAATCTTCAAAGAAAAGCTTCACAAGCTTTAGCGTTGGCAAACAAAATCAGTGCTATGAACGATAGTGAGAAACTCCAACGGTGTCATTGCATCGTTCATATTTGAGAAAAGAGTAAACAGGGCGGAGAACGATAGGAGAAAAGGAGAAGGAAATGAGGAAGAAGAAAAATAGCAAAAAGATAGCTTGGGGAGCTGGAGAAGAAGAAGATGAATGGGGAAAAGAGAGTTTGGTGCTGAAGTTAAAGAAAAACTGACGATTTTTTACACTAGAGATGAAGAAGAAGAAAGGATAGTTGTTAGTGCGGAGAAGGACTTGAAAATTCCAATCTTAGTGGATCTGATAGGTGGGTTAAGTGGGGGGTAACATTAGGGTTTAAAATATATTTTTTGAAAAAAATCCTATTGTAGCTCATAACCAACTAAGCGCTGCAATAGCCTAAATCCTAATGTTTAAATAAATTTTAACTAACATTTACGTAGCTTTTTCCTAAAAAATCGCTACAATTGTTAAATTATGACCAATTGTAGCACTTTGTTAAAAAAGAGCTACACTTAGTCAAATCAATTGTAGCACTAGTTTGAACGAGCGCTACAATAGGTTATGCCTTTATACTTGTAGCTCTTTTTTATTTAAATGCTATAAATGTTGTGCTTCAAAAAGCATTTTTTGTAGTAATGTTGGACCATCGGATTGGCGGGTTGGCCCTTTTTTTTTTTAAACCAAAAGGGAAGAGCCATTACCCAAGGCCCAACCCCCAATAGTCTAAGGTTGTCACTCCTAAGTCCAACACAATACACCCACTCCTCAATCCTTACTTCTTAACCTGGTCAACTCTCTTTTGTTTTTGCTTGAAACATTCTCTCACTCCCTATCTATCTCACGGCTCACGCTCTCAATCTCATAAATCAGAAATCAGAAATCAGTCTCAACTCTCTTTAATTTGCAATGTATTTTTAATCTTGTTATGTTTAGGTGTGTAGAAAAAACAATCTTATTGTATAAAAAAACAATCTTAGTATATTGTTAAAAAAAATTGAAAAAAAAAATATGGGTTGGGATGGCTAAATGTCAGTCCATATTGATGCGGTCCTTTTGGGCTCGAACCCATATGGTCCCAACCTGTGGCGGGTTAGCCAAACCCACCGGGCCTGATCATATTACCACCTCTACTTTTATATATGAATAGATTATATTCCTAGCACAATTGTGGAGATTATGGCAATTTTTGAAGGTTTCTTGATCAACAAGTTGAATAATTTTAACTCAAAACTTTTACTAATTGGGATAAAAACTTTCAATTATATTTAGGGCCAAAACTCATCCCTCAAACTAAGTTCTACATTTAGGATTAAAACTCAACCCAAACTAATTGTGCATAATATTAAATATTATCACTTTAAACCTATTTATAAGTCCATTTAAAAAAAATTGATCATTATCATAAGTCCACTTTCATATTGATAAATGCTAGTGTTATAATTTTGCATCTATTAAAGCTAAAGAGAGAAGAAAGAGGTGAAAAACTCCTCATTCTTAAATAAGAGAAAAATTAAAAATTTAGTCAATAATTATTGAGTTAACAAACTCTTCTTAGTACGTGAAAGTTACCTAATTTAAACTTATTAGTACAAGAGTTATCAATTTTTTTAGGCCAAGACAAAGCTACCAAATTGGACTTATATTTTGAAGCAGTCCAAATTAAGAGAAAATTAAGGGCCGCGAGCATGTAAAAATGAAGGGTCTATCTACTGTCCTCCATGTTTTAATATCCCTCTTAATATGTTTCTTACCATATAATGAACTGATTTTTTTTTTTTTTTTGAATCTGCTGTTGCATTTTCTCACTTCCACGCACACTCACATCACTGAATATATAACAACGCATTAATTCCAAACATTCACACCTTCGCTTCTCAATTCTCATTCTCTCTCTCTCTCCCTCTCTCTCTCTCACTGTCCTCCACCGTCTCCGTCTTCCATGGCGGAAAAGCACACCGGTAATACCCTCCACCCCAAGCAACCTTCCTCCCCAAAGGGTGGCTGGCAAGCTGCCACATCTTCATTATGTGTACGTCTCTTATTTCCAGCTCACATATATTTATATATATATTTTTGGAGTATATGTATATTTTTTTTGAGTGAATATGGATTAAGTGTGTGTGTGTGTTTCTCTTCAAAATTCTCTCCCTGGAATTTACGAGCAAGAGTAGGTTAGATTGGATAACTCTGTGATTGTGAAGATGTATATACTGTGTTGGCAGGTGTAGAGTTCACAGATAGATTCGCGTACTATGGTTTAACGGGGGACCGGATACAGTACCTGACGGAAGTTCTTCACCAGCCCACCGCGACGGCCTCCAAAAACGTTAACACTTTTATTGGCGTTTCGGCTCCGTTCCCTCTGCTGGGGGCTTCGTCGCCGACTCATATCTCGGTCGTTTCAACACCATCGTCGTGTCGTCTGTCATCTATCTCATGGTAGGGGTCCAATTTTCCTGGTATGAATTAGTCATGAGTATGCTCATCGTGGGTCCCACATTTTGACCGAATTCATAAAAGGATCATAAGTTTTGACTTATGGGTGAATGAGTTGTCCCCGGGTATGACGACTTGACGAGTTGCAGGCATAACACTTGTTTTATTGAAAAAACATTATAATAAGCCCTAAGTAAGAAAAATAATTTATTATTTTTTTTTTTGATAACTAAAATAATTTATTTTTTTCATTGCCATTCGTGGGCCAAACTTTGATGGTAATATGTTTAAATTTCAATACGTATAAGTGACTGAAAAATAATTATTATTTAACTTCATTTTCTCTGGAAATTTGCACACATGTTTCCTTTGATTCATTATTGGCCTTTGATCTTCTGACTTAAACTGCTCTCTGACACAACTATTTTCCATCACTTCCACACACAATATCATGCATCTCTCCGCAAACAGGGAGAATGACATTGAGGTCGTATAAATAGAATGAAATTGTAACACTTATTTATTATTTTAAAATCAATTTTTTTTTTAAATTGACCTTATAAATAGAATCAAAATGATACATAATCAATAATATTTGAACTAAATTCTTTGAGTTAAATTCCAAAATAATTTTTTTAAACCCCAAATCTTGAACTAACTAGTATTGGTGCTTGTGCATGGTTTGAGGAAGTTTATATTTATGTGATGCCTCAATTAAGTTATATGAAGCTGGTTATAGTTAGGGATAATTGTATATGTCTTTGTTTTATTTTACTCACTCATATTTTTTCTAAAAGCATACAACATTAAGAGAGAAAGTGAATTTTATAAAAACTTTGAAATTCTTTAAATTCAAATTAATATTTTTGTACTCAAGTTCAAACGCCTAGAATTACAATGCAAACACTACAACAGATGGAAGATATTACTATCCTAATAGACGTCCAGTTTTTAAAAAGGGAGATTAAAACATAGAAGTGGTTGCATTATATTTATGTAAATAAAGTAATGAAATCGCAACATTAGGCATCCCAAATTTAAATTGGGACGTTTAAAGTAGAGTTTAGACGTCCCAAGTTTTATTTGGGACGCTTAAAGATTTCCACTAGCGTCAAAAAAGTAAATTAAAAATTTGACTTACTTTAGGCGTCCCAAATAGGATTTGGGATGTCTAAAGTAAGACCTTAGGTGTCCCAAATTTCATTTGGGACTCCTAAAGGCATGTCAGAAATTCTGACATGAGTAAAAATTTTCTTTCCTTTTCTTCATTCCCATGTAAAAACTTATCCCTCATTTTCCATCTTTCCCATCCCCCATGACTTATCTTCCCTTTTTTCTTCATTTCCTTTTTTCTTTCATTCCCGCGACTTCGTGTTCTTTACACCATGGGTAAGCTTTTTCATTATTCCCTTTTCTTCATTACACTTTGTCTTCTTCAATCTTCTTCCTCTCTTCCTTTTCTTCATTCCATTTTCCTCCACCTCCTTCCATTCTCACAGCACCTTATTTGCTCTCATTCTTCGGCGTACACCTCCTCCACCTTTTTTGCCCCCTCCACCCTCCAGCATACACCTCCAACCTTCTTTTTTGCTTTCACCCTCCGGCGTACCTCTCCTCTCTACTGTGCATACACAGCTCCTCCAACATCTTCTCTCCACCTTGGAAGCACATAGACACCGTTGGCTGCCCTTTCCCCTGCTTTCATCAGGTTTGTTTTTTCTTAAATATAAATTTACATAAAGAATTAAGTTAAACTTGCAATGTAAAATTATTATAATGCTTTCAATTTATTTACATAATTTTAGTTATTGGAGTGTTTTTCCCTTGATTGTTTTTTTTTTTTGTCAGAATCATAAATTAGTTGTTAGTAGTTATGCAATATTAATAATGTTTTTGTTTTATATGTTTGGAGCTTGAAAATCGAGGGACATACATATGTATATTTATTTTGATGGAATGAACAACAATTAGTTTGTAGTTGTGTGGTGACAAACATTTTGACACTTTCTGGTTGTTGTTATACACATATAATATTAGATTGTATGAGTTGTTGTTATTGTGTATATATATAGTAAAAAGATTGCAGTGCTAGATGTCCTTATCATTTTGTAAGGAACATTTTGTGGTTTATGAATCCATCTTCAATTCTATTTTTGCAATTTTAATTAGCTGGGTAATGAAGAGTATAAATAATCATTTTTTAAAAAATAAAAAATTTTAATGTCCCAAATGAAAAAAAGGGATGTCTAAAGTGTGACTTTAGATGTTCCAATTTTAAAAAAAAAAATATCTAAAATCCCTACACAATGAATTTAGATGTCCTTTTTCTTCATTTGGGAGGTCTAAAGTGTTCACTTTAGACGTCCCAAATTCAAAATTAGGATGTCTAAAGTGGGACTTTAGAAGTCCCAATTTCCCACTTTAGATATACCCATTTTGAATTTGGGATGTCTAAAGTCCCACTTTAGACATCCCTTTTTTTGGGGACGTCTAAAGTCCTACTTTACTATGCCCCTCACATAAACGTCCCCCTATTTTTGGACATTAAAAGTGTTAAAATAAGGATGTTAAAACCCCTATTTGTAATAGTGAAAAGCCTAATCCAAACAAGTTAGAACCAAATTAGGAATATAAAAAGAGAAATTAGAAAATAATCATCAATAAATTATATTTATTGATTAATGATTAATGTTTCCAAATTGAATCCCTTGGTATTTATTATCAACTGAATCTCCTACTATTTATTATGTTTTTTGGCAGAGAAATTTAGAAAACAATCATCAATAAATTATATTTATTGATTAATAGGTCAAAACTAAATCCCTTAGTACTATTTATTATGTTTTTTGGCAAAAAAAATATATTTAATTTTAAATTATGATAACTCCTTAATTTATGGATATAAAACAAAATTCAATTGTGAAAGAATATAGAAACAAAATAGTGTTACTTAATGAAATTAACGATTTTATTTAAAAACAAAACAAAATCTAATGATGTTACTGTGAGTTTCGTAGAATATATAGATGTGAAACGTTTGAAAAAACAACCCATTTTCAACTTCAAAAAGCGCTACACACATATAAAGGAGACAACAACTCGTATATGTTACTCATCTCTCTCACTCTCACTCTCACTACCAAACCTTTGGTCACCAATCCTTTTTACCCCAAATTTAGATATCTTCTCAAGCGTAATCCTAATATACTGGTCTCAAAGTTGAGTTTGAAAGTCCGAGAAACTTTCTGTTTAAAAAAGAATTTGATTACATAACCACGTTGAATATAATGTTGGTAATGGAGTATTTTTCAAGCTAAAATGACTGCTTTGCATTCTTTCAATGGTTTAAGACACATTCCTCTAATATTATGTTATTTGAAGGACATATATTAAATTTATTTCCCTTGAATTTTTACCAACAAAAATTTAATTAACTATAGTTTTTCCCTTCAATAAGAAAACATTAATATAATTCAGACTTATCCAATTCCCTCACCACCAGACCACACATCTAGGGTAAGGTGTAACATCTCAATTTTTAGTTTTAAGATTTAAGCAACATTAAGATGAGATTATTTTGCACTAATTAAAATTTATCTTGTAATTATTTGAGTAAGGGGAATTTATTCAAAATATAGTAAATTTTAGAGTAAAATACCCTGACCATTCCTCTGTTTTGTCTTAATTACGCAAACCTCCCATCTATTTTGGAAACTCATATAAACCTCTCTTAGAATTAAAATATATGTTACACAAATCTCCCTCATGTTTAAATTTTTTTTTTTCCATCCATCCAACAGTTAGTGGATTGTTAAGTTTAACTCCCAAACTTTTTTGTACCAAAATGTCCCTATTTGGCAAAAAAAGAATTCTTGAAACATTTATATTTACCAAGAAAAAAATTATACAATCAAAAAAATAAATCCAATATATATTTTCAAAATTATGATATTTTTTAAAACTTATTAATTTTTATTATATTGTATTTATCATATTTCTTGAAACGTATTTATTTTGGGTTTTTTTAAATAGATAAAAACATATTTCAAACACATTTTTGTTATCATATAGCATAAATAATATAAGTTAAAGATATTATATAAATAATTTAAATCTATAATTTATAATTTTTAAACACATATTTTTTCTTTAAACATTTATAAACATTAACTAAATAACTATTTGTATAAAAAAAATAAAATTAAGGTAATTAAAAAGAAAGCTCTTGGTCATACAAAATAATTTAAAAGAAAGCTTTAAACATGTTAATTAAACAGTACCTACGGGCAAAGGAAAAAATAATGACCGTTGTACTTTTTGACTATTATAATTCTTCAGGGTGGCATTTCTCTTCATCGTTGAGGCCATGGAATTAGGGATTTGATAGGATAAAAGATAAATTAGTGAATAAAAGTTTATTTTAATATAAATTTAATTTAAAATATATTTTTAGAATCTTCCTGAAATATTCCTATCCGAGTTTATGATTTAGACCTAAGTGTATGTTTTTAAAATAGATGAGAAGTCCAGTAATTAAGGTAAAATAGGAGGATGGTCAGAGTATTTTACTCTAAATTTTATTAAAAAACAAACAAACAAAGTTAACTGTTAGGTGAGATTAAATAAAAGTAATTAGAATAATTTTTTAAAATAAGAAATTTCAGTTACTTAAATATTATGAAAACTTTATTTGAGCAGTATACATAAACTCAGCCCAATCCTTTGAATTGAAGGAGTCTTAGAAATGCTATAATAAAATGAATGAAATGGAAAAAAAAAAAAAAAAACAACGAGAAAAAAAACGTAAAAAAAAAAAAAAAAAAAGATCAAATAGTGGGTGGCACGTGGGCCGACCCATTATTTGAATGAGGTGGGGATTAATATCCCAATCTCTTGAACACCCACAACAATATCTCATTTGTTCGTGTGCGTTTGCGTGAGTTTCTGGGGAATATTGAAAATTTGAAATCACGGTTTTAGAAGGTTTTTTTTATGAGTTGAGAGAAAACTTTTCTTAGAGTGCATTTAGATTAATTTTTGAAAAATAGCTTCTAGAAAAAAAAATGATAAAGTGAGTTCAGATAATAAATTCTGAGTAGAATAAATTCTGGGACAAAAAGTGATTTTGATAAAATGATAGTGTTTGGGTATTGTGATCAGAATCATTTTTTTCATGTTCAAATTACTAAAAAAGACATTAATTTTTATGATAATTACATATAAATGATAAGATTATATTTTATGTATTATTTAACATTAAATTTTATAATAAATACAAAAAATAAAATAAATTTATCTACATGTAATATTAATTAACTTAACTAATTTTCTTAATATAATTAAATTAGATATATTTATTTAAATGAAATCAATCGGAGTTTCTTAGATACTCAATTATAAAATTTAATGGTCCAAATATCATTAAGTTTTTTCTTGAAATTACAACACTTTTAATTTTAATGAAATTAAAATGAAAATTGAAATTAATTTTCAATTACCAATTTTAAAAAACTAAAAAATTCTAATATTATGTAAATTAGAATTTATTTATTATTTTATTTATGAAATTTTAGGAGTTTAAATTTATTTGTTTGTATTTATAGTAATAACTTACAAAATATTAAATGTGATGAAATAAACAACAACCTGAAAAAAATATCAACTAAGAGAGAGAGATGAGGGGGGGACTGCAAAAAGAAAGGATAAAGTTGTCGTGTGGGGTCCACTAACATAAAAAGGTAAAAAAAAAATCATATTTTCTTTTTTTTTTTGATTAACAAACTGGATAACAATAATCTCAAAGAGACTATTACAGAAACACCCGACGACCAAAGGCCCGGTCCAAAAAACTACTACCTCAACCACCGTCTATCAAAAGAGCGGCCGGTGGTTGGTCTAAGACGACAAAATTGTCGAGGCAGCTATGGGATAGCTTAGCTAAGTAATCAGCCTGACGATTTTGCTCCCTGGGGATATACATCATGCGAACATGCCAATCTTTCGACAACCAAAACCTAGCTTCCTCAATGACCTCCCTAAAGGGGTATGTGTGCTCACATCCCCTAGTAATTAAATTAACAGCATCAGTACAATCAGTATAAAGAACAAGCTTCTTGATGTGCCTACTCCAACATATCTGGAGTCCTTGAATGATAGCGATGACTTCAGCAATTACTGGTGGCACCTGAGTAAGTTTGCACATGTACCCGCAGACCCAACCTCCATCCTCGTCTCTGATGACTCCTGCACTTCCACTCTGACCCGAGTCGAGGACCGAGCCATCCGCTTCAAGTGTGTGGACTCCCTGCTCCCTCGCTAAATGATCTCCAGTCCCGTTCACCGCTTGATTATAAAAGTTGCATTGAGTACTTAATTCCTTATCCCAGCTTGCTCGAAAGAAACTCGAATTAGCATTGTGGTAGTCGCAATTGCCCTCTTCTCCGAACAACTTCCGGCATCTGTCCACCCATATGTCCCAACAAACATATCCAAACAATGTCGGCAGTTGACTTTCTTCGTGAAATCTCGTCCTGCTGCATGCGTCAGGTTCCATTCAATCCACTGAGCACCCTGCAAATTGGTAAAATTTTCCCACATACCTGGTTTGACAATAGAGATCCACCTCTCACGAGCGTTAGCACAATCTCTAAGGAGGTGCATCAAGTCCTCGTCCTGCTCACATTGAAACGGGCAAGAGGCACTGTTAGATAACCCCCTCAAAGTACGGAGCTGCGCCGTATGAACTCTTCCGTGCGCCGCCAGCCACATGAAGGCTTTGATTTTCTCTGGAATTTGCCATCTCCATATCATTCTCCATAAGTTTGAGCTCGAACTTTCAACACCTGTAGAAAGAAACTTGTACGCAGAGCTAACAGAAAAACACCCATCCGAGGATGGCTTCCAAAGGTACTTATCCTCCCCTCTGCTCTCACAGGGGGGCCTAGCTGAGATGATTTTACGAACAATGTGATCCTGGAACCAAGTTCTCATTCTAACAATGTCCCACTCACCCCGAGGATCAATGAAATTGCATACCCTTTCCTCCTGGTCCACAAATCCCTCCCGACCTGGAACTAAGTCAATCAAAGAACAATTAGTCTCAGACCAGTTGTCAAACCAAAAGGAGGCAGTCGCACCATTGCCAATTTTGACTCTTAACCCTCTTCGGAACTTGTCCCAAACCGAGCAGATCCCCCTCCAGGTTGATGAACTACATTTACGAGGCCTGGGACCATCAATATTGTTCCACTGATATTTCCCTCTCAGCACTTGAACCCATAATTTCTCTCTATCATTGAGCATCTGCCAGCAGAGTTTCATCATGAAAGCCTTATTCTGTTTACACAAATCACGGATCCCCAAACCCCCTTCTTTTTTATCCTTCGTAATCTGGTTCCACGAAATGAGGTGGAGTTTTCGGTGATCTTCTTTTTCATCCCAAAGAAATTGCCTGCTTTTTTTCTCCAGGTCAAGCATCACCCCCTTCAGAATCAACATAGTCTGCATCTGATAAGAAGGTAAGGCTGACAGGACAGCCTTTAAAAGAGTTGTTCTTCCAGCAAAACTCAAACATCCCCGTTTCCATCCAGAAATCTTTTTCATAGCCTTTTCCATAAGGGGCATAAAAGTAACTTTCGTAACTCTTTTATGGAACAGCGGGACCCCCAGGTATTTCCCTAAATCTGTCGTTAGCCCTACTCCCATTTTCCGACTTAGCTCATAAGCTCTGGAGAAATGGACTCCCTTTGAAAAACAAACTTTAGTCTTTTCCTTGTTCATTTTTTGACCCGACATATCACAGAAAGACTGCATACAATTAAGGATAACCTCCACCTGGCTCTCAGTGGCCTCACCAAATAAAATAAGGTCATCCGCAAAGAACAAATGAGAGATTTTAGGGCCATTCCTATTCAACTTAATTGGATTCCAATCCCCTCTATCAATAGCGTCCCGAATAATGTGATTTAAACGTTCCATGCACAGGGTGAAGATCAGAGGAGATAAAGGGTCCCCTTGCCGAATCCCGCGAGTGGCACTGAAACTCTCATTGGCTTCCCCATTCCAAAGAACCTGAAACGAAGGGCTAGTAATACACGCCATAATAACATCACAGATTCTTCCCTCAATACCCACTGACCTAAGAGTGTCATATATGAAAGGCCATTCCAGCCGATCATAGGCCTTCTCAAGATCTATTTTAACAGCCATCAAACCACGCCTCCCAGATTTAGTCTTTATCGAATATATGACTTCTTGCGCGATGATAATATTATCACTACTTTGCCGTCCCGCAATAAATCTGCATTGATGAGCACCAACTACTTTCCCCATAATATCCCGAAGACGAAGGCTTAGAATTTTGGTAATAATCTTGTAGCTAACATTACAAAGGGATATAGGCCTGAATTCCCTTATAGTCTCAGGGTTTTCCACCTTAGGAATAAGGACAATGTTAGTATTATTAATATCTTTAACACACTGAGGCACTTGGAACACGGACATAACCAAATCAACGATGTGACTCTCAAGACTAGTCCAGTACTCCTGGTAAAACACAGCCTGTATTCCATCAGGTCCAGGGGCTTTAAATGCCCCAATATCAAAAGTAGCCCTCTTAATTTCCTCCCTAGTGAACTCGGCATGAATCTTATCATATTGACTCGCTGTTAATGTAGGAAAATGATTATGCGTCACGACCGGCCTGAACACGCTCAACTCACTTCTGAAAAGCTCTTTATAATATTGATTAGCCATGCTTTTTAAAACAGTTTGATCAAAAGTCCAGACCCCATTTAATCCTTTCAGGCCATCAATTCTATTTCGCCTTCTCCGAATTATCGCAGTAGTGTGAAAGAAGGAGCTATTTCTATCCCCCCATTTCAACCAGTTACACCTCGATTTCTGGTACCAAAGGAGCTCTTCTTGGGCCAGGACTTTATTGTATTCCTTCCACAACTCATTCTCAACCTGGGCTAAATGTTGGCTATCTCTTCTAGCCCTTGACCTTTCCACTCCCTCAATCCGGCGCAGAATATTATTCTTCCTACCTCTCAAATTCCCCACCTTTTTCTTGTTCCAACTACGAGCTTGCTCAGTAAAATTATTTACCTTTTGATTCCAACCCCCAGAACTCCAAGCTTGTGTAACAAGATCCCCAAACCCCTCCTCTAGGAACCAAGCCGCTTGACAGCGGAAAATAGGGTTGGGTTTATATTGATCTTGAGATTGGGCAGTTCTGACCAAGATTGGACGGTGATCAGATCCAAATTTGCTTAAATGGTAAGTTTTAGTAAAAGGGAAAGCACTGTTCCAATCTTGATTAATAAAAGCCCAATCTAATTTTTCTTTAAGCATACCACGCTCCCAAGTGAATCGGTCACCCACAATATCAGTTTCAATGAGTTGAGACCTTGAAATACACTCCTGAAATTGTCTCATTGAATTTAAATTTGGTTCCGAGCCACCTCTTTTGTCATCCGTATAAAGATAAGTATTAAAGTCACCAATCACAAGCCAAGGATCATTAATAGAACTGCTCAAATCATTTAATTCATCCCAGAGATTCTGTCTAAGCACACGAGTGGTTTCAGCATAAATACAAGAAAGGACAAAACCTCTAGCTTGGTTAGCCACCGTAACCTTAACATGGATAGATTGGGTAGAAGAAGATATATATTTCAAATCAAAATTCTCCGCATTCCACAAGACCCAAATCCCACCAGCATAACCCGTAGCTTCCAAACGCAGCCAAGTATTAAAACCCAATTTTCTAATAATTTTATCCGCCCTACTCCCACTAACCCGAGTTTCAGTGAGAATCAAAATACCAACATCCTTCCCATAAATAACATCTCTGACCCTACTCGGAAAATTTTTCGCCCCAGCTCCCCTGCAATTCCAAGCTATAATATTTGTATAAATCATAAAAAAATAAGTAAGTAAAGGAGAAAGAACCTGGATCGAGCTAATGAATTGACTCCTCCGGTTGAGAATGCTCCATGACTTCATCTACCGCCAATCTTGCTTTCTCTTCAGGCTGTGCTTGCATGTCCTTCTCCTTTACCAAGTAAGCTTCCTCCTGAAATTGCTTCACAGCTATGGCACCATCAGCAGCGTCATTGCTGATCTTCTGTTCGGTCCCCATGTAGCTACCACCTTGTTGGACTTGTTTTGGCCCATTATTCAAAATCCTTTCCATGTCTTGAGTTGGTTCCATCGGTGTTATATTAATTGGGCTGATGTTGCATGCATCATGTTGCTCCAATAATCCCATTATTTCCTTTTGTTGAGCCTCTTCTATTTGTTGATTTAAATCCGCTGGCCCATTGGAAACTGTTGACCCACACACCAACTTATGTCTTCTCCCATTAGTTCCGAAATTTCTCCTATTCAGGCCCAATGGCTTTTTCTGCCCTTGTGGACATGTTGTTTTTTTGCTTTTTGTGATACTAAGAATTGGGCTTAGTTTTGTCTTCCTTGTAGGCCCACACCCTTTTGATTCCAGGCCCACCGGTCCTCTCCCTTCTAACTCCATAACCGAATCACTTCCTCCTCCCTCAACGCATTCCACCGAAGCATCATCCTCCTGAATCTGCGCATCCGACCCAGCCGACCCAGCCGTCACATTCTTCCCCAAATCACGCACTCCTAAATCAGATCCCGTGCCGCTGGACTCTCCCAACACAAAGACCGAGGGTGTGCGATTTAGCCGTTGTGAGAGTTTCCCCTCAGCATTCGTCATAGCTATCAGGTCCGTTTCCTTCTTTCTCCACACTGCCTCCTGCCCTTTCCTCTGATTCTTGGGAAGCTTCTCCTGTGATAAGACCTCTGGCTCCAGGTTTTTCAGGGCATGGAACCTCGAGCCACCACCTCTTTCGGATCCCTTTCCACTTTGCTGAACCAACTGCTTCGATTTCAGATGCGTCTTCCTGTCACTGTCAGCAGGGTATGGGCGCGATCTATTCCTAGGCTTAACTTGCATCCACTCGCCGTACGCCTCCTCCGCCTTGACTCCCGGCACAGAAACTAAAGGTAGCTTCTGTTCCTCATCTCTATCATCGACTGTCATCGGAGATGCCGCCGTGCTGCCCTGTTCTCCGGTGATGTTCTTAATTGTTGTTTTCAATTGGCATTTGTCCGCTATATGACCATAGATTCCGCATGAGAAACAAATTTCATTGAGACCCTCATACTCCACCGGGTACACATGATTTCTAAGCATAAATCGTGACTGTAATTTCTTGTTTAAATCCACTTCCACACTCACCCTAGCGTATTTCCCTCTTTCTACTGCGTGTTTGTTGACTCCGTGAAGTGCCAGAGTATTCATATCCACTTTTAATGTACGTCCTATCAAATTCCCAATTTCAAACATGCACTCCTCCGTGTACATGTGTAGAGGAAGTGTAGGGATCCTAATCCAAACTGCCACTTTTCTCACCTTGTTGCAATATGGATTGAAGTTGGGACTCCATCTTTGGACTGCCATATAGTGCCCCTGAATCAACCACGGTCCATCGAACAGAAGTTTTGCTGAAAGTGATTTCTCAGCAGTCCTGAAGACAAAGTAGTTGTTAGGGAGGTCAACTAATTCGAAATTCTCTGATCTTAATAGCCATCTAATTCTGTCCTTCATCATATGAAGATTTGTGTTTCTTCCCAAAACAGTCAGTATCAGGGCATCCCTCCATGGCCTACACAATTCTCTCAATCTTTCATTTGGCAATTGTAGGGTTGGTATTGAACCCAAGGATTTTTTCTGCTCCTCTGTTAAGACAGGGGCCAATTCCTCCTCTTCCTTGAGCCACTCCTGCATTTGCTCCTCCAGGCTTTTCTCTGCTATTTTTGCCTCCTCTCCCAGCAACTTATTTTTATAGGATATCTGGCATCTTGCTTGTTTCATTCCCGTCTGGTTTTTCAGCACTGGACCCATCTGATTATCTTGGACTAATCCAACTTCCATTTCTTCTCCCACATAAGGGCTGCCACTATTTCCAGTCATGCTCTTATCCTTCCTTGTTTCTTCCGCTGGCATTTTTTTGATGTTCCTGCCAAGTAAATCATCCTCTTCCTTAGTACTTCCTTCACCACCATCCGATTTAGATTCAGCGTTCAACAACGGAATTGTGCTTGCAAATACTCTGCTCCGCCCGTTCGTCATCTCTCCAAAAAAAAAAAATCATATTTTCTAAAACCATGGTTTTTGAACAAAAAGGGCTTTTATATTTTTTTAGGGTGTTGGATACTATTTTCCTAAACCATGGTTTTCCCCATAAAAGCATGTAGTGTGTTTGGATTAGTCTTTTTTTAATAGTTTTTATGATTTACGAGATAAGTGTGTGAGAGGAGTTTTATCTCGGGTTATACAAATCATGATTTGAAACCATGGTTTGGGATGTTACCAAATATACATACATAATTTCTCGTAAATTGTAAAAACTGTTTTTTAAAAACTAATTCAAATCCACGCTAATCACCTTCGCGTTCTTTTCCTTTATTTCTTCTCAGTGCCATTTCCTCTTCATTCCTCAACTACCGCCGTGACTAATAGAATGGAAGAGAGAGAGTGAAAGGGCGGTTGCTTGGTTTCTCTAGGCAATTTGGTTAAGCTATATCTATCTCACACTTCTAAGCTTATCTTTTATTTTCAATTTTTGATGGGGTAGGATTTTAGGGTTTCTTGGATTTCGAATTTTTAGGTGTATCAACGGATGATTTTGCTTTTAATGGAATTAACGAGGTTAGAATAAGAGTTGTATAGTTTAGATTTTTACTTGAATTTGAGCAAATTTGTTAAGGGTTGACTGGGAAATTTGTGATTTATGATATTGGGGCTTTTATATTTGGATTTCATGATTTATTTTAGCTTATTGGAGTTTATTTTGATGATTGAATATATTAGTCTTGAGGTTTACAAAGAAAAGTAAATATTTGGAATGTTATGTGAAACTTTAAGTGTTAATTAGGTGCTTTTGAAGAAATTGAGGATTGAATGATTCTAGTCAGTGAAAAAGAATTAATGAAAGAAAAAAATATGACTGTGATGATGATTTGGGGATATATACTTGATTTATGGATATTTTTTTAAGGATTAAAGTGAGCAAATTTAGTGGATTTTAGGATGATTGGAGGAAAATATTATTGTCAATAATTATAATAAGTAAACTAGAGTTATTAGATTATAAAAATATGATTGGGATAGAAAAAAAAAAAGAGCTATGGAAGTGAATTGAGAATTTTGAGGAATTGTGTTAAAGTTAACAATTTGGATATTATATGGAGCTTTGAGCTAGAGTTTGATTCTTGAGTTGGGTTTTGAATTGATATTAATAATGTGATGATTGGGAAAGAGGCTGGGTAATTGGATTATATGAAGGTATTAAAATTCGGACTGGGCATTGAACCGGTCGGGGTACTGGGTTAAGGGTCAGTGGGTCAAACCGGGGCCAAACCGGAGCTAAACCGGGACCAAACCGGTGAGAAATTAAAAAAAAAATTTAGACTTATAATATGAAATTCTAAAGGAAAAATGTAAATTTTTTTTTAAAAATGTCAACCCAAACTGGACCGGTTTACCGGCCGGTTCGCCGGTTTCCGGGCCGGTCCGGTCCGGGTTCAGCAACCTTGGATTATATTAATATGATGAGTTACATTTGAGGTTTAATTGGTTTAAATTGTTGATTAAACTTGATTTTCTTAAAGAGGTGTTTTGAGGTTGGGACCCTAAGTTGTGAGATTTTGATTGATTGGAGTAAGTGGAAGTTAATGGTTGGGTTGGTTGAGTGATTTGAGTTATTGTAACACCAATTTTCATGTTAGGTTGATCGGAAATAGTCAAAGATGAGAGTTGAGACTTTAACTCTCTAAATAATTTTTGTAAACCACTCAGTTAGTTTGAATACTAAATTGTGATTATAAATTGTTGTTATAAATTGATTTATAACATGTGGTTAAGTTTGGAGCTTGAATTCTTGTGATAAACTTAACTTTCGTGAAATGTAACAATTTTTCTCTTATTGTGCATGTTTGTATGATATTTGTGAGTGATTTTTAATTATATAAATATATAAATTTGCTATTGGTTTGTGATATGGACCATGAAACTATGTTTTTAATAAAATTGTCTTGTGTGATTTATTTTTATTGAGAAATGACTAATGACATTATATATATAAATTGATATTGATTTATGAGATTGGAAAAATTATGTTGAGAATTTGTGAATTGATAATGACATGTGACAACCAATTGTGATTATATCTCTTAAGTATTGATATGAGAGGGGATGGTGGATGTTGATTTGATGGGAGGTTATTCATAGAAGAAATAAATGGGTGAATTCTTGTACAAAAAGAGAAAATAAGGTGGTGGGCTTCCAAGTGTACATTAATTAGTCATTTGGCTCGGTTGTGTTTAGTAGGGCCTCGACGCTCTACTAATATATTAGAAGGGGAACCCATGGTCTGGTCTTGTGTTTTGTGGATATTGGCTGGTATATATCACTTGACCAGTGAGCTTGTTGAGTTGAACTACCATTCACATGGGTCAGTACTAGCTTATGAGTTCAGTTAAAGGGAATAAGGTGGGAGGAAATAAGGGAGATTAGAGAATAAATTATGGTGTATTAATTTTTGTGCACCAACGTAATAAATATGAGGATAAGATTATGCTATTGAAAATTGATATTCATGTAACCATATGACATTTGTGATAATGCTTTGAATTTATAAACGTCTCACTCGACACCTTATGAGCACTTATAAGTATGTATGATGAGATGGATTGTTGGTTGTCGAGGCTTTTATCTCATCCCGTTGATTTGACATTTTCTTCCAAGTGATAGTTCCGTGTGGGTTCGTTAGAGAAGTCTTTGGAAGCTTGAGCTACAACTGCTAATTGTAGTGCTTGCATCCTTTTTTGTTTGTATTGAATAGTTGTATATTGCCACGATATGGCTCACTCCGTATGGTCTGATTTGTTTGAAACAATAACTAAAGACTTTTGATTAATTGTTGTTAGATTTCATTTGGATAGAAGGCGGGAGGCCTCTGGGTGTTTGTATGTGTTTTGGGAAAATAGTGGATCCACTTATATGAATTTGAGACATTAACATGGTTTTGTGTTTGAATGAGATTTTACTTGGATATTTGTGTTGGCCTTGATGGTATATGCTTATTTTGGATTTTGAGAAATTTAAAGGCCAATTGTGTGGTTGAATAATTACTATTAAGAGGTTTTGTTCTTTTAATCATGATAGCCCTTTTGAAAATTAAGTTTTAAACTTTCCTATCATGGTTAACATGTTTTAATAATCAATAGTCTTTTAGAACCATAATAGTGTTTCAATGAATGATTTGGTTAAATACTATTAATTATTGTTATAAGGAAATGATTTTATATATGGTGTAAACACTCTTTAGCGTAAAAGGTTACATTTCCCAAAGTAGAAAAAAAGAAATAGTACCAGCACAATAGAATATGCTGGTGAAATTTCCACCGAAAACTGTGAAGATTTCAAATTATAATTTGTTTCAATGTTATGGTTTATTTATTTTAAAAAATAAAGTATGTGGGAATGAGATGATGAAGAATGAAGAAGGAAGAGTTGGAAAGTCAATGACATGCTTATTATATTATTAATGACACAGAGAATCTATCATAATTTTAAGACTTTTCCATATTCAAAATTCAAAAGGCTGTTTGAAGATCAAAATTGTCGGTTCTTTTTGGTCAATTTGGCCCTTGAAATTGTCAATGCACAACCATTTTAATACCCATAAAATATTTTAATAAGAGAAATATTGGTTGACTGATTAAATAACTCTCTTATTCAGTTATTCCTGATTCGGAGTTTTTTTTTTTAAAAAAAATACGTATTAAAAGAGTTACTGTTTATTTTTTAAAAAAAGATTTACTAAATACATATAAAGAAAACACAGGCATAATACTAAAAAAAATTTAATTATTTCATTTTCAAATAAAAAATAGTGATTTATTTGTTCACTCTACTGTAGTACAGCTTGCCTAGGGATTAAACGACCCTGAATATAAAGCACATACCATGATCTTTAGTTACTTTTGTTTAATTTAACTAATCGATTCATTGGTATTAAACTTAATTAAGAAATTTTTTTAATATATCTTCATAATGTTAAAACACTTTTAAAGCAAAGTTTAAGTGCAGCTGCATGTTGTGATTAGTGAATACATATTCTGGACAGTATCATTTTTAACAAGTCAACAGTTATACACCACAATCTATATTTGCCTTTAATTATGAACAAAAATGGTCAAAGGGAACAATGATGGACAAGTCCAATATTATATTTGGCAAAAAGAAGACAGCATCATCTCATCTTTGCTTGTTTTTCAATTCAAGAATCAACCTAGAAGATCCTGCAGATTCTGGATGAAATCTGGGTGATCTCTTTTATCAAAACTTTGAGATTTCCCATGAGGATCATGCATCTTCTTTGTCTTCTTCATAATGGTTCTCCCTTTTTAAAATGTTGCATTCTATTTTCATCTTTTTCATATCTCAGAATTCTCTTTTAGCTTTCTCTCTTTCTGGGTATGGCTGCACAGACACAGTTCCATGTTTTGGTTGTTGATGATAGTCTGATTGATAGAATGTTGATTGAGAGGCTCCTCAAAACCTCTTCCTATCGTGGTACATTTTGTTTCTTCTGATCTTTTTAGGGTTCTTCTTCATATATTAATTTTAGATTAGTGTTCAACTCAGTTCTTTTTTTTTTTTTTTTTTTTGTGGGATGTGAATTTAGAGTTTTGTGTTATAACAGTAACTGCTGTGGAATCTGGTAGCAAGGCTTTGAAGTTTCTGGGTTTGCAAGAAGATGGTGAAATGAAAGTAGAAACTGCCATTGTTGCTGCAGAAACCCATCAGGTTGAATTCTGATATTAAAATTGGTTTTTGGCCTCAGAATTATAATATTAAATTAAATGCATTGTCTTAGCATTTTTTTAAGTTGTGGATTAATTTGAATTGATTTTTAATGGAACTCAAGCAGGATGTGGAGGTAAATTTGATCATCACAGATTACTGTATGCCAGAAATGACAGGTTATGATCTCACCAGAAAAATCAAGGCAAGTTGCATTTGTTGTAGTATCATTAAGCTTTTAAAAAGGAAAATTACATTTAAAATTGTTCCATATAAATATGTGGCTTCGCTTCTTTTGACTTCAGGGGAATTAAATATAATTTTTTCCAACCAGATAAAAAAAGAGAGAAAAAGGTTGTATCTGTATTTTTTTAGACATTTTTATATCTAATTTCAAGATTTTCCCATGATTTTCTGCTTTGTTGCCGAGTTATTTATAATAAACGTCTTCATATGAAAAATGACCTAAAACAAATTTTTAGTAGGCATTTCATAACCTTTTAATTATTTGACGTTAGAAGATAATGGAATTTCACTAATTTGCAGGAATCTAAATCTCTTAGAGATATACCTGTGGTGATTATGTCCTCAGAGAATGTGCCATCAAGGATCAACAGGTAATAAACAGCATACTACATTATATGCAAATCTCAAATTAAAGATATTTAAAGGGTATCACAAGACTAAATCTGAAATCTTATTATTATTATTATTTTTTGTTTGGACCAGATGCTTAGAAGAAGGAGCTGAGGAATTCTTTCTGAAACCAGTTCAGCAATCAGATGTAAACAGGCTCAAGCCTCATTTGCTGAGATCTAAAATTAAGGAAGAAGAAGAGCAACTCATTAATAATGAGAGAAAAGACATGGAAGAGGGCCATTCTCAAGATAAATTTAGACCAAATATATAGACAATCTATGGATAGGTTGATTTTATTTTGAACTCTTCCCTCTTCTGTGTCACAAGCCACATAGAAGAGAAAGAGAAATCATTTCATATAATCTTTCTTTTAATTCTCTTCAACTCTGGTCTTGATGCTCAATGTTCATTTTGAGTTTATAAATTTGAGATTATGGCTGTCCTAGAAAATTAAGAAGGGGGTAACCATTCTTTTGTTTTGTTTTGTTTTTTTAAAAAAATCCTTTCTGGGTAGCTTGCTTTATTTATTTTGTTATATAATTTTTCATAGGATCATTATACTGATACTCCCTTTGGTCTTATTAATAAGCATGTGTTAACAAACATTACGTAATTTAAGAAATTTAGTTAAAATTAATTTTTTTGATAAAAAAATTAGTTATTTTTGAAAATATCAAAATCATTATCAATAAAAAGTCATTAGTTAGAAAAATTTGTTTAATTAATTAGAAATTTTTATAGTCTGTCACAGATGCCAGATGGAAAAAATTATTACTTTAGACAAAACAAGATAAAATTAAGAGATATGTTAGAAGTCTTTATAATGTGCCGTAGCGAGAGCACATGCTTTTGCCAATTTCTTTGCTCTAAAAGATAAGACTGTTATGGGCAAAATAAGTAGTCATGTACTCTCTCTGGTCCTAATTATAAGATAAAGTTGACTTTTTTAAAGAAATTAAGAAAACCAATTAAATCACTTTAGAATATTTATATTTATATTTTTTTCTTCAAACTAATTAATTTGACTAATAAATTTAATTGGTTTCTTTAATTTCTCCAAAAAAATCAACTTTGTCTTATAATTAGGACCGGATGGAGTATCTTTTATTCTTTTGATAAGAACATGTCACTTTTCAAATAAATTAGAATCATACACCTACTCTGAAAAATATGACTTATATAGAGGTTAAGTCTTGTGATAGTGTAGCTAATTGATAGAAGAAAAGAAACAACCATTAAGAAGCTACAACTAAATTAGGGATGTTGACTGCTCCCATCTTCCTTCCTACCAAGTTAACCTCAAAACAACAAAGACAGGGCAATTTACAAAAGAATATGCAGAGAACCCTCCATTGCTTCGTTAGGCATTAGCCGATAAAAATGATGTTACAATTGCAACGTAGTTCTTTACAAAAGAATAGTGCATGACACCCCTTAACACCAGTTGCATAAACTCTCATCACCCTAATTACCTTAACAAATTGTAACATTCCAAATGAATATCTTCATCCAAAAATGACTGGTAAACAATCTGCAGGGGCAGCAAACTGCGAGGAGCATGTTCATGCTTAATCAAATTAGTCAGATCTTAACAATGGCAAGTCAGACACCTGAAGAAAACGGGGCAAAAAAATGGAGAAAAATTAGTATACAACAGAAATAACGAAAAAAAAATTACTTTCAGTATGAAGCTTGTCCTGGAAACAAGTAAAATTAAATGGTGCAATACAATAATCCTCCTCCCCAAACTTTTTTAGTTAATTTAAAGGTCCTCATTCACAAGCAATAACATTATAACAAGGATCAACTCTCACTCCAGATGCGCATGCGCAATCAACATACATGTTTAAGTTAAAAAGTCCATACTCCATCGAACATTTGCAATTAAGTTCTGCCATGCACAATGAGTCCATGACTCCAGATTTTTTCTTCAATTTATGTTAATAAGCATGAACAGAGAGTTCCAGGAAGAGTGAAATTATTATGCACAAACCTTCTATGGCATTAGGATTGGTGTTCACAAATCTAAGATTCAGTAGATAACTATTTTCAGCAAAATCATGCAAAGAACGTCCTCGTCCCCCTTCTTCAAATTGGATGACACCTTTAGTTGGGAATTTTCTACCGTCATCAGATTGGACAACAGCTTCACTAGGGGAGTTTCTTCTTCTATCAGCATCCTGTTTATAAACAAAAGCATGAATACGTAGCACAAGTTGGTCAGGGTGGGCACTGCCCAAAAAATAAATGACAAGGTAAACAAAATAACTAACTAGTTATCCTATGAACAGGCAATAATTCATCACATGGTAATAGATAGTCATAATTTAGGAAGAGTCGTAGCTCAGGTAATAGAGTTTCACCTGTAAAAATTCAAGCATTTGCTCTTCAATTGTACCCCGCATTGCTAATGTTTCCACATGAATAGGACGACAAGCACCCATGCGATGAGCACGACTAATTACCTGTTCCTCCATGCTGGAAATTTTTTAACCATTTAAACTTGTTAAAGGATGATTAGATTGGATTAATCAAGTGATTTGATTTGTTGCGGGGTGATGACAATAAATTGGGGATAGGAGAACACTCACACGCGCGCACATGTAAAAATCATTTTTATTCAACAACAACGCTCCCAAAGCCAAATAACTTGATTTTGATTATGGGAAGTTTCATAAAACATATAAGAGTAATATTTGACAGTTTCCTATCACAACAACAACCACAACAATAATAAGGGATAAAAATTTCTGTATTATCAAACTCAACTTTCACCACAGCCTCATACAACAAACTTCCTTTGTGATCCATATTTGCGCATGGATTAATAAAATGTATCACCTTTTATCCCAGATTGGTTCCATTAAAAACACGTGTGTAACAAAACTCAAGTCAAGACCCAATGCAGCACTTCCATCCATCACAAGTGCCAAACAACCGGGATCATGCTGGAATGTGGCCAGCGACTTCTTCTGGAAAAGAAAAAAGCAAACCACGCGAAGGTCATAACCAAAAATAAATATTACAAGTGACAATAGACGAGATTTACAACATCATACCTTGTTGGTTAAAGGCATTGGACTATACATCCCAGCATATTTAATACCAGCAATAGTCAACTGGACACAGAGAAATGAAAGTTAATAGTATGATCATTTCGAAATGAATTCACAAAAATATCATACCCAAAATCTGGAACAGGCATATCACCTGCTGTTCAATGACATGTATATGCTCAAGAAATTGAGAAAATATAAGAACTTTCTCAGGCATATTATTGGGCTCAGTGCTTAGAGGGCATTGTTGGAATGACGATTTCACATCTCTCATCACCAGAGGGCAACTGCTCTCTGCAAGAACCTGATCATTGCTAGAATAGTAGCCCTTCTTCATATTGGATTCTTGTAAAGCTTTCAATCTCTGGACAAGATAGGATACCTTGCTACTAGATGTCGATTGCCAATCAGGATCCCAAGCATCCTGTGCTCACAACAGAGCAGATTTAGGAAGATTGTCAGACAGAAAAATCAAAGCAATTCAACTATGTCTTTTACTTTAATAAAAACCTTGCCTGTTTATATGAAGGTTGTAGCTCAATAAGATCTTTGGGTACAGGCCACTTTGGATTAGGGTTTTCTGGGCGGGCTAGTGAATCAGGATTCTGCATCTCATATAACTCATTGCATCCAGGATAAGTACACTTCATACTGTCTAAAGCGACACAGTCAAGGCACAACAGATGCCGACATGGTGTAATAAAGGGCAGGCGGCACCACTCCTTGCACCTTCACCCAAAAAAAACATGCAGTTCAATATATGATTACAAATAGAATCAAAGCACATTAAACATCAAAAGTCACATCACCTGACACACAGGCCACCACAAAGCAGATTATATTTTATAGATGAATACTCAGCTGAATCAGGATCCATACCACTTTCTACTAACATATCCATTGTTTCCTGAATATCTTCACCGGTGTGTATAACTTTAATATGTCCAGCAACACAGCACGAGAGCCTGACGTTTTTTATAGTTTCAACCCTAAATTTCCATTGTTTTGGATTCAGTAGACTCTCAATGTGTGAAGGATCGTTCCAATCAGCCATCAATAAATTACGACGAACTGTTAATACCAATTCATTATAACTTCTAGCATGATCCTCTGTAAAATCTACAAAAACAGCTTTTTTGATACATGGGGGAATATTATGCAAGTCCATCTTCCTTGCACTAATCATGCAGTTATGAAGTAGTTGCAACAGACGAGACCTTCCTTCCTCCATCTCTGCCTCAAACGGCTTAAGGATGCCAACTTCCCATGACTTTGGATTCAGCCCATAAGCTTCTTCATGAAGGAACCTTAGCAATGGTTGTAAATGCGATAGTTGACTTTTAGGAGTGTTAGGTGTTGGTGTTCCTGTTAGTATCCAACGATTTGAAGCTTTCAATGAAATAGCCATTTGCAACTTGTTTGTTAAGTTCAGGCTTGAGCCAAGAGTGTGCCCTTCATCTAATATGATCCTCAGCCAATGGACGTGCATCAGAACACTTCTCTTACAGGTGCTCCACTCTGCACTCAGACGACTAAATGTAGTTATGACAACATCATAATCCCATGCCAGACTGTGCACAGATGGTTTCCACTTCCAAGTATCATTCCAAACATAAACTCGCAGTTGACTATGTTTGACATGCTTTTCTATTTGAGTTTTCCAGTGATCAACCAAGTTAGCAGGAACAACTATAAGGGTTGCTCTTGACAAGTATAACCTAAATGAATCTAATGGCTCACACAGAGCCCTGCCAAGGGCAGTTACATCAAAAGCCAAATTATTATTTAAATTTTGTGGGTAATACCACTTGTTTACACCTTTTTCTAATTTCTTAATAAGACCAAATGCCTGAAATATCTTGTGGTATGGATTAAGATATCGAGTAGACACAGCACAGGTGCTCAAAACTGGACCCCTTACGCCGTTTATTTCCATTTCAGAAAACTTGTCAGGTGGAAGTCTGGCCAACCAAGTCAGGGCTTTCTTCATCTCAGAATTTATCATTGTGTAATGCTCCTTAAGTACACCAGTGAAAAATGAAACATTCTTCTTCTCACCCCCTGCACTACCTTTCACATGAAATCCTGGTAAATAAGTTATTTCACAGCTATTATGCCACTTTTGTTCTGGGATGCTACAACTCTGATATAAAGGATCAGTGTTCATACTGCAAAACCACGCTGCATTAGTATTAGCCATACCAGTATCTGCAAGCTTTCGCCATTTCTGGCAAGCATCGCACTGAATCCAAGTATCATTGTACTCAATAGAGTCCACTGTAGGCTTCTCAGGTCTCTCGCAACCCTTTTCATGTCCAAATAAAGTATTGACTGGCTTTTTTTCAGATATACGTGCTTCAGCACTTGATGCATGTTCCAGTTTCAAAGAGGTTACACTATCTTCTCTTTCTTTGGAATGCCCAGCTTCCTCTTCAAAAGTGACACAGAGATTTTTCTTTATGTAACTCAAGCCCCAAGAACATCGATTTGCAGCCATTGGCTGCTCAGAGTATTCTCCTACAGGTGATTTTTTCTCCTCACCAGAACATTTATTATCAAGTCCACTAGTTTTCTCAGCAGGAACCTTCAATCTAGCTCTTTTGGAGGAGTGATCATGATTCTCATTATTCCTCTCATCCTGGCATATGTCCCTCTTTCCCAAATTACTACTGTCAATTATGAAATTACCAACAATATCATAATAACCACATTTAAGATTACCATTACGGTGATACCAAACCACATTTGCTCCATCTGGTGCATCTGCCAACGTACCTTGCGTCTTCAGTATAAGAGAAAGGGTTGTTACAGTCTTACCCAAACCAGGCTCATCACAGAACATTCCACCACAAAAATCTTTAATGGTGGGAGCTTCCCCAATGACTATTTCACCAGATACAATATTTATATGGAAAAGAAAGCCATCCTCTGTTGAAAAAGAAACATACAAAGGATGTTCCAAGCGTTCAGCATTTCGCTCCCGATGCAACATCCACTCGACAGCTGTCTGCTGGTGAGGAAACAGTTTTAACTTAGTACATGGCATTATAGAAGCAGCCAAGGATCTCATATAGCGACAAGTTGCAGAAACCCTAGCAATGTCCATTGGGCTTAGGGGAGCTAGAATTTTTGTTAAAATGTCGTCAGATAACTCCCAAATTCCACATCTCCGAGTGGCATTCAAGGGCACTATCCTGGAATTAACAAGCTTCCGCTCTTTTCCTACACCAGGTATACTCTTAAAAATTTCATGGAGTTCAAATAGACTATTCTTTGAAGAATCGCTTGCATGGTAGTGGAGTTTGCACCCAAGTACATGACAGTCACAAAGGTTCCAAATACTCTCACAGACCCCCTGAATCTTCCTAATATGGCTTGAGCAAGAAAGAACTGATCTTCTCTCATCCCAGTCACACCTGTAGAAAGCATTTATGTCAGTAAACTAAGACAATCAGGGTTATATGCTGAACAGAGCAATGAGAGGGGTGGGTTTTTTATTTTTTTTTGGGGGGGGGGGGGGATGTGACCATTCTAGACATGGATTTCATTTCGATAAAATGATTACTTGAGTTAAAATTGGAACTCCGCTAAGAATGCAAATTCCACTTATGTATCACACATTTTTCATCTCTCATTTCAATATTTTTACATCCATTATAGTAAACACAAAGCACATAAATTTTCAAATGCACGTCAAAGTTATACTTGGTACTAAAACTTTCATAATTTCTAGACCTATTTGTCCCAAACACGGGCGTATCATTGCCAGTATACAGTTCAACTCAAGTTAACAGGCATTGTTGGAACACCGCTAACTGGCTTCAAAGGTAGAACCAGATCCTATTGACAGCTCCGCATCTAAATCTAAATTACTGTAGAAAAGGAATTCCTTTTTTGGATTACATGTAGATTCAAACGATAATCACAAACCTCAAATGCCGAAAAAGAGCACCAGCAGTGGACCCGGATTTTGGAAACTGCCAGCCACTCCACAATGCAATTGGAAGATACACATCGACCAGTACCACTGCTCTAGCCTCGCCACAGTCTCCAAGGTCAACCAAAATCACTCGAGCGTCAATCTTTAAGCACTTTTTGCTAACCAAAGCGTGAAGCTGGTGAATCACACTAACACTCCCATTGACCATCCCAATCTGCGTCATTCTCTTCCTCCTCAAGCTACCACTCCCCGATACCACCCGATTTTTCCTTCTTACACTGCCCTTCTTTTGCGTACTCCGAGTCGAAATATGAGCATTGCTATCGTAATCAATCCTATATTCCCTCCCCACCACTTTGCACTGCGCTAAATCAGAAGGAGACGCGCTCCCGCCCTCATTTTGCTTTGCCGGCGAATCCACCGGCACTAAAACGACGCCGTTCTCGGACCTGAATCCGACGGCATTAGAACTGTCGCCAAAGATGTCGCAGCGCTCTTTGAAGCCTAAACTGGCACACGGGTCGGGTTGCAAAGGAGTCACCGCGACAACCGCAAATAGGAAGCCACAAAGCTTATCGTCGGAGAAGGAATCGTCCATTGCAGAGCCTCAAGCCTCCAGCACCTACGAAATTGACTCAATTAAGGAACAAAATCGCGCATCCTCGAGCCGCATCCACAGAAATGGCTGAAGAATACGAAAAATCCAAATCCGATTTCTGAGGCCAACAGATTAATACTGCAGGTTTTATGTTACAGGACGGAATTTACCAAAAAAAGAATATGCAGTATTTAAATAATGTTTAATAGAACAAACAGAAAAAAGTTTAGATTTGGTTCTGAATTTAACGTGCCTTTTCCTTTCCAGTGTTTGAAATTGTGAATAGTCAATTTTTTTTGGCAAAGTGAGTAGTCAATCTATTGGTGAACAATTTGGGCTTTTCTACCACTACAACATTCAAGTTTTTGTGGATATGTTTTTATAATTAAAAATACTAGATAATTTAAACTGATTTTATTTTTGAATAAATTTTTTATTAGAGTAAAAAAGGGGGGAGGAAGATGTGAGATTGATAGGAATATATATACTATTATAACTTAGATTGATTGGAAACTATTTTTTATATTATCATTCCATATCTAATTTAAGGTTTGTGATTGTCCTCTTAGAATAAGTATTTTTTCTAAGACTCGATTTCAATATCTAAAGGAATTTAGTCGAGTCTTACATCGTTAAACTAATTATGTGTTGGTAAAAAGACTTTATATTGACATAAATAATTGTGAGCAATTCTTTTTATATTATTATCTAATGTTCGATTTGAGGCTCATGAGAGAGAGTGAAAGAGACAAGGTGAATGAAGTCAACAAAATATTGGAAAAATGTATATTTTACTATCTTGCATACTTTTTATAAATTCTTTCTCCTATACTCTTTTTCATAAATAGGAGTATATATAGAAAAAACATGATATTTTTGACACATTTATTACTTTTAACTACCGGTTCATTTTGTGTAATTAATGGGAAAATTGCATTATAAATAGGACTAGAGGGAATATGTGTGTTGATTGTATATGATATTAACTCCTTTTTTCTACCTATAATCAGTGATTTAGTGTTTCTTAATCAACAAATTAGTGAAGATTAAAAAAATATGATTAATAATTGTTATAACAAATATTTATTTATTTATTTTCGTCCAAGAAGAAATATCTATTTGTTAATCTGTATAATATAAATGTAATCAAAATCTCATATTCTCCTAATGTTTTGATTCACTTTAAACTTTTTTTTTATAGACGTAGATATCCTTTATTGAAGATATATATATATATATATATTTTTTTTTTTTGGGCTAAACACAGGTTTATCGGAGATAAGTCAATTCACCCAAGATTGTTTTTTTGTTTTGGGTGATTCACCCTGGATTTGACTATGGGTAAATCTTTTTTTTTTTTTTTTTTTTTGCCCCCTCTCTTTTGGGCGAGATTCTTGGTAATGGTAAGTCACAACTCACAACCCAAGTTTCATTTATAAAGTTGGCCTGCCATGGGTTATACGACATGTCGTTTATCGGCACCTAATAAAAAAGTCCGGGAAATCTCACCCTGAGCATTCCGCATTCTGCATTCGGATCATCGAATGGCTAGAGATAGCTGCCTCACTCGCGTCACCACCGGAGCCGCCCTTGGCGGTGCAATCGGCGGCGCCGTTGGTGAGATTCTTCCTTAGGTTCTTCTTAGACATATCTCTTATTGCATGGCACTTGAGCCTTGTTTGGTTGTTGGGTATCCTGAGGAAAAAGAGTCTGCTTTCTTATTGCGTCCTGTTATCGAAGCCTCACTTGTGGTTGTTAGGTTAAACTAAGTATCATAAATAATAAACAATGTCTTGGGTTTTTTGTTCTGCAATACATAAAGCATAGATAATGCTTAAGGTGTTTTTGTTCAGTAAAAAAAAAAAAAAACTATCTTTGTTATTATTGTAGTTTCTTTCTTTCTTTCTCTCCTCCTTTTTCTTAAGTGTAATTTATTGAATCATGTCTATGTAGGTGCCGTCTATGGAACATATGAGGCTGTTAGGTATAAGGTATGTATTTACTCATATCTTTTGCTGTTGTATTTTTCATCATCCGTAATTGGTTTATTTGAAGTGTTAATGGCAACTATAATTTGTGATGTATAGCGTGACTGTGCTTCTCATTTGTGTTTGTATGTGTTCAAGCTACAAGGTCACATGTTACATTTTAAGCAATGCTAATATCCATTAGGTTTATTCTTTTTCTTTTTCTTTTTTGGGGTTTAAATGCAAGTCTGCAACAATACTTTCATAAAATGAAGCCTGGGCTCTTAAATATCTACTTTGATTCCTGCCTATTGAATTCCTATTCATATCTGCTTGCTCAAGTATTTGACTTTAAAAAAAATAAAAAATCCTAATTTCACAAATCCTTACCATCACCCTATAAATTTGCCCAAATTTCTATTAAACCTAGGACTACTGGATGCTTTTACTGTTGATAGCATTGGACACTTGGGAAAGCTACTTAAATCATTCAGCCTATGTTTTGGTATTCGGAGTGATCGAAACATTCTCTTTTACTATCTCTTATTTGGTTAGATTTCAAAATAGATGCCTATAACCCAAAAAAAAAAAAAATCTCAAAGATGAATATGAATAACTCTAAAGCGATTCAAGCACCTACATCTCAAAAGGCTCGAACCTTGGGATGGTAAGGGTAGGGTTGTGTGTGAGCAGAGGTCTCCAGTTGAAATCCTTTTGATGTAACCAAAAAAGATGTAACTTTCTTGACTTTTACGAGGAAAGCAATTTCACCAATCACCTGGGTGAATATTCAGGAGAATCTGTAGCTGTTTTGTATTTGAAATTTTTAACAACAGGCAGAAAAAGTTATGACACTAATCCCCCCGTGAAATAAAAAAAGCTAAACACCCTTCCAAACACTGTTAGAGGACTTCTAACATTCTTCTATGGCACACTATTATGGACTGGTCTGGAGAATGTAGCATCTAGTGTTGTTTGTTTCATATGATGAATCTATGATTTTGTCAAGAAATCTTTGGAGTTTGGACATCTATTTAATTACAATGGAGATTTTGATTCTCATGCATATAGATTTGAGAATTTCAATCAACAAAATCAATAGTCTATTCTGCCGAGGTGCTGGGTAAGTTGGTCATAAGGTGTGTTATTAATGCAAATTCCTTTAGAATTATGTCATATTGCCTATATATTGTAATTTGTGAATGGATTGGAAGGAAGTTCCATATATTGCTTCAAATGGGAATCATGTTATTCACTGAGTGGAATGTAATGCTGTACTATAATTAGCCAGTGGGAGCCATTTAATCCACTGCTTATCTAGACAGCAATTCTGAACCTCTGTTTCGTCATCAGTTCAATGGTGGTGCTCTGCTGAAATGTTTTGCTTACTTTTGAAATGACTTATATATGAATATGATCTTGAAACCATGCAGGTTCCTGGCCTCCTTAAGATTAGACATATTGGGCAGACTACTCTGGGAAGTGCAGCTGTATTTGGTTTATTCCTTGGTGCTGGTAGCTTGATACACTGCGGACGTTAATCATGGTCTTCAATGAAGAATTTGATCCCTCATACCCCCTTCACCTTTCATTTCTCAACTCTTTGATTAGTTTATGTTCTGCAGTTTATTTTAATCTAGGAAGATAGCATAGTATTGGGGTTCAAAATAACTTAGTTGCTGGGTTGTTGCATGGAAAAGCTGTGGTTGGCATATATCTCTTGTATTTTCCCTCATAAGAGAATCGGAATTTCTTGTGCTTAGTGATGCGTGATTTTATTTATGGCAATTTATGGCGTTATTGAATTTTCTCTCCTAAGGACACAGGAAAAGCAGCTCTGCTAAGTGCTATTACATGTATATGATATTTTTTATAAGCAGTACTCGTATTTTTTTGTGGAAGAATCTGCAAAAAAATGTTGCAATTTTGTAGCTATCATTTAAAAAAAGCTTGTTCGCTTGCTAGAGTCTGATCGGTCGGGGTGACTGGAGAGCGATCATTAGTTATTCATGGGAAATTTTCTACATTTATTTCATTGCAATCAAAACAAAATAGACCCTATGAGTGTTGAGTCTAGTAGAATGAGCTAGTTCCTTATAATGTGGTGAACTAAGGTTCAAATTCCCGTTGGGAGATATATTCACATTTAGTGTCCGACAGTATCTCAAACAGGATTACCTCTAGAGGAGACCTGTGCCTAACCCAAAAAAAAAAAAAAAAAAAAAACCCAAAATAGACCTATTTGTTTAGCAAAATATCACAGGTTTGTTAACAACCATTCAGAAGTAGTGAATTTTTTTATATATAATGGCTTATAATTATATAATGGTGACGTGTTTGTTTAAGATTTGAGAAAAAAGTCAATCGGAGAATGATGAAAGAAAGAATTTTAAAATTGTAAAATTTTAAATCAGGCTTGTTATCAAAAATTAATATAGTAATAACGAGATTGAATAAGTAATTTACAACCCATATTATGGACAATACTTAATTGGGGATTTTGTAATTTCAAATTTCTTATTCTATCATTCTCCCAAAGTGATTTTGATTGATTAAATATAAGAGAGTTAATGGGGTAAAAATAGATGATGTGTTGAAAATAATCCACATTCTAACTTAGTGCTTGTTTGGAATAGCTTGTTTTTAGACAATAAGTGCTTATAAATCGTTATTCACGATATACGAGATAAGTATGTGAGAGGAGTTTTATCTCGGTTTGTGTAATAAGGACTTATTATCCAAAAATAATTGATACCAAACACAGGATTGGGTTAGCTTGTCAAAATAAGCTAGATGTAAATTATTTTCAACACATTCTCATTTTTACCTTTACCTCAAGGTACTCCCAACAACTCTCAAGCCAAAAATCACTTTTTTTCCCCCTTAATTGTAAGCTAGCTGGTCCTAAATAAATAAAACAACAGCACAAAAATGAATATAGATATGTAAGTCTATGCACCATATTTAAAATCAGTCTCCATATAAGATTTGGTACCATTTTGATTCTGCAGTCTGTAGCATGCACATGCACAAACATTTTTGTTTTTTGTCTCGAGGACTCATGATTTGTATCTCCTGTCTTGTTCACTAATCTAGATCATCCAGATCAGATTTGGATAGTTCAAATTTGATGAGCTTATGGTGACTATCAAAATGATGAGCACTGAAGCTGGTTTCTTCCTCTCACAGAAGTTAACTTAGAAAATTATTTACCTTTGAATTTTGAGCCACTGAGGAAATGTTCATAAAATTCAACATAAAACACTAGTATTCCAGAGTAGTTACTTTGTGAAGTTTATATACACAAGTGTCGAGAGCATTGTCCTTTGCGTTTATTCATGACCATGCGAAAACAGAGAAGCCATTGGCACTGTCTTTGTAGTCCCTGGCCAGTTGCTTCTACGCAGAAGTACAACCAGCAGAAATGTTGGGATTTGTCAAAAGAGCCTTCTTCCAAGAACTTAGGGAGAGATTTCCTCGTTAGGATCTATGAATCGAATATCTTCCATCCTAGATTTCTGTTTGTAGACATATATTCCCTTTGCTTTTGCCCATGTTTGATTTCTTCTGTGACGCAATGTACACCAAATCTGTATCTTATTCCATTGATGCTCTAAAGCAACCCTTGTTTAGTTTATCTTCATGAATAAGGTTTTGCAAATCAACCAAAAAGGTATGCTCAGATGTAATTCTCCCATAAACTCGTTCTTCGATTACAGATTCCAACAATTCACCATTGACATAGACAGAACCATTTAGAATCAGCTCTCCATGATGTCCAATGTCACTTTCTCCGCCAAAACAAACAGCCATGTTTGGGAATACGTTTCGGACCAGAAACAAATGGAATGGCCCTCCGTGTAGTGGTCAAACCATTCTGGCATTTTGTCCTCTAACATAACAAACCTCAAGCCATCAACCTCACCTAGTGCCTGTTGCAAAACATTATAAGAAACAAAGTTGGCGTATGTCTAAGAACAGAGTTACCAGGACGAGGGGTCTTTTCCTTTGGCAGGCACTAACGGCATGTGATTACAAATATGATCGAACACACAACCTTCCACTTACAAGAGAGCTTACCATTAGCAGAAGGGGATATTTTCTAGCCATGTTGCAATTCTCTAGAGATTAAGTAGGGGAGATTTGGTGAGAGTGAACGAAATTATAGAATGGAACAACTACAATGACTTCATCTAAAGTGAGAAAAGAGATAGATACAGAATGATAGGCCCCACTTCTAATATGTGGGTCTCTTAAGAGCATTCTATATTTCTCTCACTCCTTAATTCAAGTGAAATTATTTTAGGAATTCATGCTCATGAAATTTAACATGCTCTTATTAATATGGTTCTCCATGTGAATGAAACTGGCTAGACCAATAAGATGAACTTAGATCCAGAGTGAGTCAAGGGAAGTTGTGCCAAATCTTTATAAATTGGATGCATAAGACACAAAAGTGAGAGTCTTTTTTATTCAACTATGCAAAAATGATTTCCACCTTTTTATAAGTACAATACCTAAAACAGAATAGGGAGTTGAAACAGAGGACATGCATATGACGTATGCAATGACGTTGTGAACAGGGAACAACGACAGAGGGGTTGGTGTGTGGCTGCCGGTTCTGACTTTTGCATTATTTTAAAGAATTTACAAGGTTGTGATTTTAGTATAAATAGGTGTGTGTTTTTCATTGTAAGCATCAAGATTTGGAATAAACACATTTGAGTTTGGTTTCTATACCATTTTGGCATCAGAGCCTGGTTCCACAGGGAGGGAAAATGAGAGAGTGAGGAATAGGATTGAGAGGAAAAAACGTTGGGAAAACAGGGTGTGCGAATTCCATTCTGCCGACCTTTTCTCAAAAATCATTTGAGTTTGGTTTCTATACCATTTTGGCATCAGAGCCTGGTTCCACAGGGAGGGAAAACGAGAGAGTGAGGAATAGGATTGAGAGGAAAAAACGTTGGGAAAATAGGGTGTGCGAATTCCATTCTGCCGACCTTTTCTCAAAAATCTGACCACACCATCGTCTTCAGAAGGTCCCAAAACCTAAGACAGGCGTCGGCTACCACCGTGAAATGCCGCCACGCGCCTCCACTCGCCACCGCCCGAGACCCACGCGCCGTCAACGGAGCCCACGCGCCCAGAGGTTGAAGACAACCCAGTCAGCTGCCACGTCATCACTGTCTGACCAATCAGCGCCACGTCGTCTAATCACCTCACGCCACGTGTCAATAGCGCCACGCCAGCATCACCGTCAGCATTGCCACGTCACCCCGTCCAATCATCATCCACGTCATCAGTCAACGCAACGTGGACCAATCACTAACTGCCACGTGTCACTCTGGCCACGTCAGCATAACAGTCAGCTAGAATTTTGTTAAAATTACCATTTTGGGCCCTACATTCCGCGATAAGTACAGTTACACCCCTGAACTTTCTGTAATTGCATTTAGGTCCCCAGTTTTCTGCGATAATTGCATTTTAGGCCCCTGAATTTTCTGAAATTGCATTTTGACCCCTATAAAATTGCCAAAATTACATTTTAAGTCCCTAGACTTCTTGAAATTAATTTTGACCCCCCAGAATTTGCCAAAATCATATTTCAGACCCCTGAACTTTCTGAAATTATATTTTAACCCCCAGATTCTGCCAAAATTACATTTCAGACCCCTGAACTTTCTGAAATTATATTTTGACCCCCAGATTCTGCCGAAATTACATTTTGACCCCTATATTCTGCCAAAATTGCATTTCAAACCCCCTGAACTTTCTGAAATTACATTTTAACCCCAGATTCTGCCAAAATTACATTTCAGACCCCCTGAACTTTCTGAAATTACATTTTGACCCCAGATTCTGCCAAAATTACATTTCAGACCCCCTGAACTTCCCTTACCCTTCTACCTTGTACCTAATAACTGCGTACTTCAGTCATAACCTTCCAACAAACTACAAAATGCCTCCAAGACACCGGAATAGACAGGAGATTGAGATGGAGGAAATGAGACGCCAGATTCAAGAACTAGAGGCCACTATAGCAGAACAGCAAGCCTTGCTTGAAACTCGTAGAGATCACTCAGAAGATGATTTGAATAGCCACAGTTTGTCATCCTCTGACTATCTTCATCGTCCTCACCAACAATCATTCTGCCTTAATGACATTAAGGTAGACATTCCTAAATTCGAGGGAAGACTCCAACCGGACGAATTCATTGACTGGCTACAAACAATTGAACGAGTCTTTGAGTATAAAGAGATTCCAGATTAGCAGAAAGTTAAAATTGTTGCCATTAAATTGAAGAAACATGCCTCCATATAGTGGGAGAATCTCAAAAGAAGGCGTGAAAGAGAAGGAAAGAGTAAGATACGAATGTGGGACAAGATGCGACGCGAGTTCTCACGTAAGTTTCTTCCAGAAAATTATTATCAAGATAATTTCCTTCAGTTACATAATCTCCGCCAAAAGACTATGTCTGTAGAGGAATATACCAGGGAATTTGAGAACCTTATGATGAAATGTGATATAAGAAAGGGAGGAGCCAACAATAGCTCGTTATCTCGGAGGGTTAAATACAAACATCGCCTATCCAGTACAACTCCAGCAATACTGGACTCTGGATGACGTCATCCGTTTAGCCATCCGTATTGAGAAGCAGTTGCCCAGAAGGCCTCCATACCAACCATCTTCCTCAACCAGAATTCCTTTTGATGGGCGTAAGCCACAAATACATCATCCTAGCTCTTCAAGTACGCCTCCACCAAAGGCTACTAGGGAATTCAACTCCAAAGCACCTAAGTGCTTCAAATGTCAAGGATTCGGTCACATTGCTTCTAACTGTCCTAACCACAGAGTTGTCACTATTATGGAAGGGGAAGCTTCTACAGTATTTGACGAAGAAAGGGAGCCTATGCCTGAAACGGAGCCAATATTTGATGAGGAGCCAATATTTGATGAGGAAATTACTCCTGCAGATTATGGTGAATCACTTGTTATTAGGAGAAGTTTGCATGCAGCCACTGTGAAAGAAGAACGTTGGCTACGTCGCAACATTTTTCATACTCGCTGCACTATTCAAGATAAAGTATGTGACGTCATTATTGACAACGGAAGCTGTGAAAATGTAGTCTCCAACTACATGGTAGAAAAATTGCAACTACAGACTCACAACCATCGAGCCCTTACAAGCTTCAATGGCTTAACCAAGACAACGAGATAAAAGTTTCGAAACGATGCCTTATTACTTTTTCTATCGGTAAAAGGTATCATGATGAAGTTTGGTGTGATGTTATTCCAATGGACGCTTATCATCTTCTTTTGGGGAGACCTTAGCAATATGATCGACATGTTTTGTATGACGGTCACGCAAACACGTATTCCTTCCAGAAGGATGGCATGAAAATTCAACTTGCTCCTTTGCCACCTGATAAACACAATAAAGGCAAAAATGAATCCAAACCATTAGTGTCTTTAGTCGAGAAGGTGACCAAAAAAGAAAGCCAAGTAATGGGTTTTCTTCTATTGCTTGAGACAAATAACGGAACTGTCATTCCACCTGAAGTGTAACCATTGTTAGAAGAGTTTCCTGATGTGATTCCAGATGAAATTCCGTCGGGATTACCACCTATGCGAGACATTCAACATACTATGGATTTTATTCCAGGAGCAGTAATTCCTAACAGGCCAGCTTACAGAATGAGTCCTCAAGAACATGCTGAAGTTCAAGGCCAAATTGAAGAATTGCTTAAAAAAGGATTGATCCGTGAAAGTGTTGTTAGAGCAAGCGTTTCACCCAAGAGGGGGGTGAATTGGGTGATCTTAAAAATTTCGTTGCAAATATAAAATTTGACGTTGAAATTAAAACATGAAAGAGTAAGGAGAAATATCACCGAAGTGTACACCGGGAGTTATACTGGTTCGGCCACAACCACTTTGACCTACGTCCAGTCCTCAGAGCTTCTCTGAGAGTTTCACTATATCTTCCAAGATTCAGTGGGTTCTTGGCACCTCAGTACAAGCAAGTTCCTACACCTGGACACTCGCTCCCCCTTACAAGTTGTAATTCAATCCTAACTCAAGGTTCCACAACCTTAAGTTAGCTCAATAACAAATATTGAGTTTGAATGAAATATCTCTCTTCACAGAGTAAATAAGAATCACTGAAGCATAGAAACAAGAGTATAATGAAAACAGAGTAATGAACTTGATGATACGTTCGTGAGTGTGTTCTTGTGTTCTTCTCTGTTCAGATGTTCACATATATATAGATACGTTGGTAATGATTGCTGGAACGTATTTCTTCATGTCCGTTGGAGCGTGCGCAGCCATTATTGACTTTTCCAGTTTTTGAAAAACATACGTTGTGGTAGGTGACGGTCAGTGACATTTGAGCGTTGCTTTTGACATTCCTTATTTGGTAAGATCTCTTCATTATTTATCTGTAAATAGACTAAGAATGCTAATACAATGAATCATTAATCATATAGGAAACAAATCAATGAACGTTTGAATGATTTCTAAAATTTTGGGTTTGCTTACTCGAGTAGCTACTCGAGTATCCCTTGAAGTTTACTCGAGTACTTACTCGAGTATCATCGGGAAACCTTTGATTAACTGCAAGTCAATGAATAAATACAAGATTACTCGGGTAGTGCATGGAATAACCAATTCTTAAACCTTTGAAAATATATGTTTACTCGGGTACTTACTCGAGTAATGCACACACAACTTTTTGAGTTACTCGGATACCAACTCGAGTAAATCTTCACAAAAACTTTAGGTTACTCGATGCCTTACTCCAGTAATGTTGCAGGATCTCAAGGCCGAGAGTACTTACTTGGTTACTCGGATACGGACTCGAGTAATGCATTCATTTTTGCATAGGTTACTCGGGTACCACCTCGAGTAACTGAGATTTTTGTGCATAGCTTACCCGGGTAATGACTTGAAGTTTACTTTGAAAATATTTCTTCATACTCGGTTACTTACTCGAGGAATCCACTTAAAATAGATCATTGAATACTTGCATATCAGAGTAAGGACTCGAGGAAATGAATTAAAAATATATCAAGTTAATCGGATACCACCTTCAAGTTTTGACTTACTTCAATGTGTTACTCGAGTAACATTGGCAGTGGTACAAAATGCCGAGAGCAACACATTTTCAGAAACAGAGTTACTCGAGTAGCTCCTCGAGTATCTTTGGCAACCTGAAGGCAACTGGAAGTTTTTCACATGGTTACTTGAGTACCGCCTCGAGTAACATTGGCAGGCCGAGAGCAACTCCAAGTTTTTTCCTGGTTACTCGAGTAGCTCCTCGAGTAACATTGGCAGGCCGAGAGTAACTTGAAAATACTTACACTATTACTCGAGTAGCTCCTCGAGTAACGTTGGCAGGTTACTGGAAGTTGTCTCTGATTACTTCAAGTTTTGTCTCATTACTCGAGTAGCGCCTCGAGTAATGCCTTAGAAAACCTTCTTTTGATCAAGTTTCTCAGCTTTTTCTCTTGGCCTTTCTTCATTCTTCCAATGCTTATCTCAAGTAATACTTATCCCTGTTGTTTCTTAGTTCAAACTTGTTTATTAATCATTTCCTTTTCAAACCATTCTTTTGTTATCATCAAAACATGAGATCTTAACAAGTGTCAGCCCTTGTGCCGTACCAGTACTCCTAGTTCCCAAGAAAGATGGAAGCTAGAGAATGTGCATAGATTGCCGTGCAGTCAACAAGATCACAATTAAGTATCGGTTTCCGATACCCAGGCTTGATGACATGCTCGACCAGTTATATGGCTCTACAGTCTTCTCTAAGATTGACCTTCGTAGTGGATATCATCAAATCCGAATTCATCCCGGAGATGAATGGAAGACCGCTTTCAAAACCAGAGATGGGTTGTACGAATGGAATGTGATGCCATTTGGGTTGACAAATGCTCCTAGCAAGTTTATGCGCTTGATGAACCAGGTCCTTCGCCCTTTCAATAGCAAGTTTGTTGTTGTCTACTTTGATGACATTCTTATCTACAGTAAGAGCATAGCAGATCACTTAGAGCACCTACGTCAAGTATTGCAAGCTCTTCGTGAACAGAAACTTTATGCCAATTTGAAGAAATGCACTTTCTTGACTAATGAAGTCATTTTTCTGGGTTACATTATACTGCAGAAGGTGTACGAGTTGACCCAAGCAAAATTGAAGCCATTAACTGTTGGCCAACTCCGCAATCTATCCAAGAAGTTTGGAGCTTCCATGGATTAGCTTCCTTCTATAGGAGGTTCATTCAAAATTTCAGTTCCGTTGCTACACCCCTCACGGATTGCATCAAGGGAGACAAGTTTCAATGGACAGAAAAGGCTCAAATAAGTTTTGAAGAACTGAAGAAACGCTTGACAGAAACTCCTGTGCTAGCTCTTCCTAATTTTGACCAAGTGTTTGAGGTCAGTTGTGATGCCTCTAACACTGGGATTGGTGCTGTTCTGAGTCAAGAAGGCCACCCAATTGCTTTCTTCAGCGAGAAACTTAATGATGCTAAGCTCAAATATTCTACATATGATAAAGAATTCTATGCTGTTGTTTGAGCTTTGCAACATTGGAGCCACTACCTGTTGCATAAAGAGTTTATTCTCTATTCTGACCACGAATCACTAAAGCATTTGAATTCTCAACAGAAGATCAATCGAAGGCATGCCGCTTGGAGTGAAATGTTGCAGACCTATCCATTTTTACTCAAACATAAGGCTGGAATCCTAAATTCAGTAGCTAATTCGCTTAGTCGTTGCCATGCTTTGTTAACAACTATGCAAACCAAAGTAGTGGGCTTTGAAACTATAAAAGAGTTGTATCAAGATGATCCTGATTTCCAGGGTGCCTGGAGTGCCACTGAATCTCAACCATTTCAGCAGTATTACAGGAAGAAGGATTTTTATTCAAAGGAAAAACTCTTAGCATTCCTCGTTGCTCACTACGAGAAGCTATAATTTGGGAAGCACATAATGGAGGATTAGCTAGTCATTTTGGTAGAGATAAAACTGTAGCCTTAGTAAAGGAGAACTTCTATTGGCCAAAACTTGAACGAGATATCAACAAGCATATCCAAAGGTGCAGAATATGCCACCTGGCTAAATCCAAAAGCCAAAATACTGGGTTATACATGCCATTGCCAGTACCCAAAGCACCTTGGGAGGATGTGAGTATGGATTTTGTCCTCGGGTTACCTCGGACCCAGAGACAAAAGGACTCTACAATGGTGGTTGTTGACCGTTTTTCAAAAATGGCTCACTTCATTCCTTGCTAGAAGACTAATGATGCGGTTCAAGTTGCAGATTTGTACTTCAAGGAGATTGTTCGTCTCCATGGAATTCCAAAAACCGTCACCTCTGATAGAGACATCAAGTTTGTAAGCCATTTCTGGAGGACTTTATGGAAAAAGATGGGAACAAAACTTCAGTTTAGCAGTACTAGCCATCCACAAACTGATGGACAAACAGAAGCTGTTAACAGAATTCTTGGAAATCTTTTACGAAGCTTTGTTGGAAAGAACTTGAAGCAGTGGGATCTTATTCTTACTCAAATTGAATTTGCTTACAACAACTCAGTCAATCAAGCAATTGGAAAGTATCCATTTGAAGTTGTTTATGGCACCCGTCCTCTCAGCCCACTTGATTTGACACCATCTTCTGATAAGTAACAATATAGTGTCAATGCGGACTAGCGGGCCAAGGAAATTAAGAAACTACATGAGCAGGTCTATAATAGGATTCAGAAGCAGAGTTTGAAACTCAAGGCACAACGAGACAAGCATCGAAAACATCAAGTCTTTAATGTGGGGGATTTGGTCTGGATACATTTGAGGAAGGAACGTTTTCCTAAACAACCAAACGCCAAGTTATCTCCACAAGATGATGGACCATTCAAGATCGTATAGAAAATTAATAATAATTCTTACAAAGTAGAATTGCCTAGTGCCTACGGTGTTTCCGCCACTTTCAATATTGTGGATCTATCTCTGTATATTGATGATGTTGATTCTGACTCGAGGACGAGTCCTGTCCAACCCCAGGGGAATGAAACAGAACAGGGAATTGAAACAGAAGACATACATATGACGTTGTGAACAGGGAACAACGACAGAGGGGTTGGTGTGTGGCTTCCGGTTCTGACTTTTGCATTATTTTAAAGAATTTATAAGGTTGTGATTTTAGTATAAATAGGTGTGTGTTTTTCATTGTAAGCATCAAGATTTGGAATAAACACATTTGAGTTTGGTTTCTATACCAATACCAATCAAGACTGTTAGTAGGATATGGGGGGGAAACACTAGATCAATGCAGGACAAAACAGAACATCTAATGCGTGTTTCATTTTATTTTCAAGTCATGTGTTTTTTGAAGATTTCGAAGTCATTAAAGGCATTCAAATGAGTGATAAAGAGAGAAGTACCTGACTCAATAATATTCTACAAGACTCTGAACTCAAGTGTTTGTCTTCCACCTCCAATTCTTGCAAGTTTGGTGGGATTGCTCTAAATTCTCGAAGGTGTTCGCAATTTGAAAGGTCCAAGTATTGTAACCCAATCAAGTTTTTGAATGACAATGGCAATTCTTCTATGCCACTATGATCCAAACGAACATCTCTTGTATTTCCCATTGTTGTTAATATTTCTGGAGATCTCTGGAGGCTGGAGCACCATGAGAGGTCAAAAAATTCAAGAGATGTCAATGATATGCTTGTAGATGTCTTGAGTTTGTAGCAATGTGTAACACTTAATCTTTCAAGTTTATGAAGAAATCCAATAGAATCATGGATTTCAATTAGATTCTCACAAAAATCCAAGCACAGTTCCTTCAAATTTGGTACTCCAGAAATGTCAAGCAGTTTTGCTAAAAATTTACAGCCCCTAAATCCATCGCACTCATAGACTGGAACCTCTGCAATAGCAAGATTAACGTATTAACTAATCTTGATAATCAGTTTTCACAACATAAAACATTAGATAGCACAAAGTTGACAAAATTTAAAGGATCTACTGCAAGTAATTTAAGCTGAATGTGCGTCTAACATCAGCTTAAAGTGTTTCTACTTGGAAACAAAACATAATACTCCTTCATCTCGTCCTTAATACAAAAGCCAGTTGACTTTTTTTAGGAGATATTAAGAAAGCTAAATAAATTACTTAATCATAGTATATATTATGTATCATTAGATTATATATCAGTTTTTAAGTCAGACAAATTAATTTAAATAAAAACGATAAATATATATATACTTTAATATAACTTATTTAATTTTTTCAATCTCTCTAAAAAAAATCAATTGGTTCTTATATTAAGGATTGAAGGTAGTACTTACAAAACTAGGATATTGTATTTGCCTTGAGTGGTGAATCCAGTTTGAGGTCACTTCCAGGAATCCTGAGGATAAATAGTTCCTTGGGACAAAAATCATTCGGTAAAGAAGGATAAGGATATCCCTTCCAGTCTAGAAATCTCAAATTGTTTGGTCTGCTTGGGAGCTATGGAAAATCTTGCATTTCTAACAATAAATATCTTAAGATCTGGCATCTTTTTGAAGGCCAATCCACTCCAATTAATCACTTTGTCTCCAGGCATGTGGAGATTTATGGCTTCAATCTCCTCAGTTCCCTTCCAAACCAAACATATGTCAACAAAACATAATTTGTTAGATGTGTTAGAAATAAGAATAACCTTCTAGCCAGCCATCAAGGTTAGCTTAGATGTTAACAAAATTTGTTAGATGTGTTAGGAATCTTAACATACCTTATCTCCTTCTAAAACTTGAAGAATGTCTTCATGAAACCACAGTCTAGAGCGTTTGCCCAGTTCATTTGGTGATTGTTGTCGAACGATTTCTTTACCCATATCTTGAATCAAATCGTGCATTGTCACACGGCCATGGTCAATCTTTATGAGGCATTTATCAATCAACACCTTAATACCATAATCCGGGCATATGCCACAAGCACTTAGAGCACTTGTGACATATTCTAAGTTGTCTCCTTTAAAGCAACAGGCAATATCAAGAAAAATTTCCTTCTTAAATTGGTCCAAGCCATCATAGCTTAGCTTGAGTACCTGTTGGATCTCTCTGTCAGGAATTCGTCGGTAATTATTTAATGCAGAATTCCAATCTTTTATTCCCTTATTGAACAAGTTGGAACCTATAACTTGCAAAGCCAATGGAAGACTATCAGCATAGAGTACTACTTTGTTCAATATTTCCACAAAACTTGGATCAACTCTGTTTTCTCTAAAGGCATTCCATTTAAGTAGTTTAAGAGCTTCATTTTTATTTAAACTCTTTACCTCATAAATTCTTTCAACACCATGTCTTGCAAGTACATGCTTATCCCTCATTGTTACAATGATTCTACTTCCAGAACCAAACCAATCAAGTGCCCCAGCAATGGCTTTCAATTGTTTTGGTTCATCAACATCATCAAGAACCAGAAGAACTTTCTTTCTGTGAAGCCTCTGCTTCATAATTGGAATTCCTTGATTGATGTCAATGAAGTTGAAATGTTCCCCGACCAACTTAGAAAGAAGCATTTTTTGGAGATATACTAGGCCATGCTTTTGTGTGTTTTGCTGACATCAGCAACAAAGCAGAAGGCTTCAAACGAATCAGCAATTAAATTACATACTGCTCGAGCAATTGTTGTTTTGCCTATTCCACCCATGCCACAAATCCCTACCATTTGGACCCCTTCATTAGATTCAACATCTAGAAGAGAATTGACTTTTCGAACTCAATGCTCGAGTCTAACCGGATAATCAGCAATGTGCAAAGGTTTGCGGTTAATTCTCCTAGCCACCTCCTTGACAATACTTTCAATCAAATCACATTCATGATCTTGCCTTCCCCAATCACAAAATATTATGAAAAGTTAATTTCAATGCAACTATTTTGCTAAAACTTAAAATTCATTCCAAATGCATCAAATCAAACACTTGAATAGAATATACCCCTTCAAATATAACAACACTGGCAATCTTCAAACTTTGCAGTGTATATATTTCTTAAAGTTTTTAGATATTAATGTATATATGACACCAACTTCAAAGTCAACTAAGCCAAAATAAGCACATTCTCTCTTTTTTTTTCCCTTTTATGAAATGCATATTCTAACAAGGCCTGATTATTGTTTGACTTTTATCGAACACAAAACGAACACTTGTATCTGACAAAATGCAAGAAATTAAAATTTTTGAGCTGAGAAGTAATTTGTATTAGTGTCTATTGATTCTTAGCTTTTGTTGCATGTTAATATGATAGTAACAATCAATACCAAATAGAAAAGCTAAAGTTTGCAAAGCAAAAGAAGGGTAAAGTTACTCAAATACCCAGGTTTGAAATGAAAACCAACAATATGAGCAGCATCTTGTAGAACCTGCTTCCATTTTTGCACCTTCTTTGTATCTTCTTTGAAACTCTTCTCATGTTGAGTAAATGCTATTTCGTAATTTCCTCTTTGATGTCACACGTCTGATGGATCAACATCGTAGAAAATTGGAAGGACCAACTGACCTTTGTTCCGTTTACATTCAAGGATGTGGACAAGCTCATCTAAACAAAATGTTGAAGAAGCATAATTCTTTGAAAAAATTGTGATAGCAATTGTAGACTCTTGGATTGCTTTAACAAGTGATGGAGTTATCCCTTCTCCCCTTCTTAGCCCCTCCTTGTCTATAAAGGTATGGATACCCTTTTGATGCAAAGCTTTGTAGAGATTTATGGTGAAATCAAAGCGAGTATCTTCGCCTCTAAAATTAAGAAACACGTCATAAGTCCATCCATAGGTGAGGAAGGAAGAAGATGATGATTGCTTTTCCATGAGGGCTAATTGAAATGGATGTTGCAGGTTTTTTTGGCTAGCGCACAAGTATCTTCTTATTGAAAGCAATCATGTTCGAGGTATTGTCAAGTACTAAAGCACCTCTTCTAGTAGGTCTTTGAACCTTGAGGCACAAGCTCTTCCACTTGACCCAACCATTGTCGGTTGGATGTTGCAGGTTGTGAAGGACAGTCTTGAATGAGGAACTTTGTTTTGCTTATAGTGTCTTCTTTAGCAATGGCTTCTAGGAAAATCATGGCTGAATATTGAGCAACTACCTAAGCATAATTAATATTTTAACCCCTTTGACCTTTTTTAAAGTAATTTTAAAACTTATCAAGAGGATTAATCCTAGTAATAATAGACACAGATAAAAGCTGGCAGGATACCAGCTCATACGAAAATATATAAATGTCTTTATTCAATGCCTCCAAGGATCTGTTTAACTTGATTTGTTATTTGGGGGAAAATATATTAGCGTTAGTTAGTCTAGAAATTATTGCTCGTATCTAGTATATTGCACTATTTATTAGTTTTGAATTTCATCACTGTATAATTCAACTTATGAAAGTATGTGACTAAACACTTGAAAAATATGTGCAACTAGTTATGAGTTGTGCGGTTTTCCCCCCAAAAAAAAAAGAGTTCTGTGCAATTTGTAATTTATATTGTTCATAATTTAGCAATACCATATCCACAAACAACGTGTCTTGTTCAATATGTTATAATACTATAATACATTGGTATGTTGATTATATTCATTTCCTTATTTTTTTTACCCATATAAAGAATTAATGACAAGTGAGTAGAGGTCTTTTTAATTTTTAAATCATGTAATACTAGAACTTTGATTTCAAGGCCATGTTTAGTTGTGTGATTATGTAATCCTTGCCACACCAAAGAGCTAACATTTTTTTTATTTTTTTAAAAAAAGATCCCCTATTGATAAAACATGGTTTTTTTTATTGTTATTTTGTTTTTGTTTTTTATTTCTAGCTTAACTCAAGAATGTAGTCTCTCATCCACGTGTTCTGTGAAATGTGTATGAAATTTCGAGGAAGGAAACCGATACACATGGATTGACAATCAAATTCTGATTAAATATTTAAATTAGTATTTTTAATCCCTTAATTTCATTCCAAATTTTAAGTCAGTCCCTTAACAAACTTGTAAGAATAGTAGGAACTGGGACTCTGGGAGAAGCAATCCATCGGCCACCAAAATGGTTGGCTCTTGACTTCGCAAAACTACCAATATAATGGTCTTAAAAAAAATAACAATAAGCTATTGATTCACATGACCTCAGAGAACAATTACCTCGGGGCAGCTACATGAATCATATATTAGCAGTAGTATATCAACAACTAAATTTTTAAATAAATTATTAATCAAAGAGTCTTGTTTAATAAATTTATTAAGCGTTTTCTTCGGTTTTTCTCTATTTCTTTTCAAAGGGCTTCATACTGATATAATCTCCTCACCGGTACTTACAAAGAACTTCTTTATATATATTTAGATCATCTCAGATGATTTTATATCATTTTCTCTTCATTAGACACCACATCAATTCTTATTATGAATCTTATATTTTCTCGTATAACCACACCTCCATCTTGACATCATCATCTCTGCTATACCAATTTTATGCTTTTATTGTCTCTTTATTAAAACCCAACATTCACAACCATATAACATTGTTGGTCTAATAACAATTTAATAAAACATGCCTTTAAGCTAAGGTACTTTCCAATCACAAATATCAGTTATCCTTTCTTTTGTTTAGATTACAAGCAGTCTTTAGCTATTATTTATGAATTTGGATAATCCATTTTAAGGATTTCGTTATTGATAGTATTGAACTTTTTTATTTGTAAACAAAATCTTCACACGTTTAGAACTAGTTAAACTTAGAAGTTGAGTTGCTGAAGAACAATTAGCAAACAAGCTAGAATTTGATTGACTTGGATAAACCATAGCTCTTGCTGGCTGCTGCTGCGATGTTTCTTTTATGTATGGCAAGAGCTTCATGAAAGAAGCTCAATTAGTGGAGATCAGATTTTGCCGAATCCTTTTCCCCCCATGATGGCACGGCTAAGAAACAGTGTTACATTAAGGTAGTTTAAACTTTTGCCAAGTGTGCCAACTCTATTCTGGCACGTTAATGTGGTCTTATGTCTCCATAATAGTTTGCATTCATGGAAGATCAATCTGCTAAATCAGGAACAGCTTCCTGGTTATAATTTATGAATCCAATATCTTACATTGCGTCTTTCCCTATCCAAAATGCATACAACAAAGTTATTGACAAAACAAACATTCATACAATGTTTCTTAGCATTTAACTCTTGGTAACATCTTTGCATTTTGCTTCTGATTCATCCTTTCTCATCCAAGGGGGTCAGCAAAGAGAACGAGCGGGAGGTGGTGGGACCCATGATGATCGATCTCTCATGTCCCTCTTTCTTTTTATCAATTCAGTAATGGGTTTGGATAAAAGGGACATGACTGCATCATTGCTTCTGTCTTCGATGACTTTGAATTCGATGTCGGACTACTTCATTCTTTGCAGGACAAGCTTAGCAAAACTGTCTGGATTCATGGAACATCCTTCCAATAACTCAGGTGCTGCTACCTGGCAATGATTTATGAAACGAATGTCTTCCATTCTGGATTTTTGCTTGTACACATATGCTCCACTCCATTTTGCCCTTGATATACCATATATTTGACCCAATTCCCCTGGCTGGGAGCACTTCACGTAACAAAATACACATGATATCTCCACGTGGTTCCACCCACGCTCTGAAACTACACTTTTCAGTTTATCCTCAAGAACAACCCGTCTCAAATCAAACAAAAAGATATGTGGTGTTGAAAGTGGCGCAAAAATTATTTCCCCTTCTGGCAATCCAACATCTTTGCCATTAACTCAGACATCAATAAGCATTTTTGGTGGTGAGTGCCATATGTCCTCTATTATTGCACCAAAACATACAGCCATGTTTGGGAATTCGTTTTGGAACCAAAAGGACCAGGAATATCCCTCAACATAGTGGTCAAGTCATTCTGGGGCCTTATCTTCTTCTACGATGAATTTCAAGCCATCAACCTCATGTAAAGCCTGTTGCAAAATGGATCAAGAACCAAGTTATGTCTAAGATTAGTGTTTGTGGGAATTTTAGAGAACTATCTATAGAGCACATAGTAATGAGTCTTCTCTTATTTCTCTACAGCAAGCATAATAGCAATTCATAACATAAAGTAGTTCCTTAACAGAAAAACTAGATCAAGAAAAGGCTAACAATCCCTGAGATATGATTACTTTTTTTGTTTTGTTCATGTGTCATGTCATTTTTTATCAAATAATATCATTTCATTATGTGCGAGTTGGCACCAACTTCTTTTTAAAGTAGTCCATGATTCATCATATCGATGCAATTAGAAGAGTGAGAGAGAGGCTAACCTGACACAGTAAAATGCCACGAGACTCTAAGCACAGGTGTGAGTACCAATCAAGGTTTATTGCTGACAATTCTTTTAGGTTTGGGGGAATACCTCCAATTTTTTCAATACTGTTACAAAATGAAAGTTCTAATTTTTCTAATTTGACAAGGTTTTTGAATGACAAAGGCAATTCTTCTATGCCACTAAAGTTCAGACAGACATCATTGATATTTTCCATGGTTCCTAATATTTCTGGGAATCTTGTGAGGCTGGAGCACCCTGAAAGGTCAAGAAACTCTAGGGATGTTAACTTGAGACTTGGAAAGGTCTTGAGCTTTTTACAGTTTCTAACACTCAGCCTTTTAAGTTTACCAAGAAACCCAATGGACACATGAACTTCAGTTAACTTGTTGCAGCCTTCCAAACACAATTCCCTCAAATCTGGGACTGCAGATAAGTCGGAGACTTGTCTTAAAAATTTGCAACCTCTGAAATTCATCACACTCAAGGGCTGAAACTTCTGCAAGACAAGATTGAAAACAACTACATCTTAATAAATTGTGAGAACATCACAAAACATGAAAAAGAAACGCAGCCACTAATACTGACAACATTCATAGAAAGGAATAAATTTTTAAGTGTTCTTGATTCATAATAAAAAAATAATGATGATGATGACGAAAAGTGCCAATAATCTGCATGCCTTGAATAGTACATCCCGTTTGAGGAAACTTTCTGGCATTTTGAGGATAATTAGTTCCTTGGGTTTAAAATCAGACGGTAAAGATGAACAAGGATATCCCTTCCAATCCAACACTCTTAAACTGTTGGGCAGATACTTGGGACCTGTGGAAAATTGTGCATTTCTGATAATAAGTATCTTGAGATTTGGCATCTTTTTGAAGGCCTTTCCACTCCAATCAATCACTATATCTCCAAGCATGTCTAGGTTTATGGCTTCAATCTTCCCAGAACCCTTTCATACCATGTAACAGAGTAAAGCAGAAAATCAGTCAGATGTATTACGAATTGGTATAAATTAAAAAAAAAATTATTAGATCACAACCTATAAGTGAAAAAAATAAAAAGTTAGTGAAGGAATGGGAAGAGAAAAAAAGGGGGAAACTATGAGTGTGCTCCCAAGATTCCTCAGGGAAAGGATTTTAGATTAGGGAAAACCAGAGAACATTTTGATCATAAAAAATAAAACTAAGAAAAAAGATGTGTACAAAGGACTCTTACCTTGTTTTCTTATAAAACGTGAAGAATGTCTTTATGAAACCATAACCTAGAGCGATTGCTCGGGTCATCTGGTGATTTCTGTCGCACAATTTCTTTTCCCATGGCTTGAATCAAGTCATGCATGGTCACCTTATCATGACTAATCTTTATGAGACATTTATCAATCAACAATTTGACACCATAATCTGGGCATATACCACGTGCATACAAAGCACTTCTTACATATTCAAAATTGTCACCTTTAAAGCAACACGCAATGTCAAGAAAAATTTCCTGCTCATATTCCTCCAAAGCATCATAGCTTACCTTCAGAATTTATTGGATCTCTTTAATTGGAATTCTCTGATAACTTTCTAATGCAGACTTCCAATCATTTATTTCTCTATTGAACAAGTTGGAACCTATAACTTCCAAAGCCAATGGAAGACCACAGGCATAGAGTACTACATTGTTTAAAACGTCCATGTAACTCGCATCAACTCTACTTTGTTTAAAGGCATGCCATTTAAGCAATTCTAGACCTTATTCTCTATTTAAACAGTCTACCTCATAAATTCTTTCAACACCACGTCTTGCTAGTAAATGCATGTCCCTTGTTGTTACAATGATTCTACTACCAGAACCAAACCAGTCAAGTCCCCCAGCAATTGCTTGTAATTGCTTTAGCTTATCAACATCATCAAGAACAAGAAGAACCTTCTTTTTGTGGAGCCTATGCTTTATTATTGGAATTCCTTTATTAACATCTCTTAACTTAATGTCCTCCTCCAACACTTCAGAAAGAAGCATTTCCTGGAGATATACTAGGCCATGACTAACTGAATTTTCTCTAATATCAGCAAGAAAACAGAAGACTTCAAACAAGTCCACAATCGAACTGCAAACTGCACGAGCAATTGTTGATTTTCCTATTCCACTTGTGCCACATATTCCTACCATTTGGACCCCTTCATTAGATTCAACATCTAGAAGACAATTTACTCTTTGCACTCGATGCTCAATTCCAACTGGATAATCAGCAAATGTAAAGGCTTGCCGTTAATTCTTCTTGTGACCTCTTTAACAATCGCTTTGATAAAAGCAAATTCATATTGATACCTGCACCAATAGCAAATTTTTTGGAAATTCAAACTAAATGCTTCAAATCAATGTCGTTACTATGTCACAACAATGTCATACCAAATGCATCAAAACAAACACTCAGATATAAAACATCTCAATATAAGATTCAAACACTTTAGATTTTGCGACGTTCATGATTCAAGGCCTCACTTAGTTATTTATAACATATGTATGTAAGTACGTACAAACTTGTGGCTGTAAAAGACTAACTATTAAATAAACTGAACGCAAATATATTAGCCGAAATATATTCATGCTCTGTTTTCATTCCAACTTTTAAGAATTATAAAAGCTAATGGGAAATAATATAGCACTTCAAACTTTGAAAGTCATAATTTGTTTTGTAGCCTGTCCTAGATTTTAATTTGGTAGCAACAATCAATACCAAACAAACAAATAAAAGATGTAAAATAGAAGAGAGGCAAGTCCTTATATACCCAGGTTCGAAACGGAGACCCGAGAGACTAGCAGTATCTTGTAGAGCCTGCCTCCATTTTTGCACCTTCTCCTTGTCATTTTTAAACCTCCTCTCATGCTGAGCAAATAGTTCCCTATAATTTTTTCTTTGGTGTCGTACTTCTGATGGATCAACGTCATAAAAAATGGGCAAAACCAATCTACCTTTTTTGTTTATATGCTCAAGGATCTGAACGAGCTCATCTAAGCAAAATGTAGAGGAAGCATAGTTTCTAGAGTGTAGGAAATAATATTTAACTAAAAATAGGAGATTAGGCGTACCTGGACGAATCCATGTTCGGATCCGGGTTAAAGCTCCAATACTCCATACTTGTGCCCACACAATTATTAGACTACTAGAGCCTAATTGTGATTTGCACAGCAGATCACCAGAACCAGAAAGATGGTAGGAGAGAAGGGAATTGCCAGAAAACTCAATGGCGGGATGAATTGCAATTGAGGAGGCACACCCTATTTATAGTGGTTTATGGAGGCCACTAATTAGGAAACGTGTGCACTCCTTCTTGCCCTCCAAGACAGCAATTAATTGTCTCTCAATTAATTCCCTAATTATGCTGATTTGTTCCTCTTTTAACAAATCCATAATTATTGCTAAATATTCCCAAATCTGCATCTTATGCTGATTTTATTCTTATTTGATTAGGCTACTTATTTCCTAATCAAATAGTCCGGTCCATCAAGGGCGGACTTGGACCCAAAGTCCAACATCTCCCACTCGCACTTGATGGGCCTCCCATCGTGCATGCGTTACTCTTTCTTGTTTCATACTTGGCGTCTGCCGTGACTGCGTGGGCAAAAACGTCTTTAAGATTTGGTGCTTGTGATACTAGAAATCCTTTTTATCGGACCAGCATCCAAGGACACCCTTTATATATAACCGTAAGCTATATGTTCATTGCCTCATATGCCTCAGATTCTCCCATACATATTGCTCATGGCATATCTAATCCCTCTCGAGTTAATTTGTTGATTAACTCAGATTGCCTTCAACGCACATAGTATCCGCACTTACTAGCTACACACAGAGCTAGTAAGGGGTCGACCACAGATACTAGTACATCTTATGTATCTAGGAGTAAATCTTCCTTTTTGACTAAACATCAGTCCATCTTGACTTGGTCGCTTTCCTAGTTTTCACTCGTCTGACCGAATCGAGTGTGATCATGGAGCTTCAGCTAAAGTAGCTGTCACCAAACCAAGCTTTTATGATGTCGCCTAAGTCTTAAGGGCATCGTGGAAGTATTCTTCCTTCCTGGGACTCACACTGTGGTGAACTAGGGATCTTTCACCCACATCCCATGTTGCAGTTTAACTCTCAAGCACATGCAGTACGAATTGCATGCTACGGTGAATGGTTTGAGATGTACGTCAATTTCTTTCACCGTACAGACATTAGTTCCAAAATGTACTCAACATTCGAACCAGAACTTTCTTTTTCACAATATCTCTTTTACAATCTCGTTTGTGAAAAAGAGTTCTTTGCCTGGCTACAGGTCTATATTCATGCTTCGATCCATTTTTTGTGTATATACACACATGCGGATCTCATCTCAGTCTAACTGAGGCGACTCAAACGCAAATATTCTTCTCAACCATCTCATGGTGATCATTTGCCCGTCTTACCTTCCCATGCCCCTGCAAAACATGGGAAGACGATTGTTCGTGTGAGTGAACCAACCTCTTTTGACCTGTACGACATACCAAACTGTATACCTTTATGTATTTACTCATAACATACATACCATTTCTTTTATCTTCATATAAAAGAAGTTCAAGACCTTATATTTTATTTGCGCCCCTAGATTTTCACTAACTCAATGAAAATCAAGCTATGGGCTCAATAAGGGGATGATCTACCAACATTCTGTCAGTAGAAGGTCATTGAACTATCGTTTTCCCTCTTTGAAAGCATATCTCTCATAGAGATGTATCAAAAAGGTATGTTTCACCTTGCTGTGATACTTAGGATCCTCATCATAAGATGTTATCGTTTGGATCCTTCTATCCACCATTCATTCCCAATCTCTCATAGGAATTACTTTAGCCATATGGCACTTTGAATGATGGCAGAACACGCCCTGCGTTCTATTTCCATGGATAACAGGAAAAAAAATACTATGCATATTTCCTTACTCCATCACCATTTGCCTAGGTCTTGTATTGGAGTATCCTTTCAAAAAGGAAAGTTGTTGTCTTGACAACTTAATCCATGGTTATTCTCATAACCCATTTCACAGCAGGACCAAAAACAACTTCCAAGTCTGACCCAAAAAACATTTGGTTTTATGTACACCAATGTGCACATTCATATTACCAACTATAGTCTCACATGGGACTCTATCCACTTTTCTTATGTTGGATTCCTCATAGGACATGTAACCTCTTTAGGTTTATGCCCTTGACTTCAGGGGTGTCTATGGGTTTGCAGTTTGACATCCCAAGATGTCTAAGGATTACCCTTGTACATGTCTTAGGTGGAAAAGACTGTATCTTTCTTGTGCAATCTCCGTTTATCTTGTCATTCAAGATATTTGTTCAACCCATGACTTTCTCAACTCAGAATTTAAGGATTCTCTGATCCTTTATTCCTTTGACTCCCTTGACACTTGTTTTATTTGTCACTTGACAAAGGATGACTTCACAAAGAATCATCACTAGATCATTTGGAACTTATGTAGTGTTCTTCGATTATTTCGAAGTTGGTGAGGCTTTCACCTTGTGAAAACCTCATATACTACTATTTAGGTGATTGTTTCTATGAAGCCCTTAAGCTGCTTCATGTAGAGTTCATCATCCAATTTCCAAAATTCCAAATTGGAAGGTGGTCTTTACATCATCTTGATGCAATTTTCAAGACTAAGCTTGTTGTCATAGCCAAAGTTCAAAGTTAAAACGCACAATGGACAACCTTCCATTGTATTACCCCTTAGCCACAAAAGTGTTTTAGGTTCTACATGCCCCCAACAGATTTGAGAATCTACTTGTTCCTAATCGCCTCTTGGCTAGGTGACAAATTACCCAAACACGTATTTGGCTTAAAAGGAATCCAAATCCTCCTGAATGACATTTTGCAATTCATCTTAGCAGGTCCTTCTAGTGTCTTTCAGACACTTATAGGTACTTATCATCACCTTCTAAATGATGAAGGGAGCATTCAATCCATTAGGGAATCTATCCCTTATAGTCATTCGCTAGATGACAATTTGCTCCGAGGTGGATTTCATAGGATTCTTTTCCTATGTATGAGTGAGGTAATTCTCTCGTAACTTACCTCTTACCTCTTTCATTGTGAAAATGGTCTCAATCCTCCCACTCGGATCAGTGAACTTAGGAACACTTGGTTATTCCTTGTCACTTGTGAACCTCTTGAAGAGATTTATTGTGATTAATGCTCATTTCCTGCTAGGAAATCTTGGTTTTATGAACTTTATGTCCCACGGTTTTCTCTCAGTCACTGAACCGCCATCATTTTCACTAATGAAGACGTGTCATGTCAAATTCTCATGTCATCTCACAAAGAGATACCTTGTATACCTTAGCCCTAATCTTCCTTGATCATAGGAAGAATTATGAATATAAAGTTGATGACCCTTGTGGTCTTAACGAGCTTGGTCCTAGTCTAAGGCCCATCCATGATTCATAGGGTAAGGTCGTGACTGACATAGAGGGCATTTGGTTAAGTGCGAATATAATAGCTATGAGTCCACTTACCAACATATGGCTAATAGCCTCATTGGTGCCATTATGTTCATAACCAAATCAAGGAGAGGTCTATCTCTCCATTTCAACAACTCTATTATGTTGAAGGGTTCTAGGTATTGATAGTTTCCTAACAATGCCTTTCTTATACACAAAACTGCTTGAACTAATCACTTGGGTGTCCTAAACCCTTGTTAGTTTGAAAGGTCTCATCCTTTTAGTTTCACTGATTCCCGACTAGATCAGCCATTATCTAACAGCTTCACACTTGCCAAAAATCAAGTAAACATTACTGTATTTCGAGTAAACGTCTACAACGTTAACAAAAATACCAAGCTGTTTGTGTTTTTGCCCTCACGTTTACTGGTTCACCAACGTCATAATTTGCCAATTGCAGTGGATATTCTCAAAAACGTTTCTTTGTCTTTCTTGCCAGGTAGAATAAGTTTTCAACTTATTCATAAGGGTATTAACCCTTTAGCACACATCGTTTAGCAAATACTCTTTTGCTAGTTTGATCATTCCCTTTGATCAAGGTGTACATGTGGTAAGAAATGGAATCTTTTATCCCTAGAAAAGAAACATCAAAATCCAACAAAGGATTTGAGAATCATAGTCTCATCGATCCTTAACTAAAGAGATAGCAAAGATGTGATTCTGTCAATTACAATTGCATGGAGTGAATCAGGGTGGTTTATCTATGCAAAGTTAACGTACAAGTTCCAATCCCTTGATTCTATCTCTTTATTGTTTTGCTTTTGACATGAAGCCATATGCTTCTGTGAAGCATCCACAACTCATGCGGATTTCTACTTTTACAACCCTTAGAGGTTTATCAATGTAGCATTTTATCTTTGCAGAAACCATTGACCTCTTCTAGATCATGTTAACCTCATAGGTTTCTTGCCCTTAGGCATGGAGGATGAATCCTCCCACTCTTTAGCTAAGTTCGTCTGACTGATGGATCTTGAATCCTTCAGTCTCTCACACTTAAGTTCAATGTGGTGAATCACATTACTGAAGGTTACAATATGTATATCAGGGGCAATTTTTACTTTTGTATATGCCCACTCATCGGAAGACGTGCCTTACTCCCACTCACAGGAGACATAGCTTCCTCCCACTCACTGGGAGATGTCTTATCACAACATACACTTGTTGTTTGTTAGAAAGAACTTGGCATTTAGTTTTGTCTCAACTTCTTAGTTTGACATCTGCCTCAAGTGTTGCCTAAACAACATGTTAGGACTTAGTACACTATGTTGAAACTTAACTTAGTTTTAACTTTATGGAAGAAGATCACCTATTCCACTATCTTCCAACACTATCCACACGGCTTGGATAAGGTTACATTGCTCGTACCAACATAAGTTTAAGCAATGTTGTTCTTTCTATACTTGATAGCATAAACCTTTTGTATCCTTCAATTGCTTCAGCCTCTAAATGCTGAAGACTAGTTGGTAGGATGTCTCTGACATCTCATTCTTCTTGAATGAAAGAGATTTGAGAGTTTCTAACTCCATAGACATCTCTATTGGGCTTGTCTTCATAAGCTTAGTCAAAAAGACTTGGTCATAATTGGTCACTCAGACGATTATGGTATACAAATCTTATTTGTTCAAATAAGACAAAGGATAATTAGATAATAAGTTCACTAGTTTCATGTTCAGGAGACAACTATGTTATCTCCCATCCCAATCATACTAGTTAGCTCATCACCCTTTTAACCACAGTCTTTATTGAACACTTTCCCCTTTGGATTTCTAGACGCATTCCAGAAAAGTTCCACTCAATCATAGAGCAGTTATATTAACAAGATAATAACACATTATCATCTAACTAGCATGAATGTTCAAGAAAACAAGAAGAGAATATACTGAATTCAATTTTATAAACTAACAGAGAATTTAATCTTAAATTCAATGGGAAAAACAAGAACATTCAAAAATTTAAGCCTTAAATCATTGTCTCTTAACTAGGTTCTCCTTCTCATAGGCCCTTCTGACCATATTAACTCATGTAGCATATAGCTACAATGTCAAGCTCCTCTTTGCCATGTTTACATCCACTCATTTGGATGTATTTACAGCATACCTCCCACTTGATGAGATGATTCTCACATCTCTATCTGTCTTGTCCTTTGTCACAACATATGTGATAAAAGGTTAACTTTTAGAAGTCATTGCTTCAATCCAAGTGGATCAATGTGGTTAGAATCATGGGAAGACTTATTATTATTCAATAATTATTGAATAATTTTAAGTTGTTGCAAGTTTTCAGGTTTTTATCTCTAAGAGTTTGAGTCAAGGTTGGATAGGATTTTACATTCAAAAACTCATTTGAATAATCCCTTACTTTTAAAGAATCTTTCAGTATTTAACCTTATGTTGCAACTGGAAAAAAAACTCTTAAAAAAATAAGCCAACCCATCCCCAAAAACAATAGAATCAATCATTGATTCAATTCCAACGTTTTTTTGGGACACTCTATGTGCACATAAGCACTTTTTTGACTCAAATCATATCCAAACGTGCTTCAAATATATGCAAATTATATATCAAATTAAAGCTCTCGAATTTATAGATTTTTAGGAACCAACCCCATCTCAATCGGAGGTCCCACGCGCTCTCACGCGCCCCTAGAAGGTGTCTGGATGGAAAAATCCTAAAAAATTGGAAAATTCCAGCGTTGGCCACTCTCGCTGGTGGCGCGTGATGTACACGCGCCGCCTTGCGGCCGTCCGCCGGTGACACGCGCCGGCTCCCAAGACTCCACGCGCCGTCCTCTCTCCGACGGTGCTTGCCACGTGTCAAACGGAGACCCCAGTGGGCCCCACGCGCCATGTGTCGTTTTTTTTGTCAACAGTCAACGGATGACCGTTGACCGTTGACTAGTCGACGTTGACTGGTCAACCGTGACCCGTCACCGCTAACGTGTCAGTGACGTGGCGTTGACGTGTCTCGGTCAACGTGGCTGGTCAACGGATGACGTGTCCTCGTTGACCTATGCTGACGTGGCGCCTGCTCATTGGTGCCGCGTGTCAGTTGTTGACCGATGACGTGGCGTTAACTGCCACGTCATCGTCTTCAACCTCCAGCCAGGTCAACCCGACCCGGTTGGAGCTCCGACGGGTCATCGCGACCCGCCAACTTCGGGAGGCCATATCTCCCTCGTTTTATCTCCGTTTTTTGCGTTCTTGGTGTCGTTAGAATCGTAGTTCAGCGAACTACCAATCCATGGCATTTATTTGATCTTAAAACCTCTGTTTCATTAATCAAATCATGAGTGAAGTTGCGGCGGCGACTAACGACCCGCGAACTTCTTTCCTTTGTTTCTCCCTCATCCGGACTCCGTTTGACGCGTTCTAAGCATCTTTGGAATCGTCTCTTCGAGATCTACACATCCATGTCCTTACTTTGGGCAAAAACACCGAGTTTCAAAACACCCAATTTTTCTCGACATTGACGGCACTCCGTAAACCGACGTGGATGTGTGTCCTCTAGGTTTCAAAGGCTCTTCTAACCTTTGAGGAGTTAAGGCTTTTCGTTTTTGAATCCACATAGGTTCCAAAAGACTCACCTTTATTTAGATCAAAGATATGAGGAAGAAGAGGAAGCATGGATGAAAATGACCAGAGGAGCGAATCATGAACCCAGTATTTAGAAGTATGTAAAACAAAGAAAGAAACCCACATAATGCATACACATGTTTTCGGAAAAAAAAACAGCATTCAATATGACTTTCGAAATTGACCAGCCACGTTAATGCTTCACGCATGTATATATACAGGGACGATATATGCTTTATGTCAATATGTAATAAAACTCAATCCCTTATTTAATCAAATATGAGAGGAGAGCAGGCCGAATAGCATATGAATTATATGTGTGCATGAGAGGAGAAAAAATATGTACAATATATATTTACATGTGTACAGTAGCACAGCGGAAAAAATATGATGGAGATATAAACAAATTATATCATATTATTATTCACATAGAATAATCACAGCCACAAGGATCAAATGGCTCTGATGCCAATGTAGGAAATAATATTTAACTAAAAATAGGAGATTAGGCGTACCTGAACGAATCCATGTTCGGATCCGAGTCAAAGCTCCAATACTCCATACTTGTGCCCACACAATTATTAGACTACTAGAGCCTACTTGTGATTTGCACAGCAGATCACCAGAACCATAAAGATGGTAGGAGAGAAGGGAATTGCCAGAAAACTCAATGGCGGGGTGAATTGCAATTGAGGAGGCACACCCTATTTATAGTGGTTTATGGAGGCCACTAATTAGGAAACGTGTGCACTCCTTCTTGCCCTCCAAGACAGCAATTAATTGTCTCTCAATTAATTCCCTAATTATGCTGATTTGTTCCTCTTTTAACAAATCCATAATTATTGCTAAATATTCCCAAATCTGCATTTTATGCTGATTTTATTCTTATTTGATTAGGCTACTTATTTCCTAATCAAATAGTCCGGCCCATCAAGGGCGGACTTGGACCCAAAGTCCAACATAGAGAAAATAGTAATAGCCATTCTAGACTCTTGGATTGCTTTGAGAAGTGAGGGAGTAATCTTTTCTCCTTTTCTAATGCTTTCATTGTCTAAAAAAGTATGGATACCTTTTTGTTGTAAAGCCTCGTAGAGGTTTCTAGCAAAATCGAAGCGAGTATCTTCACCTCTAAAATTGAGAAAGACATCATAAGTTCATCCATAAGAGAAGGAAGAGGAAATCGGTGATTGCTCAGCCATGGTAGCTAGTAGAAAAGATGCTGGACCTGTCGGGAAATTAACAAAAGTACCAGAGCTTTGAAGTTTTAATGTCTATATTTTTATATAATATAAAAATTCTAACAAATCATGAGTCACAAAGTTCTCATACTCGTGTCTTGCGCTAGTACATTGTGATTAAAAAAGGGATCTCAGGAAGCGGACCAAAAACTATGATTAGCAATAGAAAATCAAGCCGACAAAATACTAGTTTCATCAGTACAGAAAACTTGAGAAGTTATCTAGTAGAACGAGAAGATCAAGTCAACAAAATAGGTGTGAAATAGAAATGAATTCACAAGGAAATGACAAGTAACAAAATAAATTAGTGTAGATTATAAACCCAATCTGAAGTCTGAAGACATACCTGAGAAATTTTCCCCCAAATTCTTGGCTACCAAACAAGAAACCAGTAGAAGATAGGGGTAATATTGAAGTAGACTTATATTTAGTAGAAATTTTTGCTACTAAATATAAGTCTACCTTAGAGGTTTATTAATCACTGTTTTCAATCTCACCTTTATTTAATTCCCATTGAAACAGAGAGAGAGGTAAAATTGATGTGTAAATGTAGAGAAAGAGAGAATTTTAATAATTGTAAATTTGAAAATTTATAAATTTAAGGCATATTAAATTACTTAAATGACGTTCTTTGATTAGTGATAATTAGTTAAATAAACTTGTAGTAATGACTAGAGTAGTATAAGATTATAGTGTCATGTTGATTGATTAAGAGGTACAGCAACTCGCCACATGTCATAGGTTCAAACAGACATGGATAAAGTAAGAGTAGTATAAAATTTATCTCCTAAATTTATAACCCTCTCGTCCAATTATAGTGCAATATCTAATTACAATTAACAAGGTTAATTTTGAAAACTCAACAGGCATATTTTTACAAATAGTTAATTTAATTTTTTAAAAAAAATATAAATTAATTAGGAAAAGAGACGGAAAAAAAACTTTGAAATTGCAAAATCTCAAATCAAGGTTATTATCAAGAGTAGGTAAGGGAATAATGAAACTTGATGAGTAATTCACAACTAATTTTTTGGGAAATCCTTGATTTGGAATTTTACAAATTCAAAGTTCTTTTTCTGTCTTTCTCCCAATTAATTATCTAGTTCTTATACTAAAAAATTAGAAATATGAGTACCATTAAATTCATGTTTTGAAATTTAACTGTCCTTCTCTCAATCACATTCACGTTCCTGCCAGTTCTAATCACAAAATTAGAGATCAGATGCTGCCAATCTTTTTCCCCCATGAAAGCACAACTAAGAAATACTGCCACATGATGGCAAGTTTATCTTTTGCCAAGTGTGCCAACTCTATTCTGGCACGTTGAGGTTCTCTTATCTCACCATAAATGTTTGGATTCATGGAAGATCAATCGGATAATTCAGGAATAGCTTCCTGGTCACAATATATGAATCCAATATCTTACATTGTGTCTGCCTCTATCCAAAGTGCATCCAATAAAGTTATTGACAAAACAAACATTCATACAATGTTTCTTAGCATTTAACTCCAAGTAACATATTTGCATTTTCCTTTCTGCTTCATCCTTTCTCATCTAAGGGGGACAGTGGTGTCTGAAGAGAACAAGTGGGAGGAGGTGGGACCAATATTGATAGATCTCTCCTACCCCCTTTCTTTTTCTCATATTAGTCTCTCTTGCAGTGACTGAATGAGATTCAGTAATGGATTTGAAATCTATGTGGGGCTACTTCATTCTATGCAAGACAAGCTTAGCAAAACTGTCTTTTGGATTCATGGAAGATTCTTTCAAGGGACAATTTATGATATTTGCGAAGTTGAACCGAATGTTGTTTGTAATACCCAGAATTCTGAGACTTGAGGCTAGGGAATAAGCCTGAGATAAGTGGACTGTTAAGTCCTGATTTAGCAGGATCCCAAATTTGATTAAAGGATTATGACTTCAAAAGTGGGTGTGATTAGTGATAAATAGACCCTTTTGGAGAATATGGAGTAGATTATAGCCGTTTGTGTTATGAGCAATGCCAAAACCCTGTATTTAAGTTCAATTGTGGATTAACATCCAAATTGATTTAGAATAGAGGGAGGGCGCATAATGTGGTGATATGGAATGAGAATAATGTGTTTTGTGGTGATTTAAGATAATTGTCATAATCAGGGGTGAAACGGTAAAGTTACCGACCAATTGATCGGTTGCCGAAGAGGGAACTCATTGGTAGTTTGAAGATCAATGGCTAGGATTGAATTGTGCAATAGATGAAGGGGCAGAATCCCATATATATGTGTGTATATGAGCTCATGGGAGGTTGGTCAAGATGGTGAAACTTGGCAAATTGTGGACCTTTGGATTTGGGTCAAGATTTCAACTCTTCCCTCTCTCCTCTCTCCCTCAAGTCGGTTGTGTGTGTGCGTGGGAGGCTGAAATCTGCTTCTCTTCATCATCATCACCGTCTCTCATCTCTCTCTCTTGTTTCTCCATTTTCGGTGAGCTCAAGGTAGAGAGAGAAAAAGAAAAGGTGAGATTTAGCTTGGTTAATGTCCTATTTTGCTTAAATCATCTTCTATAAAGTTGTTCATAGTGATAAGAGCTTCATTGCTATGGTTGGGAAAGAAGGTGTTTTGAGAGCTTGTGGAATTTGGAAAGATGAAGAATCAAGGAAGTGGCTTGGGAAAGAGGAAGAAGTGAGTGTTTGCTCCCTTTTAATCTATTATTTGTGATTTATGGTTGAGTTTTGTGATTTTTGGAATTTGCCCTAATTTTGGTATAATGGTGAAATGGATGATTTGAATGTGGTATTGAGGTAAAAATGGTGTCCTTGTGTGTTTTGATACCATTGGGGTTGATTTGAGTTATTGGAAGTAAAAGTAGTGAAATTTGGGTAATGTATATGAGGAGTGTGACCAAAGGGGAAAAATGTCATTGTGGTGTGAATTTGGATGTTTTAAGGTTTCCAATGAGTTCTTTGTGTAAAATTGTGTGGGAATAGTCTTGTGTTAGAAGTTGAGGACCATTGGAAACATATTGGTTAAGTTGGGAAAATTCTGGTATCTGCTGCGTTCTGGGTTCTGATAGAGCCTCACTCGAGTGAACAAGGGTCTCACTCGAGTGCAGCGTGATGTTTTCCCTTTCCCCTTCGGTTTTGGTTGCACTTGTTTATAGAAGTAGCAAGAGTGCACTTCCTTACCTACAAATGATGTGGGTTATCACTCGAGTGAGGGTGGTCTCACTCGAGTGATCATGTGCTTCTGCACTATGAGCCATTTCTCGGGTTGTCACTTGCAGTTGGTTTGTCAAGAGTGTAAATTAGCACTCGCAAGTTTTGGGCTATCACTCAAGTGAGGGTCTTTATGCTCGAGTGCACTTTTGACTCTGGGATTTCTATGCTCTCGGGTAAGAACTTCTTGAGCTTCACTCGATAGGACTCGGGTACTTGACGAGGCATCACTCAAGTATTAAGGTTATCACTCGAGTGAAAAGCATCCATCACTTAAGTGAGGTCATCTTCACTCAAGTGCTACAGTCAAAAAGGGGATTTTGAGGATTCAAAAGATGGTCTTTTGTCAAGTATTTCCCAACCCTTTAGGCATGTGTTTAGGCTTTGAGTAGCCACCTAAAGGTTGTGAATGATATAACCAACTTAAGTATTTAAAAGTTAAGGAATTTGAAAAGGGATTAACCTTATGTCCTTGTTTTGTTTATAGGGTTTGGTGTTCGCCCTGATCGTGAGCAGTTGGAGTTGGAGCTTACGTGGAAAGAGTGTAGGGAACATATCTCTTCTGCATGTATTTGATATCTGTGTTAGTGTGTTGGTACATGTCTTAGCTTTGCATGATTATATGTAATTTGAAGCTATGTTTCAATTTATGCTATGGCCATTAGTATGTTGTTTGAAGCATTGAGCTTACAAATTTGTCATTGTATGAACATGAGTTATGTGATACAAGCATGTCATGCATTAAATATTTATCGTACATGCATATTGATACTGTTTTCCTACTGAGATTCTCTCGAATCTCACCCTTCCCTACTAACCTTTCAGACAAGGTAATAGATCGAGGATGGAGCAAGCAGCCAAGGGCGATGAGAACTCCTTTGGGTCATCATTTTGGTAGTTGGTTATCATCATAGTTGGAATATTTGTATTTAGATTTGGTTGTATATGAGGATAAGGATTTGATTATGTGTAGTGATAGATCTGTGTAATCCCTATATGAGGGCTTGTATTGGGCGCTTGTGCCCAGTAAGGCTTTGATTAATGTATAGAACCCGGGATTGGCCGGGAATTATTTTGCGTACCCTGATATTTATATAAATGTGATTTATCTTTGTGTAGTAATTGTATTCAGAATGTGAATGAGAGACCAGATTATAAATGATTTCGTGTTTTTATGAAAACCCCGTCTGGTATATGGGATTGAAATTAAGTTTTGATAATTATTGGTCTCTATTTCACTTTAATTGCGTAATCCAGATATAATTACGGTAAGGGGGTTACATTGTCTATAAGGTTGGAGTTTCACCAGAACCTAGTTACCAACCTAAAATTCAAACTTTGTATGTTTAAGATCAGCAAAACGCTTCATTCGACTTTGAGCTTTCATGATATCCAGTTTAAGAACTTGTAAAAGTTTGTCTCGTTGCTCCAGTTGTTGATAAACATCCTAAGGGGTATCATCAATAGAAGAATGGTGTAGTAAGGGAGGGGGATCCCGACCATAAACTATCTTAAAAGGAGTCAATCCTGTGGAGTGATGAAAAGAAGAATTATACCAAAATCCTACCCAAGGAACAAAAAAGAACCATTTCTTTGGATAATCATGAACAAAGCAACGTAGATACATTTCCAAACATTTATTTAAAGATTCCGATTGTCCATCCGTTTATGGATGATAAGCAGTACTAAACTTTAATTGAGTGCCTTGTAATTTCATAAGATGTTTCCAAAATCCACCGGTAAATACTTTATCCTGATTAGACACTATAGATTTTGGTATACCATGTAACTTAACTATGTGAAATAGAAAAGCTTGAGCTACTTAAGTACTAGAAAAAGGAGGTGGCAAGGGTACAAAGTGCCCTTACTTAGATAAACGATCCACAACAACCATTACCGTACCAAATCTACGAACAACAGGGAGCCCGGTAATAAAATCCACTGCTATATCCTCCCAGATTTGATTAGGAAAAGGCAATGGGTTCAAAAGACTAGTCGGATGAATATTTGAAACCTTTGCCTGCTGATATATGTGAAAGGATTTGATAAACAAATTAATATTCTGCTGCATCTTATGCCAAAAAAACAATTGGGCAACTCTGTGATACATTCGAAGAGACCCTGCATAACCACTAATAATAGAGGAATGAAATTCCAGTGATTATTCGAATCGCGTTGATCCAAAGGAAACAGCAAGCGGTTCCGATAATAAACAAAATCATGCTTGATAGAATATGAAGGCATAGAGATAGGATCGGCCTCAATTTTCTTCTTAAGTTCCAATAGGAAAGAAGAGGAGCAAAGCTGTTTATAAATGAAATCCATAAAAGAATTTGTTACCAAAGACAGAGCCATAAAAGAGACCCGTGAAAGTGCATCGGCAGTGTAGTTGTGCTAAACCGGTCGATATTCAATTGTAAAATGAAAACTGAGGAGCTTTGGAAGATATGTTTGTTGCTCTGATATTTGAATCGTCTGGTTGCCAAGGTGGCACAAGCGCTCATGATCAGTATGAATAATGAAGTAATGACCCAATAAATAAGGACGAAATTTGGAAAATGCTTCCATAGTTGCATATAATTCTCGAGTATAGGCTGACTGAACCTGTATATGAGGTGATAACTTCTTAGAGAAAAAGCAACAGGAAGGTTATTCTAACAGAGAACAGCGCCGACACCCACACTAGTTGCATCAATTTCCAATATAAAGGGGCAAGCAAAGTCAGGTAAAGACAGAACCGGGGCTTAGGTAAGTGCAATTTTTAACTCATTAAAAGCTAGCTAGGCCTGTGGAGACCAACTAAACCCATCTTTACATAACAATTGGGTCAAGGGTGCAGGTTTTTGTGCAAAATTTTTAAAAAATGTCTGTAGTAACCACTTAAGCCCAGGAAGCCACGCAATTAGGATACACTAGCTGGAGTAGGCCAATCTTGAATGGCCTTGATTTTGCTTGGGTCCATCTCTACACCGTGAGCTGAACAGTGTGCCCCAAGTAATCTATCCTTAATTGGCTAAAAGAGCACTTAGATAATTTAGCAAACAAATTATGCTCCAAGAGTTTCCGTAACATTAGTTCAACATGTTCCAGGTGAGAGTCCCAATTTTTACTGTAAATAAGAATGTCATCGAAGAAAATTAGAACAAATTGGCATAAAAATGGCTGTAAAATAATACTCATCAAAGCTTGAAAAGTAGCCGAAGCATTGATTAAACCAAATAGCATTACAAGCCATTCATATAAATCTAAGTGAGTCTGAAAAGCTGTTTTCTCATTATACTTAGCTCGCATTAAAATTTGGTTATACCCAAAATGAAGATGTAATTTAGAATAAAAAATAGACCCATGAAGCTCATCAAGTAATTCATCCACCGTAGGCATTGAAAAGGCATCCTTGATTATGGTGGTATTTAAGGCTCTATAATAAACACAAAATCACCATGTGCCATCTTTCTTTTTATCAAAAACGACAGGAGCAAAAAATAGACTAGAACTTGGTTGAATCAACCCTTCTTCCAATAATTCGGTTACTAGTGTTTCAATCACAACCTTCTAACTAATTGGATAACGATAAGGAAAACCTTAACAGTAGAAGTGCCTGAAAATAAATCAATCCGATATTCATGACCCCGGCTAGGTGGAAGGCCATAAGTCAAAGCAAAAACAGATTGAAACCGAGAGAGGAGTTGTTGTAACTCTGAAGGAAGTGAATCCTTAATATTGGAGGTAGAAGTATTGTGTGAAATCTGATCAACCAAGTAGAATTCAGCGGCAGAATCAGTGTTGGAAATGCAAACTAAATGATGCAGGTGAGCTTGAGACATGTAAGGACGACGGAAACCACACAACATAATTTAAGTACCCTCATTCAAAAATTTAATGACAGAAGAACTATAGTCGGCCATAAGTGGACCTAATGTTTCTAACCAGTCAACTCCAATGACAACATCACAAGCAGCAATCGGTAGAACAAATAGACTAAAAGATAGTTCATAACCATCAATCACAATAGGAATGTTACAAACTTGTGCTAAGCTTCGTAAGATGTGTCCAGTCTCTCCCAGAACTTGTAACTCCTTAGCAGGTACCATGGGTAATTGTAAATGCTTGATAATATGAGGGTGAATAAAAGTATCCAAACTACCACCATCCAGCAAAATCTGAACATCTGTGCCATAAATTGTACCAGTAAAATGAATAGTAGCAGGCCCTTGAGTGCCTCAAAGGGCATAAATAGAGAGATGATGCAGCGTAGCCTCACTTACAGGGTCATCAATAGCATCTTCAAATGTTTCATCAAGGTCATCATCTATCGAGGGCATCATTAATTGCTTATTGGGGTATTTATGGGATGGAGTAAATTTGGCATCGCAAGTGTAACACAATCCCTTTTCACGACGTATAAGCATTTCACTCGGGGTCAGCTTCTTAATCAGAGGCATTTTTTATGTTGCTAATAGTGGAGGCAAATTAGATTTGCCACCTCCAGTAGTTGTAGACGCGATCTGATAAGTAGGACCCTTGAAAGGAGTAGATAATCTATTTGGAGATGAGACAGAGTAATGTGGCTTAGATAAAGATTATGGACTTGGCAATGAAATCCCAGCACTCATAGGTTCAACAAAGAGACGAGCGAGTGTCAAAGTTGAAAGAACCATCTCCTCTCATTGAACCAACACATCTCGCTGAAGTTCTGGAAGTATACCACCCATATAACAGTCCAATAAAGCAGATTCGGACAACTCGCCAATGCAATTCACCAGAGAAAGAAATTTAGAGTTGTACGATTCTAACGAACCTCCAGCTCCTTGTTGAGTCAGTTTAAACAATTAGGATTGGGCACATTCAAACTGGGAAGGACCAAATTGCGTCTCGATGGCTTTCGCAAGAGCAAACCAATATGGAATGCAACCAAATTTTTCCAACATTTGAAACCAGGGAAAAATGTCACCATCCAAATGCATTGACGTAATAATGAGGCGCTAAGGATCTAGAATATCATAAAACTTGAAGTATTGCTCAGCTTTAAAAATCCAATTAAGAGTATCAAAACCATCAAAGCAAGGAAAATACAGCTTTAAAGGTTTGTAAGGGTTATAGGAAACATTTTACCGGACATACCATCAAAATATGGGATGTTGTGCCCAACGATGAAGAAGGTTAAAGCATATCCAAACGCAGAGTGATATTATCCATAGATTTAACAAGTGACTATAAAACACCACATATCTCATCGAAACAACCTTTCACTTCTTTAACAAACTCATTTTTCTTTCCTATGTCAGCTTGCATCTCCTTCATACGAGTGTTCTCGGCCATTATGAACTGTGATGCTCAATGGAAGCACCAAATGTCATATTAGAAAATTATAATGCAAACAAATGAAGAGATATGGAGTAATCCTCTCTATTTTCAGATATAATAATCCAAATCTTCACAATCGCAAGCTATAAACTATACAGAGAAGGATTGGTTATCACAGAAATACAGAAAGTGCAAAAGGAAATGCAAAAAAGAAAGGGGAAGAGAACAAAATAGTTCACAATAGGAATAAAATCTCAAAAATCCAATCACACTTTTCCCTCACCGTATTTGTCTCTTTATCTATGTTGTTTCATCTAATTCTCACAGCTTCTAAGGCCTTTTCTTTATCCTCTCACTTCTCCTAAGTAATTCAGGTCCACATTCCTGATATGGGCCTCCTTTGCTCATGGATCTTGAGCCCAATTCATTTAGACGTGTTACACATAGTTTCTAGAGAAAATAGCAATATCCATTCTAGATTCTTGGATTGCTTTGAGAAGTGATGGCATAATCTTTTCTCCTTTTCTAATCCTTTCATTGTCTAAAAGTGTATGGACACCTTTTTGTTGTAAAGCCTCGTAGAGGTTTCTAGCAAAATCAAAGCGAGTATCTTCACCTCTAAAATTGATAAAGACATCATGAGTCCATTCATAAGAGAAGGAAGTGGAAATCGATGATTGCTCAGCCATGGTAGCTAGTGGAAATGGTGCTGGACTTGTCAGGTTATTAACAAAAATACTAGAGCTTTAAAGTTTTAATGTCTATAATATATTTTTATATAATATAAAAATTCTAACAAAGCATGAGTCATAAATTTATCAGACTCGTGTGTTAAGCTAGTATATTGTGATTAAAAACTGAATCTCAAGTTCCGTTTAGTTCGCTGAAAAAGGAGGGAACAGAAAGGAAAATAGGAATTTGCCAGTGCAGCGGCTGTTTGGTTTGAAATTTCCATCGAAAAACATTTTCTCACCTACTTGAATTTTCAACCACATAAATGAAATGTGGTTGCCTCCAAAAATGGTGGGAAGCCATTTTGCCACGGCGGGGAAGTTAAGCAAAAGTCCCATTTGCCCTTGATGTGATGTTGAAGTAGTATTAATAGTGGGAGGAGCAGAATGGGATGGACACGGCAGGAGCTGAAAAAACACAAGATGGAGATGAATGGAGAGGGCGAGTGGCATTTTGAGGGAGACGGCGGTGCATTTCGAACAACATGTGGGTTGGTCCTTATCTGTATCTTCTATTTTGTTGTATGCTTGAGCTTCATTTCTTATTTGTTGAGTTTAAGCAAGCACGGAAATGGCCGCGTTACGTCAGTCCGACTAAGTGGGTGTTGGGATGAAGCTGTGTGTGTTGCAAACCATGGAGAACAAACTTGCTCTGTTGCAGTGATAGAAAACAAGGCCAAACAGAGTACATGTATATGAAATGCCGCCCAGGGGTTCATGGTGGTTACGGCTACGTGAATAGGAATGATATTAAAAAACCATACCTCACGTCACATACACATGGGCATATAATAGTTAAATGTATATGAATTAAGTAGGTTGTAATTCGTTCACCCAATGGTTACCCCGTGGTTACGATCGACTCCTATTAGAAAAAGTCATTCACTCTGATAACGACGTTGTTAAGACACTTCTTGCTGACTGTTTTCATTTTAAATTACCATAACCATAGGTTGCATATGGGTACCAAATGGTTACGTGAAACAAATTTAACTTTAAAACGTAAAAAACAACGACGTATATGTACCATGTGCACGCCATGGGTATGCAGTGGGTACAAATGACTGACACAACACATTATCTTTAGTTAATAATTCAAAGACCTTCTCAGTGTGTTCATATTAAAAACATTCTTAACTAATCTCTAAAAACTTACAAATAAGATTATGTTCATATGAAATGAGAACCGACAGACTAATGGTTACCAATCAATGGAATAGACATTGTTCTTATTTGCAGCAATCAAATATTAAGGCAAAGTGAAATAAATTTTACGATAACACCAAGTATATATCTCGCATAAGGAAATGACTAATTACAATATCTTAAGGTTAACAAAAATTAAAAATCACTTGACGTTGCAAAATATGAGCCTTATAACTATTCAGTCAGGACAGAAAAGTGAGATCAGACTATTCAAACGCCCTGTGGAGCAAACAGAATTAAATGCAGAAGCAAAAAACAAGAACACACTGGATTGAAAATGGAACCGGAGGGCCATATATCTAGCTCAACTACCTTGTAGGAGTAAGCGAGGGAGATGGAGATAGAGGCGGAGAAGAGAGAAGAAGCAAAGCAGAAGCAACCGTTTGTTCTTGCGAACTTGGAAACGGTGACAATGACATTGTTCATTTCAGTAGCTCTATGCCTTTGTTTACCAATTTTAATTTGGCAGGTTTATTCAACTCTTTTCAAATTCCCCCCCCCCCCACCTTGCGTAACATAGCCAAATCAGTTGAGATGGAGTGAAACTTTCAAGCTGCACACGTTTGTATGTATGTATGGTGGAAGAGTTAAAGGAAACAAAAGTGAAAATTGGATAAAAATAAAGGAGGAAGTGAAAATAAGAATAACTTTCAAAATATATTTTATTGAAGTAATAATCATTTATAACATATATATGAAAGGTACTTCCTTGTTTGTTCATTCTATGTGAAGTTAGATAGCCATGAACTACCCATCACATACATATGGTTAAATTTATTCATTCATTCATATATAACCACAAGCGACTGGTGGGTATCTCATGGTTATTTCTCTATTACTTGATCAGGAAACAGGGGCAAACAGAGTACTAATGTGAAGGCGGACATTCACCCCAAAACTGTCATCTCCAAGCTTAGGAACTTGTGAATACCCATCAAACATGGTAGCTTCAATTTTTATTTCTTTTTTGTCCCCAAACCGTCCCTTCATTGTAATCCACTGCTCACCTGGTTGATCTTGAACAGTGAATGAATTGAATCTTGTCAGAGGCTGCATTGTTTAGGAAAAAGACACTTTTTAATGAAACGAGCTTGATTACAATGTGGATACTTTACAAGATGAACTATAATGGGAATCTATAAGATACAAGGAGAAAGATGAAGATAGATTGAATATAACGATATATCATGCCTATTGATGTGAAAATCTAGTGACTAAATTTTCTTTTCCAAAATTACATAATCTCTTCCAATTTTCATGATTACACAAGCATGGTAGTTGTAGCTTCATCACAACTGTCTTTCATATTTCTTTTTTTACTTTCTATTATTTAATTTGGAGAACATAAAATAAATCAGACCATGCAAGGTTGTCAAAATAAATCTTGACTTTCGTTTCTAAAATCTCTGACCATCCAAACATTCTTTACAATATCAATTTCTCTCATTTTCTAAATAAGTCAACGAATTTTCTGGGCATAAGTATCTATTAGAAATCATCTAACCCTCTTTCACTGATTTTTGTTGTACTCATTCTAGGAAATTTATAGAAAATGAAAATCTTGCAAAGCTTCAAGCACATGACCAGTTGAGTTGCAACACACTCATTTTGGGTTTCTTCTTCACAGTACTTACATTTTGGATTTCCATGCCAAAACAGATTCAAAAGTAAACAACAAGAAGGTAAGAGGAATGATTATTGATGATAAAACGATGGATTTTTTTTTTTTTGGGGGGGAGGGGTTGTAACAATATTGATTGAGTATGACAAAATGAACAATTTATAAAAATCATAACCATTTAAATTGACAAACGAAATGAACCATTGGAAGTTTTTTGTGCCATTTGCCCATTTTGAACCAGACATAAATGGGGTTTGAAAGCTCATCAACATGACCCAGCATTTATCACAAAAATAGTCTGAAAATAAAAAAATAATATGTTAATCAAAACCAAAACTTAGTTGATATAGAAAGCCACTCCTAACTCTCCAACCAGCCACCGAAAGCCTATTTTAAGTATAAATCTGAAACTTTGGTATTTAACTTGAGTTGAGTTCTTTTCTTTCTTTTCAGTTATACCTTTTCTTTTTATTTTAAATTAGATAATATCAGAATTCTCTAACATCTTTCAATTGTTCCCATTTGTTGTATAAGTTAATGAACTCAAAAGACATGGATTTAAACAGTAGATGTAGGTGGTGGCACTTATGGCTAGCTTGCCCATATGTGTTTGGCGGGTGTGCAATTGTCAGAAATATAGTGGGTGAGCAACAATGCAGAGGTGAGTAGGTCCTATAGCCTTTAAAATAATGTTTTTAATATAGGGGTAAAATGGTTTTTGGTCATTTTCTTATTTCATTTTCTTCCAACCAAACAAATTTTTTTATCAACTCATTTTCTTTTTCAGTGCGAACCAAACGCATCGGTGACAAAATATTTTCCCTTCCTTTCCATTTTTTTTCTTTATTTTCAATTCCATTCATACCTCTTCTTTGAACCAAACGGGAGCGGAACCAAAAAAAAATGATTAGGAATAGAAAATCAAGTCGACAAAATCCTCCCTGAGAAGTTATCTAGTAGAACAAGAAGATCAAGTCAAACGAAATGGGTGTGAATTAGAAATGCATTCACAAGGAAACGATAAGTAACAAAATAAATTAGTGTTGATCACATACCCAATCTGAAGTCTGAACACGTACATAAGAAAGTTTGCCCCAAATTCACGGCTACCAAACATGAAACCAGTAGAAGATTGGGAATAGAATTGTAGAAACAAACCTTTTGGCATTGGATGAACATGCAGTCGACAACTTCCTGTTTCGTGCGTTTTCTCTCTCTTTCTTCTTCTTAACAGCAACGGGCCAACGCGCAAAGGTGACTGCGTCATAGAGAAAGAGGAGTCCCATCATCAAAGGCACTATAGAAGATTAATTCTCCAAATAATTTTTCTAAAAAAACATATAGTTGCAAACACTGATTTGAGAATTTTAATTTCAAAATTACATCTAAAACTTAAATCGTTTATGAACACCTTAATTTTGCAACTTACCCCTCCATACCACTCTAATAATTATTATAAGTTCATTTTAAAGGGAATTTTTCCAAGGATTCATTAATAATTGTTTTTCAATTTTATCTTTATTTAATTCTTATTTAAAAAAGAGAAAGAGATGAAAAAGATGTGTAAAGGTAGAGGGAGGGAGAATTTTAATAAGATAAATTTAAAAAATTCCATGAATTTAACACATATATAAAGACTTAAATGCCATTCCTTAATATAGAAGAATTAGTTAAAATAAATTTATAATAAAGAGAAGAGTGGTATAAGATTCAAACTCAGTTTGTCTCTTCAAATTATGGAGTAACTCTTTCTTCCAATTATAGTAAAGGGTTTCTCCATTCCAATTACAATTAAAAAGGGTGTTTTTGAAAAATTAACACACATTTCTTATAACTAACTAATTTAACAATTTTTATTTTGTAAATTAATTATCTTGTTATTATACTAAGTAATTTATTAAAAAAATATAGAAATATGAGTATCGTGAAATTGATGTTTTGTAATTGTAATTTAAATAGCATTCTCTCAATCGCATTTATGTTCTTGCCACAAAATTAGATATCAGATTTTGCGAATCTCTTTTCCCCGTGAACTCGCAGACGACTAAGAATACTGCCACATGAAGGCAATTTTAATCTTTTGCCTAGTGAAACTCTGTTTTGGGCTTCTGGCACATTTCAGTGGTCTTATCTCACCATAATTGTTTGCATTCATGGAAGATCGATCTAATAATTCAAAAACAGCTTCCTAGTTGCAATTTTTGAATCCAATATCTTACATTGTGTCTTTTCCTATCCAAAGTGCATCCAACAAAAGGTATTGACAAAGCAGACATTCATACAATGTTTCTTAGCATTTAACTCTAAGTGACATCTTTTGCATGTTCCTCCTGATTCATCCTTTCTCATCCAAAGGGGACAGTGATGAAGCCTAAAGAGAAAGAGTGGGAGGAGGTGGGACCCATATCGATAGATCTCTCTCATCCCTCTTTCTTTTTCTCATGTTGGTCTCTCTTCCAGTGACTGAATGAGATTCAATAATGGGTTTGGATACAAGGGACATGCCTGCATTGTTGCTACTCTCTTCGCTGACTTTGAAATCGATGTGGGGCCACTTCATTCTATGCAGGACAGCCTCAGAAAAACTGTCTGGATTCATGGAAGGTCCTTTCAACAGTCCAGGTACTGCTTCCTGGCTATGGTTTATGAATTGAATATCTTCCATTCTGGATTTTTGTCTGTATACATAAGCTCCACTCCATTTTGCCCTTGCCATACCATATACTATATCTGATTCCACTGTATGGGAGCAATTTATGTAACTCAAAACAAATGATATCTCCACGTGGTTCCATCCACACTCTGAAACTACACTTTTTAGTTTATCCTCAAGAACAAGATCTTGTAAATCGAACAAAAAGATAGGTGGTGTTGAAAGTGGAGCAAAAATTGTTTCCCCTTCTGGAAATCCAACATCTTGGCCATTAACTCAGACATCAATAAGCATTTTTGGTGGTGAGTTTCCATGTATCCCCTATTAATGCACCAAAACATAAAGCCATGTTTGGGAATTCGTCCTTACACCGTTGGACCAACCCTATGTTGATAATAGAACATCCATTTAACTCTATTATTCTATCTCTACTTAAACCACCTTGCTTGTATTCTAGGTGTAGCATCTTCAACAATTTTTGTCAGTACAAGCGTTTCACCCAATATGGGGTAAATTTGGTGATACTAGAAAATTCGTTGTGTATAATTGACTGGAAATTTAAAGCAGTTAAGAGCTAGGAGAAATATCACCGAAGTATACACTAGGGGTTATACTGGTTCGGCCACAACCACTTTGACCTACGTCTAGTCCTTAGAGCTTTTCTGAGAGTTTCACTATATCTTCCAAGATTCAGTGGGTTCTTGGCTCCTCAGTACACAGCAAGTTCCTTCACTGGACACTCGCTCCCCCTTACACATTGTAATCAAATCCCCAACTCAAGGTTCCACAACCTTAAGTTGTCTCAATAACAAATATTAAGTTTGTAATGAAAATCTCTCTCATAAAGCAAATATATAATCACTGAAGTACAAAGAGTGAATATAAGAAACAGAGTACTAAGAATATATTGATCAATGTGTGTTCGTATGTTCTCTGTCATTGTGTTCTCTTCTTCATTGAATGCTTCATATATATATAGATGAATTGTAATGTCCGTTGGAAGCATTTCAAACATATCTATTAGAGTCACGCAGCTTCGTTTGACAATTCTTCGAAATTTGAAAACTAGCCGTTTGCGGTAGGTGAGCGTTTCGGACGTTGCGGATGATATGTTTGACTTTTCTCTTAATGCATGATATCTTCATTGTTTCTCTGCAAATATTCTTAGGAAACTAATACAATGAAATATTAGTCTTATAAATAACAAATCAGATCAAAAATAGTTTTAAAACGCAATTCTGGTTATGATTACTCGAGTAAATCATCACCATTACTAGAGTAAACCCTCGAGTAATGTCTTTCAAAATAAGCTAGAGAGTAAATCAACATCGTCTGACCAGATTACTCGGGTACTCCATCGAGTAATTTACTTCACAAAAACTTTTACATACTTGGTTACTCAAGTGATCCTTCGAATAAGTCTATCTTTTCTTCTCTGGTTACTCGAGTGACCCCTCGAGTAAAGGTTCAAATTCTTTTCTGATTACTCGAGTAATCCCTCGAGTAATGTCATCAAAATCTTGGCCGAGAGTACCTACTTCTTTGGTTACCTGATTACTCAAATAATCCCTCGAGTAATTCAATCTTTTCATTTTGACTTACTCGAGTGATCCCTCAAGTAATGTACCTTTTTCATATCCCGTTACTCGAGTAATCCCTCAAGTAATGTCAGTCATTTCTTGGCCGAGAGCTACTGGATGATTTCTTCTCTGATTACTCGAGTGATCCCTCGAGTAATGCTTCAAAAAACTTTTCTGTTTACTCGAGTAATGGCATCCAAATTTTGACAGAGCTCTCTGGAACAATTTCTCACACATTACTCGATTGATCCCTCGAGTAATGAGGGATCATTATCCGAGGGCTTATTCGAGTAATGCCTTCAAAAATCTGCCAAAGATGTTTTTCCATGTTCTCTGTCTTTCAATTCTTCTTCATTACTTGAGTAGCTACTCAAGTAATGGTTTTGCCAGCCACAAAAAGCTTAGTTACTTTGTTCAAACCTTTTTGTTTATTATCACAACATTTTGTAACATTAATCCAATCTTTGTTATCATCAAAACATATGGGATCTAACAATTTTACCCTTCTTTTTTTTTTTTTGTATAATTCATCCCAGATACTTGAACTTGGTTACTTTGTGAAATGATTTGATCTCCTATTTTAATAAACACAAGAATAAATAAATTGTTAAATATAAAAGTTAGGTCAAACTAATATTTTAAAACCCTGCTTTGGAGAATAAAAATTAGGGGAAGATATTCAGCCAATCAGGTGACAAAGTCAAACCCAAGAAGAGTTTTAAAATTCTCAATTCTTGAAGTTTTATTAAGTAAGTATTGTTTTAAGGTACAAAAAATACTCCCTCCAGTCTTTAATATAAGACATATTTGTGGAGTTGATCTTAGTACTAAACATAAGACGTAGTTTTGGTATTTGCGAATCTTTTCCTAATTTACCTTTATTGATGCTCTTCAACAATAATCAAGAAAGAGAGGAAATAGGGGTATTAAGGAAGATGACTAAGATGTTTTAGAAAATACATGTCATATTAACAAATTTAACTAACTTCCTTAATCTGATCAAATTGGGTAAAAATATGTCTTATATTAAGAACCAGAGGGAGTAATACTTTTGTTTATTTTATCCTTTCCCCCATCCATTCTCTTGTACAGATTACAAGTTTCCTGTAGCTATTATTTATGAATTTGGATAGTTCATTTTAAGGATCCCATTATTCACAGTATTGATATTTTTATTAGTAAATAGAATTTTCACACGTTTAGAACAAGTTAAGCTTAGAAGTTGAGTTGCTGAAGAACAATTAGACAACTAGCTAGCAGTTTGATTGATTTGGATAAACGATAGTTCTTGCTGCTATGTTTCTTTTCTGGACAACAAGAGCTTCATGAAAGAAGCTCAATCAATAACATCAGATTTTGCCGAATCTTCTCCCCCCATGAAAGCACGACTTGGAAACACTGCCATTCCCGATATTTATGCTTCATTTCTTGTTAGTAGCGCGGGTAGGAAAACTAGTTCAAGTTGTACTCAAGGACAGTGTCCCTACCTAGGGAAGCAAAGTAGCAATAATATAACTCAATACCACATTTAACTCGTACCTAGGGAGAAGTCATCAGATTTTAATTGTGTTTGCCCACGTTGGTCCATTGTCGTGCGTGCTAACTCACTCCTCTTCTTGGCTTCCTTCCTAATCTTGAGCAATGTGAGGCTTTTTTCTCAAGATATACCCACGCACAAAACTACAACATTTCTAAGGTGAGTGAAGATCAGCACTAGTAAAGACTAATCATAATCTGGATATCTTTTGATGAAGACTATTTTATATTTTGGCATGTGTGCCAAATCTATTGTGGCATATTTAATCCTTCTTCTGTGAGATATTTTAATTATTATAATATAATTATTAGTTATTAATTAGGTTAATTAAAATATCCTGAGTGTGGCCCGTTAGTTAGATCTAGGCCCAACTACAGGATTAGGGTAACAATGGACAGGCTATTTATTTTTATTTCTGATGGTGAAATAAACAATTAAGGTTTACCGCTGTCTAAATTGATTGTACGAGTGAAACCCTAACTGCTCTTTGAGGTTCCCTAACTGGCGACGGCTCTCACCCCAGTTGCCATCACTGTGCCCTGCGGTCAGTCAGAAGAGTAACCTGTCAATCTTTCTTCTTACTCATTTCTGTTTTGCAGTCTCAATTCCCAGTGTTCCTGAACTCTTTTCTAATCATAGATAAGCTATGGCAAGAGGTATTTATTAAGTCTTCCTCTATAACTTGTAGAATATCTTATGCTATGATTATCGTGATGTAATTGACAATAAGCATGATTTATTCTAACATCTTCTACTATATGTGCGTGGTAGATGTTGAAGTGCTATGATCTTCACCATAACCGTGTGGATTCACGGAAGATCGGTCTAATAATTTAGGAACAGCTTCCTGGTTACAATTTATGAATCCAATATCTTACATTGTATCTTTCTCTATGCAAAGTGTATCCAACAAAGTTATTGAAGAGATTCAGATGAACCAAGTGGCACAACAGACATTCATACAGTGTTTCTAAGCATATAATTCTTAGTAAACAGCTTGGCATTTTCCTTCTCATTAATCCCTACTTATCCAAGTGGTACAGTGAAGAGAAGGAGCGAAATAAGGTGGGACCCTTATAGATAGATCTCTCCCATCCCTCTTTCTTTTTCTCATATTAGTCTCTCTTCCAGTGACTGAATGAGATTCAGTAATGGGTTTGGACAAAAGGGACATGCCTGCATTGTGGTTAATGCCTTCGATGGCTTTGAAATCAATGTGGGCGCCCTTCATTCTACGCAGGACTAGCTCAGCAAAACTGTTTGGATTCATGGAAGATTCTTTCAACAACTTAGGTACAGTATCCTGGCTATCATTTATGAATCGAATATCTTCCATTCTGGATTTTTGCTTGTACACATATGCTCCACTCCATTTTGCCCTTGCTATACCATACATTTGATCCAATCCCCCTGGATGGTAGCACTTCATGTAACACAATACACAGGATATCTCCACGTGGTTCCACCCATGCTCTGAAACTACACTTCTCAGTTTATCCTCAAGAACGATCCCTCGCAGATCAAACAAAAAGATATGTGGTGTTGTAAGTGGTGCAAAAATTGTTTGCCCTTCTGGAGATCCAACTTCGGTGCCATTAACTCGGACGTCAATAAGCAGCTTTGGTGCCGAGGGCCATGGGTACTCTATTAATGCACCAAAACATACAGCCATGTTTGGGAATTCATTTTGGAACCAAAAAGACCAGGAATCTCCCTCAACATAGTGGTCAAGCCATTCTGGGGTCTTATCTTCTTCTACTATGAATTTCAAGCCATCAATCTCATGTAAAGCCTGTAGCAAAACAGATCAAGAACAAAGTTATTTCTAAGCTTAATGTTTGTGGAAGAAGAATTTGAGAGAACTATCTATTAACTATAGAGTGACACGAGTCTTCTCTTATTAACTAGATCAAGAAAGGACAATCAATCTTTGAAACATGATTACTTTTTGGTTTTGTTCAAGTGTCATGTCATTTTTTTATCAAATACTCCTCTGGTTCTTAATATAAAACATATTTGGGGAGATGATCTTGATCCTAAATATAAAACATAGTTTTCATATTTATCAATCTTTTCCTAATTTTCCCCTACTAATGCTCCAGGAAAGGGAAGCAAGAAATTAAGGAAAAGGCTATGATGTTTTAGAAAATACATGTCACATTAACTAACTTAACCAACTTCATTAATCTAATCAAATTAGTTAAATATGTCTTATATTAAGGATTGGAGGGGTAATATCATTTCATCATGTGCGTTTGGCACCAACTTCTTTTTAAGTAATTCATGATTCATCATATAGATACAATTGAAAGAGTGAAAGAGAGAGGCTAACCTGACACAGCAAAATGCCACGAGACTCTAAGCTCAGGTGTGAGTGCCAATCAATGTTTATTGCAGACAATTCTTTTAGGTTTGGTGGAATACCTCTAATTTTTTCAATACTTCTACAAAATGAAAGTTTTAGTTTTTCTAACTTAACAAGGTTTTTGAATGACAAAGGTAATTCTTCTATGGCACTAAAGTCCAAACGGACATCTTTGATATTTTCCATGGTTCCTAATATTTCTGGGAACCTTGTGAGACTGGAGCACCCTGAAAGGTTGAGAAACTCTAGGGATGTTAACTTGATACTTGGGAAGGTCTTGAGCTTCATACAGTTTTGAACACTCAACCTTTTAAGTTTACCAAGAAATCCAATGGACCCATGAACTTCAGTTAACTTGTTGCAGCCGTCCAAACACAATTCCCTCAAATCTGGGACTCCAGATAAGTCTGAATCTTGTCTTAAAAATTTGCAACCTCTGAAATTCATCACACTCAGGGACTGAAACTTCTGCAAGACAAGATTAACAGCAACTACGTCTTAATCAATTGTAAGAACATCACAAAACATTTAAAACACACACACACTAATACTGACAACATTCATGGCAAGGAACAAATTTTGAAAGAAGCGTTCCTGCTTCATAACAAAAAAAAAAAGATGAAAAGTGTCAATACTCTGCATGACTTGAGTGGTACATCCCGTTTGAGGAAACTTTCTGGCATTTTAAGGATGATTAGTTCCTTGGGGTTAAAATCAGACGGTAAAGATGGACAAGGATATCCCTTCCAATCCAACACTCTTAAACTGTTGGGCAGATACTTGGGACCTGTAGAAAATTGTGCATTTCTGATAATAAGTATCTTAAGATTTGGCATCTTTTTGAAGGCCTTTCCACTCCAATCAATCACTATATCTCCCGGCATGTCTAGATTTATTGCTTCAATCTTCCCAGAACCCTTTCATACAAAGTAACAAAGTAAACCAGAAAATCAGTCAGATGTATTACGAATTGGTACAAATTAAAAAAAAAAAAAAAAAATTATTAGATCACAACCCATAAGTGAAAAAATGAAAAGTTGGTGAAGGAATGGGAAGAGAAAGTTTGATCACTCTATATGGGGAAACTATGTGTGTGCTCTCAAGATTCCTCAGGGAGAGGATTTTAGATTAGGGAAAACCAGAGAACACTTTGATCATAAAAAATAAAAATAAGAAAAAAGATGTGTACAAAGGACTCTTACCTTGTTTTCTTCTAAAACGTGAAGAATGTCTTTATGATTATATAACCTAGTGCGATTGCTCGGATCATATGGAGATTTCTGTCGCACAATTTCCTTACCCATGGCTTGAATCAAGTCATGTATGGTCACCTTATCATGACTAATCTTTATGAGACATTTATCAATCAACACTTTGACACCATAATCTGGGCATATACCACGTGCATACAAAGCACTTCTTACATATTCAAAATTGTCACCTTTAAAGCAACACGCAATGTCAAGAAAAATTTCCTGCTCATATTCCTCCAAAGCATCATAGCTTACCTTCAGAATTTGTTGGATCTCTTTAATTAGAATTCTCTGATAACTTTCTAATGCAGACTTCCAATCATTTATTTCTCTATTGAACAAGTTGGAACCTATAACTTCCAAAGCCAACGGAAGACCACAGGCATAGAGTACTACATTGTTTAAAACGTCCATGTAACTTGCATCAACTCTACTTTGTTTAAAAGCATGCCATTTAAGCAATTCTAGACCTTCTTCTCTATTTAAACAGTCTACCTCATAAATTCTTTCAACACCATGTCTTGCTAGTAAATGCTTGTCCCTTGTTGTTACAATGATTCTACTACCAGAACCAAACCAATCAAATCCCCCAGCAATTGCTTGTAATTGCTTTAGCTTATCAACATCATCAAGAACAAGAAGAACCTTCTTTTTGTGGAGCCTATGCTTTATTATTGGAATTCCTTTATTAACATCTCTTAAATTAATGTCCTCCTCCAACACTTCAGAAAGAAGTATTTCCTGCAGATATACGAGGCCATGACTTATTGAATTTTCTCTAATATCAGCAAGAAAACAAAAGCCTTCAAATGAGTCCACAATCGAACTGCAAACTGCTCGAGCAATTGTTGATTTTCCTATTCCGCCAGCACCACATATTCCTACCATTTGGACCCCTTCATTTGATTCAACATCTAGAAGAGAATTTACTCTATGCACTCGATGCTCAAGTCCAACTGGATAATCAGCAATGTGTAAAGGCTTGCGGTTAATTCTCCTTGTGACCTCTTTAACAATCGCTTTGATAAAAGCAAATTCAAATTGATACCTGCACCAATAGCAAATTTTTTGGAAATTCAAACTAAATGCATCAAATCAATCTTGTGACTGTCACAACAATGATTCATACCAAATGCATCAAAACAAACACTCAGATATAAAACATCTCAATATAAGATTCAAACACTTTAGATTTTGCGACGTTCATGATTCTAGGCCTCACTTAGTTATTTATAACATATGTATGCAAGTACGTACAAACTTGTGCCTGTAAAAGACTAACTATTAAATAAACTAAACGCAAATATATTAATGCTCTGTTTTCATTCAACTTTTAAGAATTATAAAAGCTAATGGGAAATAATATAGCACTTGAAACTTTGAAAGTCATAATTTGTTTTGTAGCCTGTCCTAGATTTTAATTTGGTAGCAACAATCAATATCAAACAAACAAATAAAAGATGTAAAGCAAAAGAGAGGCAAGTACTTATATACCCAGGTTCGAAACGGAGACCCGAGAGACTAGCAGTATCTTGTAGAGCCTGCCTCCATTTTTGCACCTTCTCCTTCTCATTTTTAAACCTCCTCTCATGCTGAGCAAATAGTTCCCTATAATTTTTTCTTTGGTGTCGTACTTCTGATGGATCAACGTCATAAAAAATGGGCAAAACCAATCTACCTTTTTTGTTTATATGCTCAAGGATCTGAACGAGCTCATCTAAGCAAAATGTAGAGGAAGCATAGTTTCTAGAGAAAATAGTAATAGCCATTCTAGACTCTTGGATTGCTTTGAGAAGTGAGGGAGTAATCTTTTCTCCTTTTCTAATCCTTTCATTGTCTAAAAAAGTATGGATACCTTTTTGTTGTAAAGCCTCGTAGAGGTTTCTAGCAAAATCGAAGCGAGTATCTTCACCTCTAAAATTGAGAAAGACATCATAAGTCCATCCATAAGAGAAGGAAGAGGAAATCGGTGATTGCTCAGCCATGGTAGCTAGTAGAAAATGGTGCTGGACCTGTCGGGGAATTAACAAAAATACCAGAGCTTTGAAGTTTTAATGTCTATATTTTTATATAATATAAAAATTCTAAAAAATCATGAGTCATAAATTTCTCAGACTCGTGTCTTAAGCTAGTATATTGTGATTAGAAAAAGGGATCTCAGGAAGCGGACCAAAAACTATGATTAAGAATAGAAAACCAAGTCGACAAAATACTAGTTTCATCAGGACAGAAAACCTGAGAAGTTATCTAGTAGAACGAGTAGATCAAGTCAACAAAATGGGTGTGAAATAGAAATGAATTCACAAGGAAGCGACAAGTAACAAAATAATCAGTGTAGATTATAAACCCAATCTGAAGTCTGAAGATATACCTGAGAAATTTTTCCCCAAATTCTCGGCCACCAAACATGAAACCAGTAGAAGATAGGGGTAGTATTGAAGTAGAATTGTTGAAACCAACCTTTTGGCATTGTAGTCAACAACTTGTTTGGCGCGCAATCTCTTTCTTTCATAACAGCTACGGTCCGACGCGGAAAGGTGACTGCCTCAAATAGGGGTCTCATCAAATGAATTCTAGGAGATTAGTTCTCCAAAAAAATTTCCTTAATTAAAGTCCATTTTGAAAAATTTTTGCTACTAAATATAAGTCTACCTTAGAGGTTTATTAATCACTGTTTTTCAATCTCACCTTTATTTAATTCCCATTGAAAGAGAGAGAGAGAGAGAGAGAGGGGTAAAATTGATGTGTAAATGTAGAGAAAGGGAGAATTTTAATAATTGTAAATTTGAAAATTTATAAATTTAAGGCATATTGAATTACTTAAATGTCATTCTTTGATTGGTGAGAATTAGTTAAAATAAACTTGTAGTAATGATTAGAGTAGTATAAGATTATAGTGTCATGTTAATTGATTAAGAGCTACAGCAATACATGTCATAGGTTCAAACAGACATGAATAAAATAAGAGTGGTGCAAAATTTATCCCCTAAATTTATAATCCTCTCATCCAATTATAGTGCAATATCCAATTATAATTAATAAGGGTAAATTTGAAAAATTAACACACATATTTTTACAAATAGTTAGTTTAATTATTTTTAAAAATATAAATTAATTAGGGAAAAAGATGAAAAAAAAATTAAAATTGCAAAATCTTAAATCAGGGTTGTTACCAAGAATTGATAAAGGAATAACAAAACTTGATGAGCAATTTCCAACTAATTTTTTAGAAAATCCTTAATTTGGAATTTTACAATTTCAAAGTTCTTTTTCTGTCTTTTTTCCAATTAATTATCTACTTCTTATACTAAAAAATTTATTTAAAAAATTAGAAATATGAGTACCATTAAATTCATGTTTTGAATTTATCTGTCATTCTCTCAATCACATTCATGTTCCTGCCAATTCTAATCACAAAATTAGAGATAAGATGTTGCCAATATTTTCCCCCTATGAAAGCACAACTAAGAAATACTGCCACATGATAGCAAGTTTATCTTTTGTCAAGTGTGCCAACTCTATTCTGGCACGTTGAGGTTCTCTTATCTCACCATAACTATTTGCATTCATGGAATATCAATCTGATAATTCAGGAACAGCTTCCTGGTTGCAATATATGAATCCAATATCTTACATTGTGTCTGCCTCTATCCAAAGTGCATCCAACAAAGTTATTGACAAAACAAACATTCATACAGTGTTTCTTAGCATTTAACTCTAAGTAACATACTTGCATTTTCCTTTCTGATTCATCCTTTCTCATCTAAGGGGGACAGTGGTGTCTGAAGAGAACAAGTGGGAGGAGGTGGGACCCATATTGATAGATCTCTCCCACCCCTCTTTCTTTTTCTCATATTAGTATCTCTTCCAGTGACTGAATGAGATTCAATAAGGGGTTTGAAATCGATGTGGGGCCACTTCATTCTACGCAGGACAAGCTCAGCAAAACTGTCTTCTGGATTCATGGAAGATTCTTTCAATAACTCAGGGACCGCTTCCTGGCTATGGTTTATGAATTGAATATCTTCCATTCTGGATTTTTGTCTGTATACATAAGCTCCACTCCATTTAGCCCTTGCCATACCATATACTACATCTAATTCCAATGGACGGGAGCAATTTATGTAACTCAAGACAAATGATATCTCCACGTGGTTCCATCCATGCTCTGAAACGACACTTTTCAGTTTATCCTCAAGAACAACCCGTCGCAAATCGAACAAAAAGATATGTGGTGTTGAAAGTGGCGCAAAAATTGTTTCCCCTTCTGGCAATCCAACATCTTTGCCATTAACTCGGACATCAATACGCATTTTTGGTGGTGAGTGCCATATGTCCTCTATTATTGCACCAAAACATACAGCCATGTTTGGGAATTCGTTTTGGAACCAAAAGGACCAGGAATCTCCCTCAACATAGTGGTCAAGCCATTCCGGGGCCTTATCTTCTTCTACAATAAATTTCAAGCCATCAACCTCATGTAAAGCCTGTTGCAAAATGGATCAAGAACAAAGTTATTTCTAAGATTAGAGTAACGAGTCTACTCTTATTTCTCTACAGCAAGCATAATAGCAATTCATAACATAAAGTAGTTCCTCAAATAGAAACCAGAACAAGAATGGTCAATCAATCTCTGAAATATGATTTCTTTTTTGTTTTGTTCAAGTGCATTGTCATTTTTTTTTTATCAAATAATATCATTTCACTATGTGCATGTTGGCACCGACTTCCTTTTAGAGTAGTTCATGATTCATCATATAGATGCAATCAAAAGAGTGAAAGAAAGAGACTAACCTGACACAGTAAAATGTGACGAGACTCGAGGCTCAAGTGTGAGTACCAATCAATGTTTATTGCTGACAATTCTTTTAGGTTTTGGTGGAATGCCTCTAATTTTTTCAATACTTCTACAAGATGAAAGTTTTAATTTTTCTAATGTAACAAGGTTTTTGAATGACAAAGGTAACTCTTCTATGCCACTAAATTCCAAACGGACATCTTTGATATTTTTCATGGTTCCTAATACTTCTGGGAATCTTGTGAGGCTGGAGCACCCTGAAAGTTCAATAGACTCTAGGGATGTTAACTTGATACTTGGAAAGTTCCTGAGCTTCCAGCAGTTTTTAACACTCAGCCTCTTAAGTTTTCCAAGAAACCCAATGGACCCATGAACTTCAGTTAACTTGTTGCAGCCGTCCAAAGACAAGTCCCTCAAATCTGGGACTGCAGATAAGTCTGAAACTTGTCTTAAAAATTTGCAGCCTCTGAAATTCATCACAGTCAAAGACTGAAACTTCTGCAAGACAAGATTAAAAACAACTACGTCTTAATAAATTGTAGGAACATCACCAATAAATCGTAAGAACATCACATAACACAAAATAGACACCAATACTGACAACATTCATAGCATGGAACAAATTTTGATGTGTTCTTGCTTCATAGCAAAAAAATGATGATGAAAAGTGCCAATACCCTGCTGGCCTTGAGAAGTACATCCCGTGTGAGGAAACTTTCCGGCATTTTGAGGATAATTAGTTCCTTGGGGTTAAAATCAGGCCGTAAATATGGAAAAGGATATCCCTTCCAGTCCAACACTCTCAAACTGTTGGGCAGATACTTGGGACCTGTAGAAAATTGTGCATTTCTGATGATAAGTATCTTTAGATTTGGCATCTTTTTGAAGGCCTTTCCACTCCAATCAATCACTATATCTCCAGGCATGTCTAGATTTATGGCTTCAATCTTCCCTGTACCCTTCCATACCAAATAAAAGAGTAAATCAGAAAATCTGTTAGATGTATTACGAATTGGCATAAATTTCAATAAAAATATAGTAGATCATAACCTACAAGTAGGAAAAAATAATATGTACTGGGCTAGTCAAGGAATGGAAAGAGGAAAGGGGGGGCTATGTGTGCTCTCAAGACACCACAGGGAGAGGATTTTAGATTAGGGAAAACCAGAGAACACTTTGATCATAGAAAATAATACATAAAAAAATATATGTACAAATGACTCTCACCTTGTTGTCTTCTAAAATGTGAAGAATGTCTTTATGATACCATAACCTAGTGCGATTGCTCGGACCATATGGAGATTTCTGTCGCACAATTTCCTTACCCATGGCTTGAATCAAGTCATGCATGGTCACCTTACCAAGATTAATCTTTATGAGACATTTATCAATCAACACTTTAACACCATAATCTGGGCATATACCACGCGCAGACAAAGCACTTCTTACATATTCAAAACTGTCACCTTTAAAACAACAAGCAATGTCAAGAAAAATTTCCTGCTCGTATTCCTCCAAGGCATCATAGCTTACCTTCAGAATTTGTTGGATCTCTTTAATAGGAATGCTCTGATAACTTTCTAATGCAGAATTCCAATCATTTATTTCTCTATTGAACAAGTTGGAACCTATAACTTCCAAAGCCAATGGAAGACCACAGGCATAGAGTACTACATTGTTTAAAACGTCCATGTAACTTGCATCAACTCTACTTTGTTTAAAGGCATGCCATTTAAGCAATTCTAGACCTTCTTCTCTATTTAAACAGTCTACCTCATAAAGTCTGTCAACACCATGTCTTGCTAGTAAATGCATGTCCCTTGTTGTTACAATGATTCTACTACCAGAACCAAACCAGTCAAGTCCCCCAGCAATTGCTTGTAATTGCTTTAGCTTATCAACATCATCAAGAACAAGAAGAACCTTCTTTTTGTGGAGCCTATGCTTTATTATTGGAATTCCTTTATTAACATCTCTTAACTTAATGTCCTCCTCCAACACTTCAGAAAGAAGTATTTCCTGGAGATATATGAGGCCATGACTGATTGAATTTTCTCTAACATTAGCAAGAAAACAAAAGCCTTCAAATGAGTCCACAATCGAACTGCAAACTGCTCGAGCAATTGTTGATTTTCCTATTCCGCCAGCACCACATATTCCTACCATTTGGACCCCTTCATTTGATTCAACATCTAGAAGAGAATTTACTCTATGCACTCGATGCTCAAGTCCAACTGGATAATCAGCAATGTGTAAAGGCTTGCGGTTAATTCTCCTAGTGACCACTTTTACAATCGCTTTGATAAAAGCATGTTCATATTGATACCTGCACCAGTAAAAAACTTTTTTTGGAAAATTCAAACTAAGTGCATCAAATTAATCTTGTGATTATGTCACAACATAGATTCATACCATCAAAACAAACACTCAGACATAAAACATCTCAATATAAGATTCAACCACTTTAGATTTTGCGATTTTCATGATTCTAGGCCTCACTTAGTTAAATGAACTTTAGCCAAAATAAATTCACGCTCTGTTTTCATTTTACTTTTAAGACGCACAAGAGCCAATAGGAAATAATATAGCATTTCAAACTTTGAAAGTCATGATTTGTGTCGTAGCCTCTCCTATATTTTAATTTGGTAGTAAGAATCAAAATCAAACAAACAAAAGATGTAAAACAAAAGAGAGGCAAGTACTTATATACCCAGGTTCGAAACGGAGACCCGAGAGACTAGCGGTATCTTGCAGAGCCTGCCTCCATTTTCGCACCTTCTCCTTGTCATTTTTAAACCTCCTCTCATGCTGAGCAAATTCTTCTCTATAATTTTTCCTTTGATGTCGTACTTCCGATGGATCCACGCCATAAAAAATGGGTAAAACCAATCTACCTTTTGTGTTCATATGCTCAAGGATCTGAACAAGCTCATCTAAGCAAAATGTTGAGGAAGCATAGTTTCTAGAGAAAATAGCAATTGCCATTCTAGACTCTTGGATTGCGTTGAGAAGTGATGGCGTAATCTTTTCTCCTTTTCTAATCCTTTCATTGTCTAAAAAAGTATGGACACCTTTTTGTTGTAAAGCCTCGTAGAGGTTTCTAGCGAAAACAAAGCGAGTATCTTCACCTCTAAAATTGATAAAGACATCATAAGTCCATCCATAAGAGAAGGAAGAGGAAATCGAGGGTTGCTCGGCCATGGCAGCTAGAAGAAACGGTGCTGGACCCGCTGTAGAAGTTTTTCAATGGCCTACACCTAAATTAAGGTATAGGAGGATGTACGGCATATATGTCTCCATTTCCCCCGCACCATTCTAATTCAAACGGTTGTCGCAACCAAAGCACCATTTTGCCTATATCTAAAGATGAGACGTGTGTGTTATCAAAAAAAAAAAAAAGATGAGACGTGTGTCTTCGCTCATCATAAAGGAGGAGAATACGTTGGAGGAGCTCAGATCTGTTGGTACAGTGTTCTTGGTTGCCTTCAGTCTTGTTCTTTTTTTTTTTTTTTTTTTTTTGGTGACAGAAGGGACAAACCCCAGAATTACACAATGACCCTACGTGGGTATAAAGTTTCGACTATATCAGCATCCAATGCTTCTCTGACTTCCTCCGGTGGTTCCTTCCAAAACCTTCGTTCTTCACCTAGTACCACGCACAATTTTGCCATAATATCAGCACAACTATTACTTTCACGATATATATGATGGATCGAAATTTGCCAATCTCGCTCCAACATGCTGAGAATCTTACTGGAAGGCAAGAAGCCTCCCACTATACTGTTCCTCTGGTTTAAATTTTTCACCACTATCTCTGCATCACATTCAACCTCCACTTTCCGAAATCCCATCTCCCAGCATATCTGCATCCCTTCACAAATCGCCCAGGTTTCTGCTGCTTGGCTTGTACATTTTGGTAGCTTTTTTGAAAATCCTCCAAGCCACTCCCCACAATCTCCTCTAATTACTCCGCCACATCCAGAATAACTTTGATGCGCCGTCATGCCGTCCACGTTAAGTTTACACCATCCCGTTGGTGGCTTTTTCCATTTTACCAAAATAGTTTCCTGGTTCTCGAGATGATTCATCCCTCCTGTCCATTTGTTCTTGTAATTCTGCAGGAACCTTTTCACAATCTGCTCTGGATTCTTCGGCCTCTGGAATTCTGACTCATGAAGCTCCTTATTCCTCCATTTCCAGTTATACCAACACCCAACAGCGTAAATTTCCGGCCATAATAAATCTTCTTCAGAGCTTCCCCTGGTTATTATATTAAATTCCAACCATTCTGCTCCTTCACACTCATAGATCATTCTCCTCTTATGATTCGGTACCAGTTTCGTCCATATCTGTCTTGCCTGGGGACAATCTCTTAGTGCATGGATCTGGTCCTCTCTATCTGCTCCGCACCTTTTGCATCTCGGCTCCTCCATTCTCCACCTTGCTGTTATTGAACTTGTGGGAAGCCAACCGTGATTAGTCTGCCACATAAATACTCGAACCCGTTCTGGCACCTTTAACTTCCAGATGTGTTTCCAAACTCGACTTATAGTTACTTCTCCATTTCCTCTTAACATTTTATATGCACTTGCTGTTGAGAAGAGTCCGTTTCCTGTTAGCTGCCATACCAGACTATCTTCGTCATTTTCCCCATTAGGAATAGGGAGGTTTGATATTTTTTGTATCACACTTTCTGGTAACAGCTGGACCAATTGTTGAGTATTCCACCTATTCTGATCTTCAATTAATTCCTTTACTCTCATTTCTTTCTGAATCTCAGTGCTATCCGGGACATATGATATGAGGGCCTCACATCCTTCCACCCACTTGTCAAACCACACCCTTGTTTCATTTCCATTTCTTACCTCCATCCTTACGTTTTCTTGGAACTAAGCCCACATCTTACATATTACTTTCCACAGGTTTGAATCCCCTGCTTTAACCTGCATCTCTTCTCCTCTACCTAGCCCACGTCCATATTTTCCTTGTAATACACTTACCCACATCGCACTATGTTCCGTATTCATCCTCCAGAGCAGCTTTAGGATGAAAGCTTCATTCATACAGTGCAATGATTTAATTCCCATCCCCCCGTCTCCTTTTTCCTTGCACATTGTTTGCCATGATAGTGCATGCCATTTCTTGCTCTCCCCTTGTTCGCCCCAAATAAATCTTCTTTGTGCTCTTTCTATACTTTCACCCACACTTTGGGGAATTCTTTCATGTTGCATGTGGTATAGGGGAATCGTACTGGTTACCGATTTGACCAATGTGATTCTTCCTGCTAGAGATAAGCTAGCTGCTTTCCATCCGCTAAGCCTTTTCTTCACTTTGTTCACTACTGCATTAAATCTTTCTTTCCTTTTCCTGGGAAAGGTAATATTTGCACCAAGATATCTCCCTATCTCCTCTACCTGTTTGAATTGGCTGATCCTGCAAATCTCTCTTCTGTGTTGCATTGTCACATTTGGAGAAAAGAAAATTTGAGTTTTTTCCTTACTCACTTTATGCCCCGACATCTCTCCAAATTCCTGCAAACAATTCAAAATGACTTCAATCTGAGGGATATCCGCCTCTGCAAAAAGAACAAGGTCGTCAGCAAACATCATATGGGTTATTGTTGGGCCAGACCGACCCACTTTCATTCCTTTCCATTTTCGCTCTCTCACTCTATCTAGGATAATATGTGTGAGTTTTTCCATGCCCAGTACAAATAGATATGGAGATAAAGGATCCCCTTGGCGTAATCCTCGTGAGGGGAAAAATTGTTCTAGTTTTTCACCATGCCAGAGAATCCTTGTAGCCATCGTAGAAACACATCCGATCAGTCTCTCAATCATTTCTGGTGGACACTGTATTTCCTGAAGCATCTTTTCAATGTAATTCCAACTGATACGATCGTATGCTTTTTCTAGGTCGATCTTGATTGCCATAAAACCTTTCCTCCCTCTCTTCTTTCTCATTGAGTGTATCATCTCATTCACAATAATAATGTTATCTTGGATGTTCCGCCCTGGTACAAAACTTACTTGATATGGTGATACTAGACGGGACATTACCCTCTTCATTCTCTTCACCAACACCTTTGATAAACACTTGTAGATCACATTGCACAATGAGATAGGTCTAAGTTGGTTCACTTTCTCCGGCTTATCTACTTTCGGAATAAGTGTGATCAGTGTTTGATTGACCTCACGGATCATTTCTGGATTATGCCATCTCAATAGTCGAATACACACTTTGTTCTACTATTTCCCAATTTTGTTGGAAAAAGATAGCAGGAAATTCGTCCTCCCCCGGTGCCTTCATGCTCCCAATGGCAAACATGGCTTCTTTTATTTCTTCTCTAGTTATATCACCCTTGACTATATCCCAGTCTGCAAGGCTCACATTTGGCCAGGAGTGAGATGTAGTAATCCAGTTCCGCTCTTCGATTTCTTCGCAAAACAACTCTTGAAAGAAACTGTTAACTAGATCTCCCACTTCTTCTTTGCCCTCTACCCACTCATTCTCCTCATTCTTCAACATGGCGATTCTGTTCCTTCTTCTTCTGATTTTTGTTTTTGTATGGTAGTAAGATGTATTTCTATCACCATCTACCAACCATTGAGTTCTTGCTTTTTGGAACCACAGGACTTCTTCCTGATTCAGGATTTCTGCCAATTGAGTATTTAATTGCATCTCCTTTAATTCCAGCATTCGGCTAGGTACTTCTTGAAGCCTTTTTTGTACTCCTGCTATGCGCCTCAACATTTCTTTTTTCCGTTTGGCTAGGTGGCCAAATTCCTTGTAGTTCCAAATCTTGAGTTTATTTTCAAGATTTTTTAATTCTTCATTGATCCTCATGTTTCCCTCCCAGTTTTCTTTAAGCATGCTGTTGAAGTCTTTATGTAGAATCCATGAAGCTTCGAATCTGAAAGGCCTTTCCTGTTTGTTACCTCTTCGATCTTCTAAGAAAATAAACAATGGGTGATGATCAGATTGGATCCGTGGTCCCACCCTTACAAAGGCCTCTCCAAATTTGTTCCTCCAAGCAACATTACAAAGCGCTCTATCCAGTCTCTTATACAGTCTCCTACCTGTCTGTGTGATGGGTCCTCTCCATGTATATTTGTAGCCTTCAGATCCCAAATCAATTAGTTGGCATCTATCTATGTGATCAGAGAACTTTTGCCACTTACGCACCGGCGTTGTTTTTCCCCCCCGCTGTTCTGTCCCATCCAGAATATCATTAAAGTCTCCAGCCATGAGCCATGGGTCTTCCATCTGCCGTGATATGCCTTCAAGTGCTTCCCACATTTCTTTTCTTTCTTTTTCTCTAGGACTCCCATAGATCGTTGTGAACATCCACTGTCCTTGTCCTATCCCCTCTACTGAACAGTATAAAAACTGCTTAGTTGCTTCTATCACGTGAATTTTAATGTTCTCATCATCCCATAGAATCCATATCCCTCCAGACATCCCTCTCGCTTCTACCATTTCATAGTACATAAACCCCATTCTTCTTATTGCATTCCTAGCTACTTCCCCACTGCATCTCGGTTCTACAAGTACTACCACTTTTGGATGTAAGTTCTTCTTGTGTTCCTTAATGGCATTACCGAAAGCTTTTCCGGCAGCCCCTCTAGCATTCCAGACTAATAACATTATTAAATCAGTCAGTAAAGAGGATCAACTTACTGAGAACTTCTCGTTAGTCCTCTTCCTAGTACCATACTTCTTCTGCGTTCTAGTCTCTCTTCTGGTACCTCTTCTTCTTCCGCATCTAGGAACATCTCCACTTCACTAGCTCCCATCCAATTTGAGAATTGTGGGTCCGGTGGTTCTTGATCCTTTATTTCTGGTATGTTTGTTGCTATGGACAATTTTTCGTTATATATCACCATAGTGTCTTCCTCAATTATCTGCTGCGCTGTGTTCTTTCCTCCACTCTCCAGTTTTTTCTCCATGTTTTGATCCATATTTTCCTCTTCCAATATTGGTCCAGCATCTTGTCTCATTCCATTATTTTCTCGGCCCACTTTTTTATTTCCTTCTTCCACTCTATTCGTCTCCCTCCTCATTGGGCCCATGGTCTCTTTTTTTCCACCAACTTTATTCTTTTCTAGGCCCCCTTTATCTTGTCCCTTCGGGCCCACCATGCATGATTTGTCAAACTCTACTTTTTGTTTTTCCACCAATTTATCTCCATCTCCACGCAACTGCTCCTTCCTTTCTAATGTCTTGACCCTATTCTCTTTTTTACTCATCTCCCTATGAATTCCTTTTTGACTTCCGCCTTCAGTCTTGTTCTGATTCAAAGTATTTGCGTCACATGGATTCTCATCAACAACCAGGAGAGTGTTTGTTTGGATCGATTGGGCTTTGAATTGGGGTTAAACAGTGCCCAATCAGTCCAAAATAGTAACTTATGCCAGGAGCCCTGTTTGTTTCACCGATTTCATTTAAGTGAGAATAAGGGAGTGTTTGTTTGGACCGATTGGGCTCTGAATCGGGCTTAAATAGTGCCCAATCGGTCTAAAATAGTAATTTATGCCAGCAGCCTTGTTTGTTTCACCGATTTCATTTAAGTGAGAATAAGTAAAAGTCACCAATTGGGCAAAGCAGGGAAATGAAGCTTTTTTTTTTTTTCTTCAGCCCAAATGAATGACCGTTGGATAGCATTTATTGCTTTTTAAATTATTGACCTACCCCACCTTTTTCACTTTTCTGCGTGTCTCATCGCAACAATAATTCTGTCCATTCTCTTCTCCACGCAAGGCACACTAGACCACAAGCGGCGGCTAGCGGCGGCATGGATCCGTCTGGTTTTGGCAGTCAATGGTCGTTTTCGGCGTGGTTCTGAGCTCCATCATCTAGCCTATAGTGTGGTGTTGCCTGTGTCTTCTTCTCTGGCTCCGTGTGTGTGGGTGTTACTGTCAAAGTCCGGCAAGTGGGGTTGCTCTGTGACGGTGTGTTCTGCTGCGGTTTGGAGTCAGGGGCGGCGGATCTGTACAAGCAAGAGCCTGTGAGCTTGCCCGGCGTTGAAGTGTCCAGCTACAGTTGACGGTCGTTGCCGATCTGCTCTGTCGCTTGTCTCTTTCATTGGTAACCTTTCAAACTTAATTGAGATCTCTGCTCTCTCCCTTTATCTACGGTTTCACAGGCATTGGTTGCATTTGGAGCCATTTCAATGAACCACCATTGTTTGCTCTGTTGTGGTCGATCTGTGATACGTTCGGTTGCTCTGTTTGATGTGTTAGTTTCGGTGGTTGGTCCGTTTGATCTGTTAGTTACGTTGGTTGCTCCATTTGTCTCTTGCGTTTTGTTCATTTTCCATCTTCCCTCACTTGCAAAAGCTCAAAAGTATAATGCCGCTGCTTTAGCTCAAAATTATTGTTCATATTCGTTGGTTGCTCGATTGCTCTGTGATATGGCTGTGTTTTGCTCTGTTTGGACCGATTGGAACTCCTTTTTGGACAAAGTTATCATAATGAGCGAACCTCATTATGATAATACACTTCGCTTTCGCTTTGAAAATATAGGTAGCCAATAGTTAGTTTTATAGAAATGGGTGTAACTTCCAGCAACGACGGACAACAGTTGTGAGCTCTCATGGATCATAAACAAGGTTTGTGCTCTTAAATTTCATTATTTACGCTGCCCTATTGAAATGATTCCGCAAGTTCTGAAAAATTTACCATGATTGTGCTATATTGTGTTCAGCAGTACTATTATTTATTTGCTTTGGTTCCTTCATAATTTCATAAGTAAGCTCTAGTGTTTCTTATTTTCATTGAAAATTGATGTTATGTTTGATTCCTTTTAGTGCTTTTCTTTGTTTGCTAATTTAATTTGGAACAAACTTTTTCTCACCATGTAGAACATAATTTACAGATCATTGGTTTAGCTGGAAAAATCCAACGAAATGTTTCTCTGAACACTGAAGTCTATGTATCTGACCTCATTTAATCGTCACATTGACTTGTCATTTATTAGTGATTTTGCTATTGTGTTCCTTACTTCCTTACTTCCACTTGGTGATTTGAAGACCATCAACCGATTTTTTATCCGATTCTCTTTGACCGGCTTTTTGGTTAGGGGTATTATGGGTTATGTCTATCTGTGGCTTTTTTCAGTTTCAGTTAGTTATGGTTTTTTTGTCTGATATAGTTTGCTTTATTTAAAGATTTGGTTTTATTTAAACTAGGCGTATAGATTATATGATATATTTGCACAAAATTTTACCTTGCCTTTATTCATGATTTTGAATTCTATGATTATATATCTTTGTGCATGGTAAGAATGTCTTTATGATCTTTATTTCAAATCCATAATATGCTCTCTCCATTCCTATTTATGAGTTCTTATTTTTTGAACACTTTATTATTTATAAGGTCGTTTGTTTTTATTTTCTTTACTAATACATGTATTTTTACTCATTTTATCATCAAATAATCCCATTCTTACAAGAAAATCAGAATAAATGTTTAAATAAACCTAAAATATCGTTATTCCATCCCGTGGGGCCACTTCATTCTACGCAGGACAAGCTCAGCAAAACTATCTTCTGGATTCATGGAAGATTCTTTCAATAACTCAGGGAACGCTTCCTGGCAATGGTTTATGAATTTAATATCTTCCATTCTGGATTTTTGTCTGTATACATAAGCTCCACTCCATTTTGCCCTTGCCATACCATATACTACATCTAATTCCAATGGACAGGAGTAATTTATGTAACTCAAGACAAATGATATCTCCACGTGGTTCCATCCACGCTCTGAAACGACACTTTTCAGTTTATCCTCAAGAACAACCCGTCGCAAATCGAACAAAAAGATATGTGGTGTTGAAAGTGGCGCAAAAATTGTTTCCCCTTCTGGCAATCCAACATCTTTGCCATTAACTCGGACATCAATACGCATTTTTGGTGGTGAGTGCCATATGTCCTCTATTATTGCACCAAAACATACAGCCATGTTTGGGAATTCGTTTTGGAACCAAAAGGACCAGGAATCTCCCTCAACATAGTGGTCAAGCCATTCCGGGGCCTTATCTTCTTCTGCAATGAATTTCAAGCCATCAACCTCATGTAAAGCCTGTTGCAAAGTGGATCAAGAACCAAGTTATGTCTAAGATTAGTGTTTGTGGGAATTTTAGAGAACTATCTATAGAGCACAGAGTAATGAGCCTTCTCTTATTCCTCTACAGCAAGCATAATAGCAATTCATAACATAAAGCAGTTCCTTAACAGAAAAACTAGATCAAGAAAAGGCTAACAATCCCTGAGATATTATTACTTTTTTTGTTTTGTTCATGTGTCATGTCATTTTTTATCAAATAATATCATTTCATTATGTGCGAGTTGGCACCAACTTCTTTTTAAAGTAGTCCATGATTCATCATATAGATGCAATTAGAAGAGTGAGAGAGAGGCTAACCTGACACAGTAAAATGCCACGAGACTCTAAGCACAGGTGTGAGTACCAATCAAGGTTTATTGCTGACAATTCTTTTAGGTTTGGGGGAATACCTCTAATTTTTTCAATACTGTTACAAAATGAAAGTTCTAATTTTTCTAATTTGACAAGGTTTTTGAATGACAAAGGCAATTCTTCTATGCCACTAAAGTTCAGACAGACATCATTGATATTTTCCATGGTTCCTAATATTTCTGGGAATCTTGTGAGGCTGGAGCACCCTGAAAGGTCAAGAAACTCTAGGGATGTTAACTTGAGACTTGGAAAGGTCTTGAGCTTTTTACAGTTTCTAACACTCAGCCTTTTAAGTTTACCAAGAAACCCAATGGACACATGAACTTCAGTTAACTTGTTGCAGCCTTCCAAACACAATTCCCTCAAATCTGGGACTGCAGATAAGTCGGAGACTTGTCTTAAAAATTTGCAACCTCTGAAATTCATCACACTCAAGGGCTGAAACTTCTGCAAGACAAGATTGAAAACAACTACATCTTAATAAATTGTGAGAACATCACAGAACATGAAAAACAAAAAACGCAGCCACTAATACTGACAACATTCATAGAAAGGAATAAATTTTTAAGTGTTCTTGATTCATAATAAAAAAATAATGATGATGATGACGAAAAGTGCCAATAATCTGCATGCCTTGAATAAAACATCCCGTTTGAGGAAACTTTCTGGCATTTTGAGGATAATTAGTTCCTTGGGTTTAAAATCAGACGGTAAAGATGAACAAGGATATCCCTTCCAATCCAACACTCTTAAACTGTTGGGCAGATACTTGGGACCTGTGGAAAATTGTGCATTTCTGATAATAAGTATCTTGAGATTTGGCATCTTTTTGAAGGCCTTTCCACTCCAATCAATCACTATATCTCCAGGCATGTCTAGGTTTATGGCTTCAATCTTCCCAGAACCCTTTCATACCATGTAACAGAGTAAAGCAGAAAATCAGTCAGATGTATTACGAATTGGTATAAATTAAAAAAAAAAAAATTATTAGATCACAACCTATAAGTGAAAAAATAAAAAGTTAGTGAAGGAATGAGAAGAGAAAATAGGGGGAAACTATGAGTGTGCTCCCAAGATTCCTCAGGGAAAGGATTTTAGATTAGGGAAAACCAGAGAACATTTTGATCATAAAAAATAAAACTAAGAAAAAAGATGTGTACAAAGGACTCTTACCTTGTTTTCTTCTAAAACGGGAAGAATGTCTTTATGAAACCATAACCTAGAGCGATTGCTCGGGTCATGTGGTGATTTCTGTCGCACAATTTCTTTTCCCATGGCTTGAATCAAGTCATGCATGGTCACCTTATCATGACTAATCTTTATGAGACATTTATCAATCAACAATTTGACACCATAATCTGGGCATATACCACGTGCATACAAAGCACTTCTTACATATTCAAAATTGTCACCTTTAAAGCAACACGCAATGTCAAGAAAAATTTCCTGCTCATATTCCTCCAAAGCATCATAACTTACCTTCAGAATTTGTTGGATCTCTTTAATTGGAATTCTCTGATAACTTTCTAATGCAGACTCCCAATCATTTATTTCTCTATTGAACAAGTTGGAACCTATAACTTCCAAAGCCAATGGAAGACCACAGGCATAGAGTACTACATTGTTTAAAACGTCCATGTAACTTGCATCAACTCTACTTTGTTTAAAGGCATGCCATTTAAGCAATTCAAGACCTTCTTCTCTACTGAAACAGTCTACCTCATAAATTCTTTCAACCCCATGTCTTGCTAGTAAATGCATGTCCCTTGTTGTTACAATGATTCTACTACCAGAACCAAACCAGTCAAGTCCCCCAGCAATTGCTTGTAATTGCTTTAGCTTATCAACATCATCAAGAACAAGAAGAACCTTCTTTTTGTGGAGCCTATGCTTTATTATTGGAATTCCTTTATTAACATCTCTTAACTTAATGTCCTCCTCCAACACTTCAGAAAGAAGCATTTCCTGGAGATATACTAGGCCATGACTAACTGAATTTTCTCTAATATCAGCAAGAAAACAAAAGCCTTCAAACAAGTCCACGATCAAACTGCAAACTGCACGAGCAATTGTTGATTTTCCTATTCCACTTGTGCCACATATTCCTACCATTTGGACCCCTTCATTAGATTCAACATCTAGAAGACAATTTACTCTTTGCACTCGATGCTCAATTCCAACTGGATAATCAGCAATATGTAAAGGCTTGCGGTTAATTCTTCTTGTGACCTCTTTAACAATCGCTTTGATAAAAGCGAATTCATATTGATACCTGCACCAATAGCAAATTTTTTGGAAATTCAAACTAAATGCTTCAAATCAATGCCGTTACTATGTCACAACAATGATTCATACCAAATGCATCAAAACAAACACTCAGATATAAAACATCTCAATCTAAGATTCAAACACTTTAGATTTTGCGACGTTCATGATTCTAGGCCTCACTTAGTTATTTATAACATATGTATGTAGGTACGTACAAACTTGTGTCTGTAAAAGACTAACTATTAAATAAACTAGACGACGACGTGTATGCACCATGCGCACGCCATGGGTATGCAGTGGGTACAAATGACTGACACAGCACATTATCTTTAGTTAATAATTCAAAGAACTTCTCAGTGTGTTCATATTAAAAACATTCTTAACTAATCTCTAAAAACTTACAAATAAGATTATGTTCATATGAAATGAGAACCGACAGACTAATGGTTACCAATCAGTGGAATAGACATTGTTCTTATTTGCAGCAATCAAATATTAAGGCAAAGTGAAATAAATTTTACGATAACACCAAGTATATATCTCGCATAAGGAAATGACTAATTACAATATCTTAAGGTGAACAAAAATTAAAAATCACTTGACGTTGCAAAATATGAGCCTTATAACTATTCAGTCAGGACAGAAAAGTGAGATCAGACTATTCAAACGCCCTATGGAGCAAACAAAATTAAATGCAGAAGCAAAAAACAAGAACGCACTGGATTGAAAATGGAACCGGAGGGCCATATATCTAGCTCAACTACCTTGTAGGAGTAAGCGAGGGAGATGGAGATAGAGGCGGAGAAGAGAGAAGAAGCAAAGCAGAAGCAACCGTTTGTTCTTGCGAACTTGGAAACGGTGACAATGACATTGTTCATTTCAGTAGCTCTATGCCTTTGTTTACCAATTTTAATTTGGCAGGTTTATTCAACTCTTTTCAAATCCCCCCCCCCCCCGCCTTGCATAACATAGCCAAATCAGTTGAGATGGAGTGAAACTTTCAAGCTGCACGCGTTTGTATGTATGTATGGTGGAAGAGTTAAAGGAAACAAAAGTGAAAATTGGATAAAAATAAAGGAGGAAGTGAAAATAAGAATAAATTTCAAAATATATTTTATTGAAGTAATCATCATTTATAACATATATATGAAAGGTACTTCCTTGTTTATTCATTCTATGTGAAGTTAGATAGCCATGAACTACCCATCACATACATATGGTTAAATTTATTCATTCATTCATGTATAACTACAAGCGACTGGTGGGTATCTCATGGTTATTTCTCTATTACTTGATCAGGAAATAGGGGCAAACAGAGTACTAATGTGAAGGCGGACATTCACCCCAAAACTGTCATCTCCTAGCTTAGGAACCTGTGAATACCCATCAAACATGGTAGCTTCAATTTTTATTTCTTTTTTGTCCCCAAACCGTCCCTTCATTGTAATCCACTGCTCACCTGGTTGATCTTGAACAGTGAATGAATTGAATCTTGTCAGAGGCTGCATTGTTTAGGAAAAAGACACTTTTTAATGAAACGAGCTTGATTACAATGTGGATACTTTACAAAATGAACTATAATGGGAATCTATAAGATACAAGGAGAAAGATGAAGATAGATTGAATATAACGATATATCATGCCTATTGATGTGAAAATCTAGTGACTAAATTTTCTTTTCCAAAATTACATAATCTCTTCCAATTTTCATGATTACACAAGCATGGTAGTTGTAGCTTCATCACAACTATCTTTCATATTTCTTTTTTCACTTTCTATTATTTAATTTGGAGAACATAAAATAAATCAGACCATGCAAGGTTGTCAAAATAAATCTTGACTTTCGTTTCTAAAATCTCTGACCATCCAAACATTCTTCACAATATCAATTTCTCTCATTTTCTAAATAAGTCAACGAATTTTCTGGGCATAAGTATCTATTAGAAATCATCTAACCCTCTTTCACGAATTTTTGTTGTACTCATTCTAGGAAATTTATAGAAAATGAAAATCTTGCAAAGCTTCAAACACATGACCAGTTGAGTTGCAACACGCTCATTTTGGGTTTCTTCTTCACAGTACTTACATTTTGGATTTTCATGCCAAAACAGATTCGAAAGTAAATAACAAGAAGGTAAGAGGAATGATTATTGATGATAAAACGATGGATTTTTTTGGGGGGGGGGTTGTAACAATATTAGATTGAGTATGACAAAATGAACAATTTATAAAAATCATAACCATTTAAATTGACAAACGAAATGAACTATTGGAAGTTTTTTTGTGCCATTTGCCCATTTTGAACCAGACATAAATGGGGTTTGAAAGCTCATCAACATGACCCAACATTTATCACAAAAATAGTCTGAAAATAAAAAAAAATAAATATGTCAATCAAAACCAAAACTTAGTTGATGTAGAAAGTCACTCCTAACTCTCCAACTAGCCACCGAAAGCCTATTTTAAGTATAAATCTGAAAATTCGGTATTGCTAACTTGAGTTGAGTTCTTTTCTTTCTTTTCAGTTATACCTTTTCTTTTTATTTTAAATTAGATAATATCAGAATTCTCTAACCTCTATCAATTGTTCCTATTTGTTGTATAAGTTAATGAATTCGAAAGATATGGATTTAAACAGGAGATGTAGGTGGTGGCACTTATGACTGGCTTGCCCATACATGTTTGATGGGTGTGCAATTGTTAGAAATATAGTGGGTGAGCAACAGTGCAGTGCAGGGATGAGTGGGTCTTGTAGCCTTTAAAATAATATTTTTAATATAAGGGTAAAATGGTTTTTTGGTCATTTTCCTATTTCATTTTCTTCCAACCAAACAAAAATTTTCTTATCAACCCATTTTCTTTTTCAATGCGAACCAAACGCATTGGTGACAAAATATTTTCCCTTCCTTTCCAATTTTTTTTTTTATTTTCCTTTCCATTCCTACCTCTTCTTTGAACCAAACGGACCTTCAGGAAGCGGAACCAAAAAAAAATGATTAGGAATAGAAAATCAAGTCGACAAAATCCTCCCTGAGAAGTTATCTAGTAGAACAAGAAGATCAAGTCAAACGAAATGGGTGTGAATTAGAAATGCATTCACAAGGAAACGATAAGTAACAAAATAAATTAGTGTAGATCACATACCCAATCTGAAGTCTGAAGACGTACATAAGAAAGTTTGCCCCAAATTCACGGCTACCAAACATGAAACCAGTAGAAGATTGGGAATAGAATTGTAGAAACAAACCTTTTGGCATTGGATGAACATGCAGTTGACAACTTCCTGTTTCGTGCGTTTTCTCTCTCTTTCTTCTTCTTAACAGCAACGGGCCAACGCGCAAAGGTGACTGCGTCATAGAGAAAGAGCCCATCATCAAAGGCACTATAGAAGATTAATTCTCCAAATAATTTTTTTAAAAAAACATATAGTTGCAAACATTGATTTGAGAATTTTAATTTCAAAATTACATCTAAAACTTAAATCGTTTATGAACACCTAAATTTTGCAACTTACCCCTCCATACCACTCTAATAATTATTATAAGTTCATTTTAAAGGGAATTTTTCCAAGGATTCATTAATAATTGTTTTTCAATTTTATCTTTATTTAATTCTTATTTAAAAAAGAGAAAGAGATGAAAAAGATGTGTAAAGGTAGAGGGAGGGAGAATTTTAATAGGGTAAATTTAAAAAATTCCATGAATTTAACACATATATAAAGACTTAAATGCCATTCCTTAATATAGAAGAATTAGTTAAAATAAATTTATAATAAAGAGAAGAGTGGTATAAGATTCAAACTCAGTTTGTCTCTTAAAATTATGGAGTAACTCTTTCTTCCAATTATAGTAAAGGGTTTCTCCATTCCAATTACAATTAAAAAGGGTGTTTTTGAAAAATTAACACACATTTCTTATAACTAACTAATTTAACAATTTTTATTATGTAAATTAATTATCTTGTTATTATACTAAGTAATTTATTAAAAAATATATAGAAATATGAGTATCGTGAAATTGATGTTTTGTAATTGTAATTTAAATAGCATTCTCTCAATCGCATTTATGTTCCTGCCACAAAATTAGATATTAGATTTTGCGAATCTCTTTGCCCGTGAACGCACGGACGACTAAGAATACTGTCACATGAAAGCAATTTTAATCTTTTGCCTAGTGAAACTCTGTTTTGGGCTTCTGGTACATTATAGTGGTCTTATCTCACCATAACTGTTTGCATTCATGGAAGATCGATCTAATAATTCAAAAGCAGCTTCCTAATTGCAATTTATGTATCCAATATCTTACATTGTGTCTTTTCCTATCCAAAGTGTATCCAACAAAGGTATTGACAAAGCAGACATTCATACAATGTTTCTTAGCATTTAACTCTAAGTGACATCTTTTGCATGTTCCTCTTGATTCATCCTTTCCCATCCAAAGGGGACAGTGATGAAGCCTGAAGAGAAAGAGTGGGAGGAGGTGGGACCCATATCGATAGATCTCTCTCATCCCTCTTTCTTTTTCTCATGTTGGTCTCTCTTCCAGTGACTGAATGAGATTCAATAATGGGTTTGGATACAAGGGACATGCCTGCATTGTTGCTACTCTCTTCGCTGACTTTGAAATCGATGTGGGGCCACTTCATTCTACGCAGGACAGCCTCAGCAAAACTGTCTGGATTCATGGAAGGTCCTTTCAACAGTCCAGGTACTGCTTCCTGGCTATGGTTTATGAATTGAATATCTTCCATTCTGGATTTTTTTTCTGTATACATAAGCTCCACTCCATTTTGCCCTTGCCATACCATATACTATATCTGATTCCAGTGTATGGGAGCAATTTATGTAACTCAAAACAAATGATATCTCCACGTGGTTCCATCCACACTCTGAAACTACACTTTTTAGTTTATCCTCAAGAACAAGATGTTGTAAATCGAACAAAAAGATATGTGGTGTTGAAAGTGGAGCAAAAATTGTTTCCCCTTCTGGCAATCCAATATCTTGGCCATTAACTCGGACATCAATATGCATTTTTGGTGGTGAGTTCCATGTATCCCCTATTAATGCACCAAAACATAAAGCCATGTTTGGGAATTCGTCCTTACACCGTTGGACCAACCCTGCATTGATAATAGAACATCCATTTAACTCTATTATTCTATCTCTACTTAAACCACCTTGCTTGTATTCTAGGTGTAGCATCTTCAACAATTTTTGTCAGTACAAATGTTTTACCCAAGATGGGGTAAATTGGGTGATACTAGAAAATTCGTTATGTATATAAAAATTGACTGAAAATTTAAAACAGTTAAGAGCTAGGAGAAATATCACCAAAGTATACACTGGGGGTTATACTGTTTTGGCTACAACCCCTTTGACCTACGTCCAGTCCTTAGAGCTTCTCTGAGAGCTTCACTATATCTTCCAAGATTCAGTGGGTTCTTGGCTCCTTAGTACACAGCAAGTTCATTCACTGGACACTTGCTCCCCCTTACACGTTGTAATCAAATCCCCAACTCAAGGTTCCACGACCTTAAGTTGTCTCAATAACAAATATTGAGTTTGTAATGAAAATCTCTCACACAAGGCAAATATATAATCACTGAAGTATAAATAGTGAATATAAGAAACAAAGTACTAAGAATATATTGATCAATGTGTGTTCGTATGTTCACTGTCGTTTTGTTCTGTTCTTCATTGAATGCACCATATATATATAAATGAATTGTAATGTCCATTGGAAGCATTTCAAACATGTCCATTAGAGTCACGCAGCTTCGTTTGACAGTTCTTCAAAATTTGAAAACTAGCCGTTTGCAGTAGGTGAGCGTTTCGGACGTTGCGGACGATATGTTTGACTTTTCTCTTAATGCATGATGTCTTCATTGTTTCTCTGCAAATATACTTAGAAAACTATCTTATAAATAACAAATCAAATCAAAAACAGTTTAAAAACGCAATTCTGGTTATGATTACTCGAGTAAACCATCACCATTACTCGAGTAACCCTTCGAGTAATGTCTTTCAAAATAAGCCAGAGAGTAAGTCAACATCGTCTGACCAGATTACTCGAGTACTCCATCAAATAATTTACTTCACAAAAACTTTTGCATACTTCAGATTTGAATTGTGTTTGCCCACGTTGGTCTATTGTCGTGCGTGCTAACTCACTCCTCTTCTTGGCTTCCTAATCTTGAGCAATGTGAGGCTTTTTTTTCAAGATACCCACGCACAAAACTACAACATTTCTAAGGTGAGTGAAGATCAGTACTAGTAAAGACTAATCATAATCTGGACATCTTTTGATGAAGACTTTTATATTTTGGCATGTGCCAAATCTATTCTGGCACATTTAATCCTTCTTCTGCTATATGTGCGTGGTAGATGTTGAGGTGATATGATCTTCACCATAACCGTGTGGATTCACGGAAGATCGGTCTAATAATTTAGGAACAGCTTCCTGGTTACAATTTATGACTCCAATATCTTACATTGTATCTTTCTCTATGCAAAGTGTATCCAACAAAGTTATTGAAGAAATTTAGATGAACCAGGTGGCACAACAGACATTCATACAGTGTTTCTAAGCATATAATTCTTAGTAAACAGCTTGGCATTTTCCTTCTCATTAATCCCTACTTATCCAAGTGGCCCAGTGAAGAGAAGGAGCGAAATAAGGTGGGACCCTTATAGATAGATCTCTCCCGTCCCTCTTTCTTTTTCTCATATTAGTCTCTCTTCCAGTGACTGAATGAGATTCAGTAATGGGTTTGGATAAAAGGGACATGCCTGAATTGTGGCTAATGCCTTCGATGGCTTTGAAATCAATGTGGGCGCACTTCATTCTACGCAGGACTAGCTCAGCAAAACTGTTTGGATTCATGGAAGATTCTTTCAACAACTCAGGTACAGTATCCTGGCTATGATTTATAAATCGAATATCTTCCATTCTGGATTTTTGCTTGTAAACATATGCTCCACTCCATTTTGCCCTTGCTATACCATACATTTGATCCAATCCCCCTGGATGGTAGCACTTCATGTAACACAATACACAGGATATCTCCACGTGGTTCCACCCACGCTCTGAAACTACATTTCTCAGTTTATCCCCAAGAACGAGCCCTCGCAGATCAAACAAAAAGATATGTGGTGTTGTAAGTGGTGCAAAAATCGTTTGCCCTTCTGGAGATCCGACTTCTGTGCTATTAACTCGGACGTCAATAAGCAGCTTTGGTGGTGAGGGCCATGGGTACTCTATTAATGCACCAAAACATACAGCCATGTTTGGGAATTCGTTTTGGAACCAAAAAGACCAGGAATCTCCCTCAACATAGTGGTCAAGCCATTCTGGGGTCTTATCTTCTTCTACTATGAATTTCAAGCCATCAATCTCATGTAAAGCCTGTAGCAAAACAGATCAAGAACAAAGTTATTTCTAAGCTTAATGTTTGTGGAAGAAGAATTTGAGAGAACTATCTATTAACTATAGAGTGACACGAGTCTTCTCTTATTAACTAGATCAAGAAAGGACAATCAATCTTTGAAACATGATTACTTTTTGGTTTTGTTCAAGTGTCATGTCATTTTTTTATCAAATACTCTTCGGTCTTTAATATAAGACATATTTGGGGAATTGATCTTGATTCTAAATATGAGACATAGTTTTCATATTTGTCAATTTTTTTCTAATTTACCCCTACTGATACTCCCTCAACTATAATCAAGGAGGAGAGGGAAGAAGGGAATTAAGGAAAATGACAAGGGTGTTTTAGAAAATACATGTCATATTAACTAACTTAACCAACTTCCTTTATCTAATCAAATTAGTTAAATATGTCTTATATTAAGGATTGGAGGGGTAATATCATTTCATTTTGTGCGTTTGGCACCAAATTCTTTTTAAAGTAATTCATGATTCATCATATAGATACAATTAAAAGAGTGAAAGAGAGAGGCTAACCTGACACAGCAAAATGCCACGAGACTCTAAGTTCAGGTGTGAGTACCAATCAATGTTTATTGCAGACAATTCTTTTAGGTTTGGTGGAATACCTCTAATTTTTTCAATTCTTCTACAAAATGAAAGTTTTAGTTTTTCTAACTTAACAAGGTTTTTGAATGACAAAGGTAATTCTTCTATGGCACTAAAGTCCAAACGGACATCTTTGATATTTTCCATGGTTCCTAATATTTCTGGGAACCTTGTGAGACTGGAGCACCCTGAAAGGTCGAGAAACTCTAGAGATGTTAACTTGATACTTGGGAAGGTCTTGAGCTTCATACAGTTTTGAGCACTCAACCTTTTAAGTTTACTAAGAAATCCAATGGACCCATGAACTTCAGTTAACTTGTTGCAGCCGTCCAAACACAATTCCCTCAAATCTGGGACTCCAGATAAGTCTGAAACTTGTCTTAAAAATTTGCAACCTCTGAAATTCATCACACTCAGGGACTGAAACTTCTGCAAGACAAGATTAAAAGCAACTACGTCTTAATCAATTGTAAGAACATCACAAAACATTTAAAACACACACACACTAATACTGACAACATTCATGGCAAGGAACAAATTTTGAAAGAAGCGTTCCTGCTTCATAACAAAAAAAAAAAAAAAAGATGAAAAGCGCCAATACTCTGCATGACTTGAGTGGTACATCCCGTTTGAGGAAACTTTCTGGCATTTTAAGGATGATTAGTTCCTTGGGGTTAAAATCAGACGGTAAAGATGGACAAGGATATCCCTTCCAATCCAACACTCTTAAACTGTTGGGCAGATACTTGGGACCTGTAGAAAATTGTGCATTTCTGATAATAAGTATCTTAAGATTTGGCATCTTTTTGAAGGCCTTTCCACTCCAATCAATCACTATATCTCCCGGCATGTCTAGATTTATTGCTTCAATCTTCCCAGAACCCTTTCATTCAAAGTAACAAAGTAAACCAGAAAATCAATCAGATGTATTACGAATTGGTACAAATTAAAAAAAAAAAAAATTATTAGATCACAACCCATAAGTGAAAAAATGAAAAGTTAGTGAAGGAATGGGAAGAGAAAGTTTGATCACTCTATATGGGGAAACTATGTGTGTGCTCTCAAGATTCCTCGGAGAGAGGATTTTAGATTAGGGAAAACCAGAGAACACTTTGATCATAAAAAATAAAAATAAGAAAAAAGATGTGTACAAAGGACTCTTACCTTGTTTTCTTCAAAAACGTGAAGAATGTCTTTATGAAACCATAACCTAGAGCGATTGCTCAGGCCATATGGTGATTTCTGTCGCACGATTTCTTTCCCCATGGCTTGAATCAAGTCATGCATGGTCACCTTATCATGACTAATCTTTATGAGACATTTATCAATCAACACTTTGACACCATAATCTGGGCATATACCACGTGCATACAAAGCACTTCTTACATATTCAAAATTGTCACCTTTAAAGCAACACGCAATGTCAAGAAAAATTTCCTGCTCATATTCCTCCAAAGCATCATAGCTTACCTTCAGAATTTGTTGGATCTCTTTAATTGGAATTCTCTGATAACTTTCTAATGCAGACTTCCAATCATTTATTTCTCTATTGAACAAGTTGGAACCTATAACTTCCAAAGCCAATGGAAGACCACAGGCATAGAGTACTGCATTGTTTAAAACGTCCATGTAACTCTCATCAACTCTACTTTGTTTAAAGGCATGCCATTTAAGCAATTCTAGACCTTCTTCTCTATTTAAACAGTCTACCTCATATATTCTTTCAACACCATGTCTTGCTAGTAAATGCATGTCCCTTGTTGTTACAATGATTCTACTACCAGAACCAAACCAATCAAATCCCCCAGCAATTGCTTGTAATTGCTTTAGCTTATCAACATCATCAAGAACAAGAAGAACCTTCTTTTTGTGGAGCCTATGCTTTATTATTGGAATTCCTTTATTAACATCTATTAACTTAATGTCCTCCTCCAACACTTCAGAAAGAAGTATTTCCTGGAGATATACGAGGCCATGACTTATCGAATTTTCTCTAATATCAGCAAGAAAACAAAAGCCTTCAAATGAGTCCACAATCGAACTGCAAACTGCTCGAGCAATTGTTGATTTTCCTATTCCACCAGCACCACATATTCCTACCATTTGGACCCCTTCATTTGATTCAACATCTAGAAGAGAATTTACTCTATGCACTCGATGCTCAAGTCCAACTGGATAATCAGCAATGTGTAAAGGCTTGCGGTTAATTCTCCTTGTGACCTCTTTAACAATCGCTTTGATAAAAGCAAATTCATATTGATACCTGCACCAATAGCAAATTTTTTGGAAATTCAAACAAAATGCATCAAATCACTCTTGTGACTATGTCACAACAATGATTCATACCACATGCATCAAAACAAACACTCAGATATAAAACATCTGAATATAAGATTCAAACACTTTAGATTTTGGGACGTTCATGATTCTAGGCCTCACTTAGTTATTTATAACATATGTATGCAAGTACGTACAAACTTGTGCCTGTAAAAGACTAACTATTAAATAAACTAAACGCAAATATATTAATGCTCTGTTTTCATTCAACTTTTAAGAATTATAAAAGCTAATGGGAAATAATATAGCACTTGAAACTTTGAAAGTCATAATTTGTTTTGTAGCCTGTCCTAGATTTTATTTTGGTAGCAACAATCAATATGAAACAAACAAATAAAAGATGTAAAGCAAAAGAGAGGCAAGTACTTATATACCCAGGTTCGAAACGGAGACCCGAGAGACTAGCAGTATCTTGTAGAGCCTCCCTCCATTTTTGCACCTTCTCCTTGTCATTTTGAAACCTCCTCTCATGCTGAGCAAATAGTTTCCTATAATTTTTTCTTTGGTGTCGTACTTCTGATGGATCAACGTCATAAAAAATGGGCAAAACCAATCTTCCTTTTTTGTTTATATGCTCAAGGATCTGAACGAGCTCATCTAAGCAAAATGTAGAGGAAGCATAGTTTCTAGAGAAAATAGTAATAGCCATTCTAGACTCTTGGATTGCTTTGAGAAGCGAGGGAGTAATCTTTTCTCCTTTTCTAATCCTTTCATTGTCTAAAAAGGTATGGATACCTTTTTGTTGTAAAGCCTCGTAGAGGTTTCTAGCAAAATCGAAGCGAGTATCTTCACCTCTAAAATTGAGAAAGACATCATAAGTCCATCCATAAGAGAAGGAAGAGGAAATCGGTGATTGCTCAGCCATGTTAGCTTGTAGAAATGGTGCTGGACCTGTCGGGGAATTAACAAAAATACCAGAGCTTTGAAGTTTTAACGTCTATATTTTTATATAATATAAAAATTCTAAAAAGTCATGAGTCATAAATTTCTCAGACTCGTGTCTTAAGCTAGTACATTGTGATTAGAAAAAGCGATCTCAGCAAGCGGACCAAAAACTATGATTAGGAATAGAAAACCAAGTCGACAAAATACTAGTTTCATCAGTACAGAAAACCTGAGAAGTTATCTAGTAGAACGAGAAGATCAAGTCAACAAAATAGGTATGAAATAGAAATGAATTCACAAGGAAACGACAAGTAACAAAATAAATTAGTGTAGATTATAAACCCAGTCTGAAGTCTGAAGACATACCTGAGAAATTTTTCCCCAAATTCTCGGCTACCAAACATGAAACCAGTAGAAGATAGGGTTAGTATTGAAGTAGAATAGTTGAAACAAACCTTTTGGCATTGTAGTCAACAACTTGTCTGGCGCGCCATCTCTTTCTTTCGTAACAGCTACGGTCCGACGCGGAAAGGTGACTGCGTCAAAGAGGGGCCTTATTAAATGAATTCTAGGAGATTAGTTATCCAAAAATATTTCCTTAATTAAAGTCCATTTTGAAAGAAATTTTTGCTACTAAATATAAGTCTACCTTAAAGGTTTATTAATCACTGTTTTTCAATCTCACCTTTATTTAATTCCCATTGAAAAAGAGAGAGAGAGGTAAAATTGATGTGTAAATGTAGAGAAAGGGAGAATTTTAATAATGGTAAATTTGAAAATTTAACAAATTTAAGGCATATTAAATTATTTAAATGTCATTCTTTGATTGGTGAGAATTAATCAAAATAAACTTGTAGTAATCTAGAATAGTACAAGATTCTAGTGTCATGTTGATTGATTAAGAGGTACAGCAACTCGGCACATATCATAGGTTCAAACAGACATAGATAAAGTAAGAGTAGTACAAAATTTATCCCTTAAATTTATAACCCTCTCATCCAATTATAGTGCAATATCCAATTACAATTAACATAGGTAAATTTGAAAACTTAACACTCATTTTTACAAATAGTTAATTTAATTATTTTTAAAAATATAAATTAATTAGGGAAAAAGATAGGAAAAAACCTTTGAAATTGCAAAATCTCATATTAGGGTTGTTACCATGAATTGATAAGGAAATGACGAAACTTAATAAACAATTCCCAACTAATTTTTTGGGAAATCCTTGATTTGGAATTTTACAATTTCAAAGTTTTTTTTTCTGTCCTTTTCCCAATTAATTATCTACTTCTTATGCTAAAAAATTTATTTAAAAAATTAGAAATATGAGTACCATTAAATTCATGTTTGAATTTAACTGTCATTCTCTCAATCACATTCATGTTCCGGCCAGTTCTAATCACAAAATTAGAGATCAGATTTTGCCAATATTTTCCCCCTATGAAAGCACAACTAAGAAATACTGCCACATGATAGCAAGTTTATCTTTTGCCAAGTGTGCCAACTCTATTCTGGCACGTTGAGGTTCTCTTATCTCACCATAACTATTTGGATTCATGGAAGATCAATCTGATAATTCAGGAACAGCTTCCTGGTTGCAATATATGAATCCAATATCTTACATTGTGTCTGCCTCTATCCAAAGTGCATCCAACAAAGTTATTGACAAAACAAACATTCATACAGTGTTTCTTAGCATTTAACTCTAAGTAACATACTTGCATTTTCCTTTCTGATTCATCCTTTCTCATCTAAGGGGGACAGGGGTGTCTGAAGAGAACAAGTGGGAGGAGGTGGGACCCATATTGATAGATCTCTCCCACCCCTCTTTCTTTTTCTCATATTACTATCTCTTCCAGTGACTGAATGAGATTCAATAAGGGGTTTGAAATCGATGTGGGGCCACTTCATTCTACGCAGGACAAGCTCAGCAAAACTATCTTCTGGATTCATGGAAGATTCTTTCAATAACTCAGGGACCGCTTCCTGGCTATGGTTTATGAATTGAATATCTTCCATTCTGGATTTTTGTCTGTATACATAAGCTCCACTCCATTTTGCCTTTGCCATACCATATACTACATCTGATTCCAATGGATGGGCGCAATTTATGTAACTCAAGACAAATGATATCTCCATGTGGTTCCATCCACGCTCTGAAACTACACTTCTCAGTTTATCCTCAAGAACAAGCCGTCGCAAATCGAACAAAAAGATATGTGGTGTTGATAGTGGCGCAAAAATTGTTTCCCCTTCTGGCAATCCAACATCTTTGCCATTAACTCGGACATCAATAAGCATTTTTGGTGGTGAGTGCCATATGTCCTCTATTATTGCACCAAAACATACAGCCATGTTCGGGAATTCGTTTTGGAACCAAAAGGACCAGGAATCTCCCTCAACATAGTGGTCAAGCCATTCCGGGGCCTTATCTTCTTCTACAATGAATTTCAAGCCATCAACCTCATGTAAAGCCTGTTGCAAAATGGATCAAGAACAAAGTTATTTCTAAGATTAGAGTAACGAGTCTACTCTTATTTCTCTACAGCAAGCATAATAGCAATTCATAACATAAAGTAGTTCCTCAAATAGAAACCAGAACAAGAATGGTCAATCAATCTCTGAAATATGATTTCTTTTTTGTTTTGTTCAAGTGCATTGTCATTTTTTTTTATCAAATAATATCATTTCACTATGTGCATGTTGGCACCGACTTCTTTTTAGAGTAGTTCATGATTCATCATATAGACGCAATCAAAAGAGTGAAAGAAAGAGACTAACCTGACACAGTAAAATGTGACGAGACTCGAGGCTCAAGTGTGAGTACCAATCAATGTTTATTGCTGACAATTCTTTTAGGTTTGGTGGAATGCCTCTAATTTTTTCAATACTTCTACAAGATGAAAGTTTTAATTTTTCTAATGTAACAAGGTTTTTGAATGACAAAGGTAACTCTTCTATGCCACTAAATTCCAAACGGACATCTCTGATATTTTTCAAGGTTCCTAATACTTCTGGGAATCTTGTGAGGCTGGAGCACCCTGAAAGTTCAAGAGACTCTAGGGATGTTAACTTGATACTTGGAAAGTTCCTGAGCTTCCAGCAGTTTTTAACACTCAGCCTCTTAAGTTTTCCAAGAAACCCAATGGACCCATGAACTTCAGTTAACTTGTTGCAGCCGTCCAAACACAAGTCCCTCAAATCTGGGACTGCAGATAAGTCTGAAACTTGTCTTAAAAATTTGCAGCCTCTGAAATTCATCACAGTCAAAGACTGAAACTTCTGCAAGACAAGATTAAAAACAACTACGTCATAATAAATTGTAGGAACATCACCAATAAATCGTAAGAACATCACATAACATAAAACAGACACCAATACTGACAACATTCATAGCATGGAACAAATTTTAATGTGTTCTTGCTTCATAGCAAAAAAATAATGATGAAAAGTGCCAATACCCTGCTGGCCTTGAGAAGTACATCCCGTGTGAGGAAACTTTCCGGCATTTTGAGGATAATTAGTTCCTTGGGGTTAAAATCAGGCGGTAAATATGGAAAAGGATATCCCTTCCAGTCCAACACTCTCAAACTGTTGGGCAGATACTTGGGACCTGTAGAAAATTGTGCATTTTTGATGATAAGTATCTTTAGATTTGGCATCTTTTTGAAGGCCTTTCCACTCCAATCAATCACTATATCCCCAGGCATGTCTAGATTTATGGCTTCAATCTTCCCTGTACCCTTCCATACCAAATAAAAGAGTAAATCAGAAAATCTGTTAGATGTATTACGAATTGGCATAAATTTCAATAAAAATATAGTAGATCATAACCTACAAGTAGGAAAAAATAATATGTACTGGGCTAGTCAAGGAATGGGAAGAGGAAAAAGGGGGGGGGGGGGGCTATGTGTGCTCTCAAGACACCACAGGGAGAGGATTCTAGATTAGGGAAAACCAGAGAACATTTTGATCATAGAAAATAATACATAAAAAAATATATGTACAAATGACTCTCACCTTGTTGTCTTCTAAAATGTGAAGAATGTCTTTATGATGCCATAACCTAGTGCGATTGCTCGGATCATATGGAGATTTCTGTCGCACAATTTCCTTACCCATGGCTTGAATCAAGTCATGCATGGTCACCTTACCAAGATTAATCTTTATGAGACATTTATCAATCAACACTTTAACACCATAATCTGGGCATATACCACGCGCAGACAAAGCACTTCTTACATATTCAAAACTGTCACCTTTAAAACAACAAGCAATGTCAAGAAAAATTTCCTGCTCGTATTCCTCCAAAGCATCATAGCTTACCTTCAGAATTTGTTGGATCTCTTTAATAGGAATGCTCTGATAACTTTCTAATGCAGAATTCCAATCATTTATTTCTCTATTGAACAAGTTGGAACCTATAACTTCCAAAGCCAATGGAAGACCACAGGCATAGAGTACTACATTGTTTAGAACGTCCATGTAACTTGCATCAACTCTACTTTGTTTAAAGGCATGCCATTTAAGCAATTCTAGACCTTCTTCTCTACTTAAACAGTCTACCTCATAAATTCTGTCAACACCATGTCTTGCTAGTAGATGCATGTCCCTTGTTGTTACAATGATTCTACTACCAGAACCAAACCAATCAAGTCCCCCAGCAATTGCCTGTAATTGCTTTAGCTTATCAACATCATCAAGAACAAGAAGAACCTTCTTTTTGTGGAGCCTATGCTTTATTATTGGAATTCCTTTATTAACATCTCTTAACTTAATGTCCTCCTCCAACACTTCAGAAAGAAGTATTTCCTGGAGATATATGAGGCCATGACTGATTGAATTTTCTCTAACATTAGCAAGAAAACAAAAGCCTTCAAATGAGTCCACAATCGAACTGCAAACTGCTCGAGCAATTGTTGATTTTCCTATTCCGCCAGCACCACATATTCCTACCATTTGGACCCCTTCATTTGATTCAACATCTAGAAGAGAATTTACTCTATGCACTCGATACTCAAGTCCAACTGGATAATCAGCAATGTGTAAAGGCTTGCGGTTAATTCTCCTAGTGACCTCTTTTACAATCGCTTTGATAAAAGCATGTTCATATTGATACCTGCACCAGTAAAAAACTTTTTTTGGAAAATTCAAACTAAGTGCATCAAATCAATCTTGTGATTATGTCACAACATAGATTCATACCATCAAAACAAACACTCAGACATAAAACATCTCAATACAAGATTCAACCACTTTAGATTTTGCAATTTTCATGATTCTAGGCCTCACTTAGTTAAATGAACTTTAGCCAAAATAAATTCACGCTCTGTTTTCATTTTACTTTTAAGACGCACAAGAGTCAATAGGAAATAATATAGCATTTCAAACTTTGAAAGTCATAATTTGTGTCGTAGCCTCTCCTATATTTTAATTTGGTAGTAAGAATCAAAATCAAACAAACAAAAGATGTAAAACAAAAGAGAGGCAAGTACTTATATACCCAGGTTCGAAACGGAGACCCGAGAGACTAGCGGTATCATGCAGAGCCTGCCTCCATTTTCGCACCTTCTCCTTGTCATTTTTAAACCTCCTCTCATGCTGAGCAAATTCTTCTCTATAATTTTTCCTTTGATGTCGTACTTCCGATGGATCCACGCCATAAAAAATGGGTAAAACCAATCTACCTTTTGTGTTTATATGCTCAAGGATCTGAACAAGCTCATCTAAGCAAAATGTTGAGGAAGCATAGTTTCTAGAGAAAATAGCAATTGCCATTCTAGACTCTTGGATTGCGTTGAGAAGTGATGGCGTAATCTTTTCTCCTTTTCTAATCCTTTCATTGTCTAAAAAAGTACGGACACCTTTTTGTTGTAAAGCCTCGTAGAGGTTTCTAGCAAAATCAAAGCGAGTATCTTCACCTCTGAAATTGATAAAGACATCATAAGTCCATCCATAAGAGAAGGAAGAGGAAATCGAGGGTTGCTCCGCCATGGCAGCTAGAAGAAACGGTGCTGGACCCGCTGGAGAAGTTTTTCAATGGCCCACACCTAAATTAAGGTATAGGAGGATGTACGGCATATATGTCTCCATTTCCCCGCACCATTCTAATTCAAATGGTTGTCGCAACCAAAGCACCATTTTGCCGATATCTGAAGGTGAGACGTGTGTCTTCGCTCATCATAAAGGAGGAGGATACTTCGGAGGAGCTCAGATCTGTTGGTACAGTGTTCTTTGTTGCCTTCAGTCTTGTTCTGATTCAAAGTATTTGCGTCACATGGATTCTCATCAACAACTACATTGACTTGTCATTTGTTAGTGGTTTTGATACTGCGTTCCTTACTTCTACTTGGTGATTTGAAGACCATCGACCGATTTTTTATCCGATTCTCTTCGGCCGGCTTTTTGGTTAGGGGTATTATGGCATGGGCTATGTCTATCTTTGGTTTTTTTCAGTTTTAGTTAGTTATGGTTTTTTTGTCTGATCTAGTTTGCTTTATTTAAAGATTTGGTTTTATTTAAACTAGGCGTATAGATCATATGATATATTTGCACAAAATTTTACCTTGCCTTTATTCATGATTTTGAATTCTATGATTATATATCTTTGTATATGATAAGAATGTCTTTATGATCTTTATTTCAAGTGCACAATATGCTCTCTCCATTCCTATTTATGAGTTCTTACTTTTTTGAACACTTTATTGCCTGTGTTTGGTATCACTTATTTTTGGACAATAGGTCCTTATTACGCAAGCCGAGATAAAACTCCTCTCACATACTTACATCGTATACCGTGAATCACGATTTATAAATACTTATTGCCAAAAAATAAACTATTCCAAACAAACACATTATTTATAAGGTTGTTTGTTTTTTTTTTTTTACTAATATATGTATTTTTACTCATTTTATCATCAAATAATCCCATTCTTACAAGGAAATCAGAATAAATGTTTAAATAAACCTAAAATATCGTTATTGCATCCCGTGGAAGCCTTCGTTATCCTTCTACATTCTTTAGTAACCATTCCTAGAATGCTTTTTTTTTTTTTTTTTTGGTTAAAAGAATACATTTATGTTTGTATGTTCTTATGGATCAGAGCCTGAGTTGATTAACATATCAAATTCTAAATATGCCTCATTTTTTGGCATACCTTAAGGCCAACTCAAGTCTCATTCTTGGCCCGCCAATCAATTCAGATCCTTCTTTTCTTTTTTTTTTTTGGAAAAATAAAAGGAATTGATGGAAACTTTTCTATTTGGCATGAGGGAAATGGAAGGGAGAAGTTTTTCTGAATTAGATTTTTAAAAATTGAAGAAGTATGATTATCAAATTTTAATAAAAATAAGATGAAAAATAAAAAGTAAGAAAAAGTAACTAAAATCTTCCAACCCCATTTTTTCAATTTTTTTTTAAATCTAAGTCAAAAAAATTTTCCGTCCCCTCCCTATCCCTTCAAATCTCTCATACCAAACAATGCCGGTTTTATCCTAGCAATTATTATGTTTATTTTTATTGGTTGTTCTATGTTTTCTTCCTCTGCCGATTGTCTCATGGCAAAATTTTCTACCCTTCAATTCTAAAGGTAAAAGTTTAAGGGTTAGCATATGAACAGGACAAATAGATTTTAAGAAACTAATATGAGATTTTGAAATATTATAATTTTACCAAAATGCCCCTCAAGTTTTTTTTAGAGAAAGAACCCTCACTGGAGCTTCACTGGCCGACACCACTCCGTTGGCGGGCCTCCGACGGCTAGAACTTTGTTGACAACTTGAGTAATAAAATTGACTATTTGAGCTTCACAAGCCCTATTCGGCATTATTGACAAGTTGACAAAACATAATGACAATTTGAATATAGCAATTTATAGCTTATACTTTCGAGGTTGTAAATGACCACACTCAAGTTGTCATTGCCAATATTCAAATTGTTATTACCTTTATTCAATTTGTCAATAATACTGTTAATAATATGTAATAAGACTAGAGAGTTCAAGTAGACAATCCATATGCTAAAATAGTCAATACCATTACTCAAATTATCACTAAAGCTCTGACAGCCGACACCGGAGTTGGTACCAACCACCGGAGCTCCGTTACTAGCCAGAGTTCTTTCTTTTTGAAAAAACAAAACTTGAGGGACATTTTAATAAAAACACTATTTTAAGATCTCAGAATAGTCGCTTGAGACCTATTTGTCCTTTACATGTGTTAAAAAACTTTTAGGAGTTTTACTCATTCAAATGGTATTTATATATCTTTTTTCCTGAGTTTAATAATTAATTAATTCTAAAATCCAGTGTTTAATCATAAAATTTCATGAAAATTATGAGCCTAAATATAATTCATGCCTAACGACTGATTTAAAAAAACCAATATTACCAAAAAAAATTTTAAAAAAAAAAAACCAAACGTATACATCGTTTCCAGAGAATGAATGGTCAATAAACAACTGCGTTAAGAAAGCAAATTCTTTCCCTATAGAGGTGGTTGAGAGTGTGGTGGTGGGCCTGCATTGGGAGGCATCCCTGGCTGATTCCCAGACTGCAACAAGCACAGACGTAAGTAAGAATTAGCATCACCTTCCAGAAACATTCAGAGGAAGAATTATTGATCTCAGATAATCCCTTAAGATACAGAATTCCATTGCTTTCTTTGGGGATGTTGGTCCTATCTCATTCTAAATTTTATACAGGTTAGAAGGCAACGCAGAGGCTAAATTAGAGATACAGATATAATGTATACAACAGAACAAAAGATAAAAAGAAATAGATATAGGATTCAAAACCTCCAGTATCAAATTTCTTAAAATGATAATTACCTGGTAAGGAGGATACCCTTGCATCAAGGGCATTTGCCCACCTTGTGGTCGGTTAAATGAACCACCTTGAGGGTAACCAGCATTTGACGGCGGCCCCTGCATGTTATGCAAGTTGTTTGGAAAACCTCCAACAGGCGGTCCTCCGCTTGTGGGTAAGGATCCTGAATGCATTTGGTTCATGCCAACAAAAGGACCTTGTGGCACTGGACCTCTCATCTGATTAATTGCACCTTGCATCCCCTGAAGCCAGAAATTTAAATTGATGTTACATATTTGCATGGTACTTAATTAGAGATAACTACTTAATACTAATAGCTCATATCTTACAAAATTAAATTTCATCAATATAAAATTGAACTAGATGTGCATACAACCAAACAGATCAGTTACGTCTAGCGCCACTGTATGAGCCTAAAAAATGTCAACATCTAAACATGTCATTTAAATCAATAAATGCAAGTGGCAGAACTTAAATTGAAAAACATAAATTAATATAGTTGGAAGTTGAATCTATTGAATAAAACTTATTATAGCGACTTCTATGCATATTATTTTCCTTTTCTTTTACTGAATATCCATAAATTTGATTGGGATGCATGATACAGAAGTTCAGTAGACATTTATAAGCTAACTGTTGCAGAGTCAAAAAATGAGACCAGTACTTCAAAGGACTTATCGGTCATTACCACCGTCCTATCATACAGAGAAGTGCTTACACCTTTTGGAAGCCAGTAAGATTTATCATTTTCTTTTCCTTTCCAAGCAATATTCGGGAATAATCATCAGTTCAAATTAATGAGGGAACGGCAGAGAGATCGAAAAAGGTAAGGATAAGATCCATACAATTTCATGATATGGTTAAAAGGCGGGAAAAACACAATAACTTCAAAAAAATCCTACCATTGACCCAGGCATTGGCATTGTATGTGATGAAGGCACTGATGAAGGTGACTGAAGAGATCCTGGCATTCCAAGTTGGGGCATTTGTGGTGGAGGACGAGGCATGTGAGGATGAGGGAGCAAAGGCATATGGGGCATATGCTGTAACTGTGACATGTTTGGAGGGGGCATAGACATAGGACCCATCTGTTGAGGTAATCCCTGGTGTTGGTGTTGTGGAATCTGCTGAGGATTCTGCTGGTAGGGTTGCTGTTGATTGGCAGCAAGAAGAGAGGGATGTGGACCTGGTGGTAGGGGAGGAGCACCCATCGAAGCAGGATGAGATTGCTTCACCTCCCCCTGAGATGCATCTAGAGAAGGAATGGCTAGGGGCATTGCAACCCCCACACCTGGAATGGTTCCATCATTTCGAGTTAACCCAGGAGGGAAAGCTCCTGGAGTTGCTGGTCCCTCGGGTGCAGCAAAATTGCCACCGGCCCGACCAGCAAGAAGATTTTGATCAGCATAACCTGACAGATTAACATATTCAGATAATCAAAGGTGTTTCATTACAGTCCCAGATCTAATCTGATAGTACTTGTAACTATTACGAATTTTCATGCACAAAACTCCAGTGTTCAACAAAGTGGTGTGTGCGTGTGTTTCTAGATTAAAGTTAATATTGATGCACTGGGGGTGGAGTTTTAAATTGTGGAGAAAAGCACACATAACCCATCAAACCATATGGTCCAAAAGTTTAATGGAAACAATTTACGTCACAGGCTCAAACGGCAATGTTGTGTATTGAAATATAACAAGCCTTATCCCACTAAATGGGATCAACTACATAGATTGCATGACGCCAGTGTGCTCTATCAAGAACCAGATCTTTAGATAGATTGCTAACTAAAAGGTCCCGTCCAATGACTTCATAGAGCGTTAGCTTTGGTCTTCTTCTACCCCTTTTCAAAAGACACTATATTGTCTAATCTAATTTCCTCACCAGCACCTCCAACAACCTTTGCACATGTGCAAGCCACCTCAAACGAATTTTTACCATTTTCTTTTCAATAGGGGCCATGTTTACTCTTCCTCTTATAGGATCATTTTGGATCTTATATTTTCTTGTATTATGATGAAGATTAAAAATGTTTTTTCAGATTCAAGAGGCACCCCCCACCCCACCCCAAAAAACAGAGAAAACGACCTAGGAAAAAAAAAGATAAAATAATATAATTATTAAAACATTTTGTCACAAATTTATTATGCAAGAACAATTTGATAACATAATTAAAAATCAATTTATTTACTTGATTTTTTTAGAATGCCATAGTTGAAGGTAGTTAAATACTTTAAAAAAATGATAGTTCTTACTCTTTACCTTATTTGGATGTAGACCACCATGGAAAATTTTGATAATGAACAAATGATATGCAGATGACAAGATTGGACAGACAAACACACAAGCACACAAATGTGCATGTGCATATAAACATGCCAGGTTTTGTCTTAGTTTTATATCTTTAAATAGTTGACGTGTCAACATGTCAGTATCATATCACGTGTCGCTGCTTCAAAATGCAGCTTATTTTCCTTTCTTAGGAAATGGGACCATTACCTTGCATACCCATGCTAAACTTATCTCGAGCAGTGTCTCCTGGCCGATTTCTGCACCAAAACTTTGTTGTATGATCATTGCTACCACTGCAGGAGAAACATGAAAGCCCAGTTATTTGGGAAGTTGGCCATCACTTTCATCAAATATTCAAAAATTGACCGAAGAGATCAGAATACGATTACCAAAATATTCAAAGATAAAGGGGAAAAAAATGTCGATAGGCCCTAAGACATCTCAATAGCCACATTCTGATCTCATTTTGCATATAATTACAGGTATTGTATTACATTGGATCTCATCTACAGGTCAGAAAATTCAAAAGGCAATGTTCTTAAACTCTCCTCCTTAAGTAAATACCATAAAACACAAAAGTGGTACAGAAAACAATTTGGAAAAAAAAGAAAGAAAAAAGGAGACACGAACAGTGTATTATAGACAGAGTTCTGTTAGTGGGATAGTTTCATGATACTAGGAAAATACCAAGCACAAGCAGTTTCCAGGATAGAAAGAAAGAAAGCCATCAAGCACAATTCAAAGCTATTACAAGAAGGAATTTAAATTCACCTGCAGAGAAGGTATCCAATAGGATGCCAAGCAAGGTCCCACACACTATTATCATGAGCATTGGGAATTTCAATTTGTGGTGTATCATGCCTGTAGAACGGATTATATTAATGATCACACCAAGCATAACTGGCTGACAGGAAATCCCAAAAACCAGAAAAGAAATGAAGAGAGACTAAACCCTGAGCGGGAAAAATACAAAAATATATAATCAATAGAAAGCTACAATATAAGTCATGAACATTGGGGTTTACCTCAGACCATGCGTAAAGTACAAACTCACAATCTAGTTGAAAGTAAAACAATGTTGAGTAGAAAACTAAGATATCTATTTTCTTAGCCACCTGTTATTTTAAAGGGTGTTCACTGTTTTCTTTTTAAATATATCTACCTAGACAAACACTCTTCTCCCATATGAAACACATGGGCCTTAAAATCCGAGCACAAGATCATACTGCTTTTGCTTTGTGACTGTGCAAGCATACTTGTGAGTTACATAAGAAATATACAGAGATAGATAGGCCCCAATCGTATTGGCTACTATTTTCAAAGTTAACAAGGTTGAACTCATGATGACACTATGACAAACATCTGGAAGACTAGAAATAAGTAATCTTTAGCAAACCACAACCAGTTGATAACGTTCAACACTCAATCACCCCGGATATCAGCTCCAACCCAGCAGAGATCTTTGCATGGAAAAAGAAAGCATCAATCATTCCTTCACACCTCATAACTGCTTCCCACAATTTAGAATAAATCAAGTTTTTGCATAGAGTAATACTAATGCATGTCTTCTCATCGCTTTCTTGGTGTAAGAATTTCTCCAAAATTAAGAGAATGGAATAAACAGAAAATAAACAGTTTTAAAAGTTCAACGGAATAAGAGCCAAGATGAAATCCGAAGCTCTGAAACAATGCAAACCAAAAAGACAAAAGCACACGAGAAATATGAATTTACCCAACAAGCCAATGAAAGATGGAACCATCATAACTCCCACTGACAAAGTACTCTTCATGAAATGGATGCCAAGCCAAAGCTAACAAAGTTGCAAAAGGTAACGCATGAGAATCATCTTCCACTCTATCAAAATTGGAGATGAGCAAAATGGCAATTTCTCCAAAAAGTCCTATCCATGTCATACGACCAAGTAGCAGAAAAAGTATACATATTTCCATACAAACATCCTCCAGCATTATCCTAATTCAATATTAAATCCTTTCAATCCCTTCCAACAGAAAAACAAACATCTTTTACCAGTAACATCCTTCCGATGTCCACGGAAAGATTCAAGTTCCTTCATAGCCCTTATGTCATAAAGCTGCAGACACAGGTGGTTATGTACATTAGTTTTCTAGGAGCAAGAAATGTTGTAATGAGAAAAACAATACATTTGAAAAACTAGAGCGAAACAAGGCTCCAAAAAGAAACAAAACCAGGAAGCCAGAAAGCAAGAGGCAATGCCTATTAGGTTTATATCTGCTTTCACAGTGAAGATACTGTTTAAAATCCCAAGCATTTATTATTTTTTTTATTTGTGATCAGGTTATTTGTTGGGGACCATCAACATCTTTTTCCCTTCTTTTGATTAAGGCAGATTTATTGTAACAGAATTTCAGAAGCCGAATGGCAGGATTGTTACCATCTGCTTATTTATACTCTCACCTCCCACGCAGAATAAAATAATAGTTTCAGTGTTATTATTTTATGAATCTTCAGTACAGTTACAAACCTTGATTATTTGATCCTTTGAGGCAGTTAACACCCAGTTACCATTTTGATTCCATTTGACGCATAGGACAGTGTTTTTGTGGCCATGACTGCAAAACACAAGCAAGGAATTATTACATAAATGAACTGACACATAAAACCAAAAATATCAACACCTATACTTACAATGAGCAAAGCTCCTTCCCTCTCTTGGCATCCCAAAGCTTCACAAGGTTGTCTTTGCCACCTAAATTGCAAAGGCCAAATGGAATACATATTACAATATTCAATAAAATATTCTCCAGAAAATAAAAGAAATAATTAAAACACCTGAAACTAATAGAGATTTTGTAGGATGCCAGTCAACACTCTTCACGTCCCAACCATGGCCTGCCTGAGTTCAAATGTCACAATAAAACTCATAGGTTAGTTCGTAAGCAATAAAGAAATGAATAAGCCAATCAACTGAACGAAGCACAGACAAGCTGAGATATAATTTACTGAAAATTAAAGTGGACACAACATCTCAGGAAATAATGAGAATATCGTCATTGCTAAGGCTCCAACCAACATATCAATAGAATATTGATAGGACGTGGTATTTGAAAGTTAGTAGAAAGATTAAGAAAATTCTAGGACCAGAATCTGAAATCCCATAACAGCCAGAGAGAAGATTTCCTGAATATAATTATATCATTCACACCCAACAAAGGTGTGCATCACAGGTTTATATGTATCAGTAAAGGGAAATAACTGACCCAATAACCACCTAAAATAACTGTAGATAAACAAGGATAAGCACAAATAACTGACATAAGACACAAATAACCATAAGACACAAATAACTGCAAATAGAACTAATATGCCCTTCCCTAATTCAAACGCCTCTTCCTAGAATATACTAAAAGAGGCTTCGGTATCTTATCATTACTCTCCCCTAGGAAAGTAGCCTTGTCCTCAAGGCTGAAATGAGGAAATTGAGTAGCCAAGTAATAAGATTCCCAACTAGCTTCTTCCTTGGGTCGATCCTTCCAAGGAACAAGGAGTTCAACATCCAGCAAGCCATTAGTAGTGATGATCCGAGAATCCACAATCTGATCAGGAACTAGCAGAAATTCCAAATCGTCAGTCAAGGGTAAGGGAGGAGGAGCTTGAGGATCACAACCATGAGCCAATTTCAGTAATGAGACATGGAAAACGGGGTGTATGCAAGTGCCAGGAGGAAGTTGCAACTCATAAGCTACTGCACCAATCTTTCGAACAATAGGATATGGACCAAAGAAGCGAGCTGATAGCTTTTCAAACTTCCTGTGAGAGAGAGATTTTTGACGGTAAGGTTGGAGCTTGAGGAAAACCAAGTCACCCACATTAAACTCAGCTTCCCGACGATGAGAATCAGCTTGAATTTTCATCCGTTGATGTGCTGCCAAAAGATTATCTTTAATGGTCTCCAACAGGGCATCTCGTTCAGTGAAAAAGTCCTCCAATTCTGTGAGGTGGGTATGACTAAGAGAAAAGGGCAAGAGAGTACGTGGGTCCTTGCCATAGACCACCTTGTAAGGTATAAACCCTGAGGAAGTGTGGAAACCAGTGTTGTAAGATAGTTCTGCCCAATGAAGGAACTTATACCAAGACTTGGGATGGTCTTGACAAAAGCACCATAAATAAGTTTCTAAACAACGGTTGACCACCACCATTTGGCCATCTGTTTGTGGGTGATAAGAAGTACTCATTTTTAATTTAGTACCACTCAATTTGAATAACTCTTGCCAAAAAGAACTCAGAAAAATAGGATCCTGGTCAGAAATAATGGAGTGGGGAACTCCATGGAGACGTATGATCTCCTTAGTAAAGGCAGCAGCTACAGTTTTAGCCGAGAAAGGCTGGGAAAGCCCCACAAAATGAGCATACTTGCTAAAACGGTCCACCACAACCAATATAACATCATAACCATTGGATTTAGGCAAGCCAGAAATAAAATCCAGGGAGATGTCTTCCCAAATATGAGTAGGTAAGTCAATAGGTTGCAAAGGGCCAGCCGGTGCTTGAGTGGTGTACTTACCTCTTTGACATGATAGGCATTGCTGTACAAAATCTTGCACTTCAGATTTCATGTTCCTCCAAAAGAAATATTTCTACAATCTTTTCAAGGTTTTGAGCACACCCCCATGGCCTCCAACAGGCGAACAATGAACTTCTTGCATGACTGTTGTAGTGAGGGCAGAATGAGCAGGTAGAACCAAACGATTCTTATAATATAATCTGTCTGAAACCAAAGAGTAGTTAGGAACTGAAGCTGGATTAGATTTCAGGGATGTGATGATAGAATTGGTGAATGAATCCTGTGCCAATAGTTCTGCCAATTCATCAAAATCTGCAGCATGGGGAATCACCAAATTGAAGAAGTCACCCGAATGTGGTCGGCGTGAGAGGGCATCTGCTGCTAAATTAGAAGAACCAGTGAGAGGGCATCTGCTACTAAATTAGAAGAACCAATCCGGTACACAATGGTGAAATCAAAAGGAAGTAATTTAACCAATAGGCGCTGCTGAGTAGGAGTTGTAAGATGCTGATCCATTAAGTACTTGAGGCTAAAATGGTCTGCTTGGACTTCAAACTTCCTTCCTAAGAGATAGTGGCGCCATTTGTCTAAAGCCAACACAAGTGCCAACAACTCATGATCATAAACAGACTTGTGCTTGTGGGAAGTAGACAAGCCTTTACTATAATATGCAATTGGATGACCTTGTTGCTGCAAAACTGAACCCAGACCAGTGGAAGAAGCATCACACTCCACAATGAAAGGCTTTGAAAAATCAGGAAGGTGTAAGACAGGAACCTGAGTGAGAGCCCTTTTTAAATCTTCAAATGCTGCCAATGATTCTTTAGTCCATGTGAAAGCATCCCTCTTAGTCATGTCAGTAAGAGGCTTAGCTATTTGGCCATAATGAAAGACAAACCGTCGATAGTAACCTATGAGGCCTAAGAAACCCCGGAGTTCTGTCAGATTTTTTGGTAAAGGCCAATTATTTATGGCTGTAATTTTGTCAGGATCAACAAAAACACTTGAAGCAGAAATGATATGTCCCAAGAATGAGATATCTAATTGAAGGAAGTCACACTTATCCAGATGAGCATAAAATTCATTCTGTTGTAAAATATAAAAGACAGTGTTAAGGTGTTCATAGTGGTCCTCAAAAGTTTTGCTGTAGACAAGAATGTCGTCAACGAACACAAGAATGAATTTCCTTAACTAAGGTCGGCATAAGTCATTCATGACTGCCTGAAATGTAGAAGGGGCATTGGTGAGTCCGAACGGCATAACTACAAATTCATAGTGTCTTGAATGAGTACGAAAGGCTGTTTTGGGAATATCATTCGGATGAATGCAAATCTGATGATAGCCTGAACGTAAGTCAATCTTAGAAAAATACTTAGCCCCATGCAATTCATCAATAAGCTCTTCAATGGTGGGAATAGGGTATTTATCAGGGACTGTAATCTTATTTAATTCTTTGTAATCAATACAGAACCTCCAAGACGAGTCTTTCTTAGGAACCAGTAATATAGGTGATGTGGTTCTGTAATTCTTGACAGAACCGTGTAGAAGAAATAGGAAATATAGGTAGAAAGAGAAGGGAAGAAGAGAGATGAGAGGAGAGAATCTAGACAGAAGGGAGGGAGGGAGAACCAAGAGAGAGAAGAGAAGAGAGACACAAGAGTTCTGAATATTCTCTGATTTGAATTAATCACAAGCACAACAATTGAACTACAATGAGTATCCTCTAGGCTTTATATAGGCAGCCTAGATAGCCCATGCCAATGCCGCCCTATTCCTTAATGAGACGCATGAGCCTATTGCCTTATTCATTAATGGCAATTATGTAATTATCTCCTAATTCTAATTAAATCCCTAACTAAACTAAATCCCTAACTATATAATTGGGGATTAGGGATTTACATTACATATTCATATCAACAGGATTGGCAAAAGGACTTACACTTGGCTGAATGAACCTCTTCTTTAACAAGGCAGCCACTTGTCTTTCAATTTCGCCTTTCAAAGAATAGGGATAATGGTAGGGGCGTATATTTGGCGGAACAGCCCCTGGATAGAGAGGAATGGCATGACAATTACCTCTTAAAAGAGGCAAGGTAGAAGGTTCTGCAAATACCTCATTGTAGTCTTGAATTAAATCTTGTACCATCTCAAAGCGATGAACAATATCCATGCCGGTGTAGCTATTCAGTGAAACCGTGGCATTAGACTTGGAAACACCTTGAAGCTTATATCGTTTCCCATTAACCCAAAAAATCATGAACATTTGTTGCCAATTGGCCTCAACAGTATTTAAAGATGCTAACCATTTGATGCCAAGCACCATGTCAACTCCACCCAAAGAGAAGGGAAAAAATTCATCTGTAATCTGCAAGGTTTGGACAGTGACTTCTAATTGGCGGCAAATGGAGTGACAAGAAATAAGAGAGTCATCACCAACTTGAACCCCAAAAGGAGGAAGTTTGTGGGTGGCAATTTTCAGATCTGCCGCCAATTTTCGGGACACAAAATTGTGTCAAACCACTATCAATGAGAATCAAAACAGGAGTGTCTCTTACAGTGCCCTGGACTTTCATAGTTGTAGCCGAATGTCCTCCCAAAATTGCGTGTAAGGAAATTTCAGCCATGCTGGTTTCAATGTCAGTTTCAGCCTCAGGTTGTTCGTTTAATTCATTGGGTTCTTCGGAAATCTCCATAATTCTCAAGGTCAAACCTTTACAGCGATGACCAGGCGAGAATTTCTCACCACATCGGTAACAAAGACCTTTTTCTCGCCGAATCTGACGTTCTGATTCTGATATGGCAGTTGGGGGCGTTAAAAGAGGAAAATTAGGTGAAGTAGCCGAAGATCTCGGTTTCGCATAAGAGTAACCGCTTGATTGTGGCTTTGATTTGGAATATTTGAATTATTAGTATTATTATTCATGCCCCAGGACTGACGTGGATAATAAAAGTTTTTATTATCCCTCCAAATACTCCCTAAGTCAACACCCCGTGAGTTTGAGAAACGCTGAGAGGCACGTGTTTGCGTCTGACTCTGAAGTTTGGCTTCAAATTCTAAAGCCAGACTTGCTACTTTATAAACAGTCCGTGGTTTTTGGATTTTGACATCAGACTGCAACTCTTCCTTTAGACCATTGATAAATACTACTAGCAGGCAATGTTCCGGCCACCCTTGAACTCAAGATGAGCACCAGATGAATTCCTTCTTGTATTCTTCTACAGTTCCTGATTGCTATATATCAAACTAGATGTCCGGCCTCTGAAATTCTATTGGCCCGAAATTCTCTTGCAAGATTTGGATCAATTCATCCCAATATTGAATTGTGCGATTGGAAGACACCCAGGTAAAAATGTCTAATGCATCCCCTTCAAGATTCATCGCAGCCACTTCTACCTTTAAATCTTCCAACGTCTGATAGTAACGGAATTATTTATCTGCCTTCATTACCCACCCTCTCAGATCACCGCTTTCAAATTTTGGAAATTCCACTTTAGTATGTGGACGTTTGGTAGGATTTCTGCTCCACCATAGAGTGTCTTGTTCAACATCGTCAGCTTCTAAAGGATTTCCTCTATTTGAATTACTGGTCTGCCCTTGTAACATCACTGGAGCCTTCTGTTTCTTCAATTCTACTATATCTGCATCCATCAAATTGAGTCTGTTGGGGATAGTGGTATGTTGTTGGTGCATGAGTTCGGTGAGGGTTCGGTGAAAGGTGTCTTATGGTAGCACCGAATTGGGTAACACCCTTGCCAATGGCTGAGAAGTAACTGGAGGATCGGAATGTTGCACAGAATTGCGAGTGTTTACCATGGTTCCCAATCAGGTTTAGGATCAAACACGCTCTGATACCAAATTGATAGGACTTGGTATTTGAAAGTTAGTAGAAAGATTTAAGAAAGTTCTAGGACCAGAATCTGAAATCCCAGAATAGCCAGAGAGAAGATTTCCTGAATATAATTATATCATTCACACCCAATAAAGGTGTGCATCACAGGTTTATATGTATCAGTAAAGGGAAATAACTGACCCAATAACCACCTAAAATAACTGTAGATAAACAAGGATAAGCACAAATAACTGACATAAGACACAAAATAACCATAAGACAAATAACTGCAAATAGCACTAATATGCCCTTCCCTAATTCAAACGCCTCTTCCTAGAATATACTAAAAGAGGCTTCCGTATCTTATCAAATATTATCAGGGATTCACTTTCAAGATTCCAACCCCATCAAAGAAAAAAAGGCTCATTCTCATCTCTAGTTCATCCAAACCACATTACCGGTTAATGAACGCTCTTCTTGACAACGGGCAAAATCCCAAACTTTAACAGTGGTATCATCAGAGCACGAACAGAACTTCAAATCTGTCCTACAGAAACTGTTCAAAAGGGTTACTGCAGCTTGCCTCAAGAGGATTATAAATTTTTCAGCTATAAAAGGATTAGAAAATATTTTACCTACCTTAAGGCCCGGACAGATTCTTTATGAGCAGATTTGTTGGCTTTAACATTGTTCATGTTGTTCTGCCAGTACCTAGGAAAATGTTCCATATATACAACAAAATACAATCAGGCATATGATTTAACTTGGAAAAGTATAGAAAAATAACTTTACAAAGTTCAGCAGAAACCACATCAAATAATAAAGCGTTATTTACTTTATCGCACCCCCATCATCACCAGAGACCATCCAGTTGTCATTGTGACTCCAGACCATGGATCTGATTGCTTGATCATGAGCCTGCATAAGTTCCAAAAAAAGCCCCTTTCTGACTTATTTATCACTAAACTAATGGTGAATACAAAAATAGGATCAAGACAATGATGAAATCTATATACCTGAAGAATCATTTCAAAATTAAAAGATTGTCCATTCCAGAGAGTGAATTCCCCACTCTGAGAGCCGGTGATAAGACGCCGCCCGGTTGGAGTCCACTTTATTTGTTATAAAATACAAGTGGTAGCATCATAAAAGTCAGTCAGATGAAATCTACTAACAATATCAAAATAAATGGTCAACTATTTTCCTTAAACCAATGAGGAAATAAAATCAAAATGTAAAGCAGTTTTATGTTCCAGAAATGAAAAATAAAAGAAAATCAAATAAAAAATAACATGGAGGAAAGTATTTGAATTTCAATTGTTCAACATATGCAACTTCATCAACTGAGTAGCAAGGATATTTTTAAGTATGGTAGATTATAATCACAAAGAAAAATATATATTCTACAATACATAATGACTACGTAATGCAAGCAGATCTTGCACAAATCAAATTATAATACAATGACACCCAAGACGCTTACTTAATACACTTAACTTGATTTTTCACCAGTAAGCACTTCAAACAGAGTCTGAAACTGAGAGCATGATATGCATATATTCATATATATACTCACAAAGAAAAATATATATTCTACAATACATAACATATAAAGTATCTCTAACACAATCTAGACGCACGTCTTTTTTGGCTGTAAATTGAACCTTTAAAGCTAATTATCATGCATTATCCTAAGCATTTAGTAAATTATACAGATGCTTGACTAGTGACCTTATATGATAATTGTAATATAGTTAAAATCAAATTATTTATTTATCAATCAATATTTTCACTGAATTCCAGCACTTCATTCCACATGAGCTAGGGCTTCTTTAGCATCATTCACCTTTGTCTATATTGATTAACTCTGAAGCAACTTATGTTCAAAATATATTAATAAAATGAGAAATGAAACTTGAAGCTTGTATATCACATATTGATAATGAGCACATGTCAAGAAGAATGCATCAATTTTACTCACCAGGACTTGATTAATTGAGCATCGGTTTTTATTTAGAGATGTATGAACAAATTTAGCAGCAAAGCTAGTAGATGGATTATCTGAATAGGCAACTGTTGGCAACATCTGCAAGAAGAAAAGGAGGGGAAAAGCTTAAGGTGAAAATTTTAAAGAGTCAAAGTAAAAAATGCTTTTATTGATCATTTACTACCAACATGCCTCAATTGCAGAGATTCTTAAAATTAATCATGTTATCAGAATAACAGGATGATCACATAAAACTTCAAACAAGTAAAGGAAATAAAAAGAGGAAAAAGAAGCTCACTGACATCAATTGCTGCTGCAGGGGTAGCTTGTAGGACTGTCCTATCCCTAGAATCACGCTGCCACATACGAATCTATAAACAGTTGCAAATGATGAATATCCAAGAGAAATAACATATTAATGAGATGAACAATACTGAAAAATCTTTGCAGCATAGCTGTGAAAGACAACATAAACAGATAATCCACCAATAGTACATAAGTAATCCCTACCTGCATGTATCGCACAACCGTGCTTGTATAATCAACAGCCCTTCTTTGGGCAAGCTTTCTCATTCTTTTCGCACCATAGCTATCACCATGAGCTATAACAATATTTTCATCAAATAAAAATGTAAAATTTGATACGAATAATTATGAAAATGCAAACATAAGATTTTCAACAAATTCAACTTTCCTTATACTCAATAAAGAAGTATTATGACTATAATGCCCTGATTTAACGCAATGAAATATGATACAGTTTTCTCAAACCATTTCATGCATGCAAAACGCAGTAATAGGATACAGTTTTGTGAAAGAGCGGAAAAGAGGAAAATTAACTGAAATAATATATACTTGATAGAAGCAAGGAAAGAACTTAAAAATAAAATTCAACACAACACATAGCTGCAACAGATTAACCTCCCATGTCCATTGAATGTCATAAGAAACAAACCCTAACACATATATAGGTGCACAGTGCCAAATTCAGACAGATCATAGATTCTATCCCAAGAAATGGGGTAGATCCACCAAATAATGGCAAGCATTCCACATTCAGACAATCTTTCCTGCATATGAGCTATTACAGTCGTCACAAAAAGCTCCTTCAAGCATCCATCCACTGTAAAACTCAATATACATCGCCACTCAACACTCATTCGAATTAAATTATACGAATTGATGCCAACTCAAAATGTGGGCTTTTTATTGGTATCCACTTGCATCTTATTCTTCATATACAAGTATACTGCCACAGGCTATCTTATATCCAAGCTGACTCGCTAAATTGTCATAAATTTCCAAGAAAATCTCAAAACAAATTGCATGTATAGATTAATGCCCGAAAATCCTTGAAGTTTACCATCGTAATGTGGTGGAGGACCTCCAGAAGCGGGGTGGTGAAACTCCGGATTTATATTCGTGGAGGAAGCAGAAGGGTGGCGGACCATCTGTGGTGGCGGTTGCGATTGTTGTGGTGGTGGTCCCCTGAAAAAATCTGCTTCTGGCTGTTGCTGACGAAAATGTTGCGGCGGTGGCGGCGGTGGCTGTTGTTGCTGGTGCTGGTGAGGATCATTGTACACCATTGTAACTGAGCAGCATCAACAAATTTGAGTTTTGAGGGGTCAAAGAATGAGGGTAGAATTGTCGGGCGCGATGCCAGCCAGAGAGCCAAAACCCTAAACCTCCTAATTTCCTCGCTGTGGTAGAAGGAAGAGCGGGAAATTAAGGCAGGGTCCATGGAGTTTTGAGGATACTGCAGGTAAAAACGTCATTTCAGTGTACCAAGAGACTTAATTTTCTATATAGTTTATTAGTTTTATTGCTAATTTAGAATAACTTATTTTTGGTAATAAATACTTATAAATCGTAATTTACGGTATATAAGATAAGTATGTGAGAGGAGTTTTATTTCGGCTTACGTAATAAAAACTTATTGTCTAAAAATAAGTGATATCAGACAAATGCTTATATTGGAGTTAGTTGATCCCTTTCTTTTTAAAGAAAATAAAAATTAAATAAGTTATATTAAAATATTTATTTATATTTATTATTTTTTACTTAAATAAGTTATCTACCTACAAATTCATATATAATGTAATAATATACATTATATATTATAATTAAATAATTTATGTAATTTTTTAAATTTTCCTATAAAAATCAACTGTTTTTTGTATCTAGGATAAGAAATAGACTACCATGGTTTATTTTTCTAAATTGGCTAATAAGGGAGGTCAATTATGGAAGGAGAGAGGAGGGGGTCAATTTTTCACATCAGGAGATAGAATTAATCATGTGATATGTTCGCCTTCAAAGAAAATAAGAAATGATGTTTGTGTGTTTGTTTGTTTGAGCGTTTCACTATCAAATCGGGCTTATATAGTGATTTTTTTTTTTTTTTGCTTGTTTGGTTCACCGTTTGGAAATAAGCTGAAAAAAGCCCAAAGCTCCTAAAAATTGAAAAAAGGCATAAGGCACACACTAATGGTATGTTTGTTTCAACGATTAGATTGCTTATAAGTTACTTTTTACGTAGATCGAGATATAACTCCTCTCACATACTTACCTCGTATACCGTAAATTATGATTGAAAAGCTGCTTTTAAGCATTCCAATCGCTCATCCAAACGAGCACTAAAGCTTATTGTGACTTATTGTCATTGATTCGAGGAGTCGCATGAGGCCTCAGTTACCTAGAGAGTACTTTGGCACGGCAACTTTGGATGTGATAGCTCAAAGCATATGATGCGAGTTTCTTAATCAAGTATTGTACTCTTTTGATGATTAAGTGAAATAAGGAATGATATATTATGTGTTTTGGATGATTTTTTTGATAGGAGTATTTTCATATTTTTGGAGATCAATGAGGTACTCAAAATCATTTCTAATAACAAAACTTCTTTTATGAAAAATGTTCTAAATAATTTTCTCTTTCTTTAGATAGTAATCTTCTGCTAATTAGAGAATACTTTGGAATAAAAGTTTAGGCAAGTTTTGAGTTTTGTTAATATATGACTGTAGAAATGTAGAGAATAATTAATAATTAATTTTAATCAGTTTAGATTTATTATTTAGTTGTTTTATGATTTTATAATGATTTTTTTATAAACATGCCATAAATTAATATTTATATAGTGTTTTTACCCATTAAATTTAGTTTAAATAATTTATTTGGATTATTGGAGGTATTATTGAGGTTTTAATCGGTTTGTTTTGTTAGATTTTGAGTTATGTGAAAATATGAGTTAGAATTTAATATTTAAATTAGAGTTTGATATAATTTATAAAATTTAAGCTTGAGGTGCACAATAGAAAAGATTTTTGGAGTGTTCCAATTTAAATTAGAGTTTGATATAATTTTATTTAAAATTGTACCATTGCCAAATTTTGAGTATATGTCATGTGGTAACACTGTCACCATTGGATGGTTTGGATCAATTTATCACCAATAATGCTACTTTAACAATTGCAGATATCTTCTGAGGTCTCGTTTGGCAATTAAGTTGCCAATGAATTCTTTTTCCACAATTAGTCATTCATTTTTTCATTTTTCATAAGTTTTTCAATTTTTTTCTCTTAATTAATACAAAAGTCACTTATGCAAAAGTCAAACCAAACATCATTCACTTTTACATAAGTTACTTTAAATTACTTATCCAATCGCTAATCCAAACACTCATCATTTTACCCGATCTAACTTTTTTCCAATCTTAAGATTCCATAAGTTTAAATAAAAATAAGTTACTTATCCAATCATTAAAACAAACACACTCAATAACTATTTAGATGCGCGTTAAGAAAGATGTCAAAATTAAAAATTTCTAGACATAAATTCTCTAGTATAGTAGCACTGTTCTATAACCTTTGGACATAATTTTGTAGTAATCGCACAATGAATACTAGTGCTATATTATTTTTTTGTGTCTGTGTGATTGGGGTGAGCAAACCAAATTTCCATAAATCCCGGGATAAACTAAAAAGATCATAACCTGCATCTTTTATAGTTATTCATTCATTAATCATTTATTGATTTCGGCATGTTATTTATGTAAAATTAAAATTTTTATTACCATTCATTAATATAACCTTGTTTGAGTAATATAAAGATTTGAAATTTTTGGGCAAAAAATATTTTAAATTTTTTTGAAGAAGAGATTATGAATAAGTCACGAATAAAGGACTTATTTACAAATGGTTGAGTTCAATAATTTTTTTAAAAAATACTGTAAAGTTCAAAATTGAAAATTGAATATTCTAGCATATACGAGAAGTTTTTTTATTAAAATAAAAATTATGAAAAAAGTTAAAATACCTTATCTGTCAAAATGTAAAAAGTTTTACGCGTCGACACATCTGCGTATATTATTCATTTATTCTCAACACTGTTCTCTCTCTCTCCCTCCTTTCAATCAAATATACTTTCTCAACAAAATTTTCAAAACCTGCTGTTTCCCCTCTCTCTCTCAACCAACGGAAATTCCAGCTCTTTGTCTCTTATCGTCCTCTGTTGCTCAACAATCTTCCTCTCTCTCTCTCTGCAAAAAAATCGTAAGCCAAAAACCAGAGATAACGAAATTAACAACTTATCATCATAGCAATCAAATTTCAGCTCCTACCTTGATTTTCACCTGCTTCCTCTACAGGTCGCCGTTCAATCGGTGTTTCTCGTTTGATCTTGAGTTACTGTGTTTATTTCTTCCTTGGTGAAAGGTCGTAGGGGTTAGCTTCGTTCAATTTTGCGGCCTTGCAGGTAGGTTTGATGGCGGAGCAGATGGATTACTCACCGGGGAAGGCGAGGTTCACGTTCTTCAATCGTTCGCAAACGATACATACGAGCCCCTCGGACTCGTTTCAGAGACTCCCCCTTCAATCCAATCTTGATCGCTCAGGATCAATGAATAGATTCTACAGTCCCATGGAATCGGTGAAATCCGCTGGAATTTCTCTCAGAGGGAAGGTCAAGAAACTATATAATCTCTTCGATTCCCCCAAATCTTCGCCCAAAGGTTCCGATGAATCGCCCGTTCAATTTCCCCTTAAGCTTAAACCCACGAAATCCCCCGGTCACGATTCTCGGATTACTTCGAGCTTCCACGGTAGCCCGCGCATCAGATTACCTGGTACAGAGGATAGAATCGTGTTGTATTTCACCAGTTTGAGAGGAATCCGAAGAACATTCGAAGATTGCTATGTGGTTCGAAACATATTTAGGGGATGTAGGGTTTGGGTCGATGAACGAGACGTATCAATGGATTCAGCATACAGGCGAGAATTACAAAGCGTCCTTGGAGAAAAGAAGAACGTTCCCTTGCCTCAAGTGTTCATCGGCGGGAAATACGCGGGAGGGGCTGAAGTGATAAAGTATCTATTCGAAGTCGGTGAATTAGCCAAGATTGTTGAAGCATTTCCAAAGAGAAAACCTGGATTTGTCTGTGATAGTTGTGGAGATGTGAGATTTGTGCCTTGTACGAATTGCAGTGGAAGTAGGAAGATATTTGATGAAGATGAAGGCCTTCTTAAGAGATGCTCGCTGTGCAATGAGAATGGATTGATTCATTGTCCAGATTGCTGTTCCTGAATCCTCTGAATAGTATATTGTTTGTTGCTTGTTTGCACATCTTTTAGTAGCTTGATAAAGAATTAACCAAGTAGACTATTCCTCGGATGAAGAAGGTAAGGGGCTTTGCTTAAGCAAATGATTCAAAACACTATTTGCATTTCTGGTTGCTCATGATTATCTTCTTCTCAAGTCTCAACAGCGCTTATTGTCCTCGACACATTGAATTGCATTGTGTTGTTGAAGAGTGTGAGAGCTCGTCAAAATGCTGAATGGTTTGAAATATGTCTGATGTATTGTATTGTAAAGTTTGGAGAGTACTTCCCCTCCACGCCAATGTAAATATTCAGTAGTATATGACTGGAAAAGATTGCAAACATTGGCTGTTCATATTAATTATAATGAGAATGAAATGTTGTAAATCTTTCTGTTATGTTCTTGATGATTCTCTATCTGTTTAATCTTTACATCTTTGTATTTGATTAGTTGATTGTGCACATGTACAGAAATGCAGAACGATATGGCAGATACAGGGTCTAATTCTATGATATCTGGTAGTTTTGGCTTGTATTTGATCATTTTCTTGGGTTGAATTTGATCGTTGTGGGGTCTTAATTGGAAGCAATTTTTTAAGTAAATTTTGTTCCTTTAATAAAAATTCCAACACTTCACCTTTCGTAAAGGAAATTACATTCTTTCCATTGATCTAATTATGATTAATATGCAGAATACAATATTGTAATTCATCTTGTGTTATATTTTCTATTGACATTCATGTTGAGAAACTCTTCCTTCAATATATTGTTCTGGAACGGGAAATTTCCGGGATCAAAATGTCCGGGATATTGGGACCGGACAACCGGCACCGGGACACTTTAAACACCTCTACATACATGTATAACATGAGAGATTCATGAAATTGGATACGTATAAATCCCAAAGACACTAAATAATTTGAACAATATTTCTCTTATATATTGTGTTGTTAAAATTAGGAATGAAGCATGACGAAGAATTTAAGATGAGTGATGACACTATTTATAATTTATAAATACTGCAATTCAATTAATTAAAATATTTCAAAATTGTCCCTTCAATCACTAGAATCACTGTAAATGTCTCTCTCACACAAAGTAGAAGCCGCATTATTTATTAAAAAATTGTGAATAATGTGATTCTAATTTCCAATTAAGTTAAACCATGCTTGGATTTGGAAAATCTCATATGAAACTACTTAAAATAGAGAAATTTTAAATTAAGTTAGTAAATTCAATAAATTCTTAATTAAGTCATTAACCTAATTGAAATAAAATATGAGTAAAATAACTTTAATGTCCTCTCTTTTTTTTTCTCCCCTCTTAAAAGGGTTTTATTGATGTATGACTTTCTTATTTTATATGTATCAACATTAATATATAATCAAACAAAATAGAATTTTTCTAAATCAAAGGAATTTTGTATGCTCTAAAAGGATTATAAAAATTAATTCAAGCCACAAAAAAAAAAAAAGGGATCATGATACATACCAACTAAAAATCATTTAATTGATATTAAAAGTCAATTAAAAAAATTGATTTTTTCAACCAAAAATCATTCAATTGATATTAAAAATAAAATAAAAATAAAAAATTTGAGTTTTTTTAAAAAATTAATGCAGTAATTTTTATCAAGGGAGACAAAAGAAAAAGGAAAAGATAATGCTTGTCAAGTGTCAACTTCAATTTGCAAAAATCAATTGAAATAAAAACTACTTTTACCAACAATAATCTAAACAAACTCTGAATAATTTTTTCTAATGCATAAATGTGAATTTCTTAGAAATAATTTAGTTAAGATTTCACTTTTTTTAATATGAATTATTCATTTCTATTAGAAAGGTGAGAAACTTTAATATACTTCTAAGGATATTTTAGATAGGGAAAATCCTTTTAAAAGACTGTTGAAATACCAAAATTCTAAAGTGGGTCATTAAATTTAACAAATCTTAAATCAGGTCATATGTCTTAAAATTGGATTTCAGAATTTGATAATTTTATCTTATTATCCCTTGTTTGATTCTCTCTTGATAAGTACCCCCAATATATGTCCTAAGATTGAATTTTAGAATTTTATTTTATTATCCTTTGTTTGATTATCTCTTAATAAGCATCTCTCTCTCCCCCCCTCCCAGCTCAAAATTCACTTTCTATTATTCTTGTTCACATTTGTGAAACTAGACTAACGAAATATTCGAGCCACAACCCGTCAAATCAAAATCTTTTATCAATACGAGACTATTCATACAACAAGGAAAAAAATCCCGTCTTTGGAGACTAACGCAACAGGAAAAAAAAGATTTGTTGAATGAGTGGGTTAGAAAATTGTTTGAAATCCTGAACGAAACTATCTCTTCCCACCAATTTGATGAAAATAATTCTTCAAAAATAGGAACTAAATTTCTTCTGTCCTTCAAAAAAAATTTGACTTGAATTGGCCAAATACTCTAAATTAGAGATTTGGCCACTCTTTCACCTCCACATCAAATTGCTCATATCACCAATATCCTCATTTTTATCACCCATCTAACTAACTTCTTCAAGATTGTGGCGAGTTTGCTTTCGAGGATAGGGAACTTCCCCAGCTTTTGCGTCAGCGCCTTGGCATGGGCAAGATGAAGAATTTTCATGAAAATTGTTGCGATTTAAAGCATCAGTAGTTATAATGAAGATGTGGGATATGGGAATAATCATGCTTGTGTCCATATAATTAAGTTTTTTCGTTACAATGTCAATTGAATTTTTTATTTTGTAATATTGAGATGCAATGTTGATGTTGCCGGAAAAAATGGTTTTTATATCGTCAATGTTGATGTTATAATGATTTACTGCATTGTGTATTGTTAAAGGAGAGAGGTGGTGAATAACATAAATAATCAAATAAGGGGTAATAATGTCAAATTAACAAATTTTGAAATCCTATTTTAGGACATCTGACTTAATTTAAGATTAATAGAATTTAATGACCCAATATAAGATTTAGATAATTCAACTGTCTTTTAAAAGGATTTCCCCTTTTAGATAAAAATATTAAATGCACTTAAAATTTCATAAAATGCTTATTCAAATATAGAACTCTCCAAGAAAAACTTTATATATAAAATAAATATATTAAAATTTATAATTAATATATTTATTTAAAAATAATTTTTATGGTGATATATATTCTTCTTTTTTTTTGAAAAATTTGTTCGTATTAATAAAATGAACTCCTTGCTTAGAAACATAGTAAGCTTTTGTTCTTATGATGATAATTAATATATTTAAACTATAGATGAATCATATTTTATTTTATTAAATATTAATATTGATCTATATATATAGAAAAACATAAGTCACAAAGTAATGAAATTCTTTAAAGAGGATAGAGGAGAGGACATTAAATTCGTTTTACCCACATTTTAAAATCCTAAATTAAATTGATGACTCATTTAGGAATTTGTTAAATTTATCAACCTGATTTAGAATTGTCTTATTTTAAATAGCTTTATATGGGATTTTCCCAAGATTAAAAGGTGGTTTTAATTTAATTTTTTTATTTCTTCAATTATTTTATTAATATTTTGACTTCACTTCATATATTTTTATCATAACACACACACACACAAATCAAATGTCAATTCCATCCGTTGAACAAAGAAGTATTGCTCTTAAAAACATCAAGTAATTTCTAGCATTGCTCTTGTACGTAATGCACGTCATGTGTCTATTCAATTTTGAATCGAATTGAAAATAATTAAGTAACCCACATATATAATACGAGTAGGAAGCAACTAATCTCTTACACAATAATATTCAACCTTCCTATAATTTATCGTAGGATGGCCAGAAAATCTCTCGAAGTAAATATTGTCTACCCTCCATCGTAACTCTAAACAGACATATAATTAACATTCTGTCAAATTCAAGGAAGCATACTATAATTATCAGGGAGATGATGATAATAATAATAACAATAACAATAACAATAACAACAAAAATTAATAGGAACTCCCCCCGAAGTTCCAGCTGCACCGGGTGGTCTGGAACGTACCAGAGTACGACGACGACGACGTCAACGGAACCTCGAGGTTGCAATAAATCGTGGTATTAAACAAGTCCGGGCTGAACTGAATGAGGTTGCGCTCCACATCGATATCGTAAATGCCTGAGTTCTTGTGCTTATGATATTCTGAAGTCTGATTGGCATCTAGGGAAATCAAGCGCCGACCTTTGAACTGTATGGTCAAACAGTGACTAGTCTGGCCGGGGATATAGAAGGGCGAGATGTTGTTGTTGGAAAAAGCGAACCAGACATGCTCGTACAGAGCTTTGGCTTCGGCGCGCTCGCAGTAAATTCCGACCCTATCGTTGAGGTTGCGGATGCTGACGTGGAGCTCCAAGTTGTAGTGGAGCGTGCAGTTGTCTTCGTTGTAGCTGAACTCTGTGAGCAAAGCATTGGTGACGTAGGATTCGCCATTGCTTTGTACGGAAAATCCGATCGCCACGCACAGAACGACCATGATAGTGCAGCAGAAGATAGCGATGAGGAAGATCGCGCGGCGTGTTTTGATGGAGTCTTCTTTGTGGAGTTGGTCACCGTTCAAATGAGGATTGTTCTTGGCCATTTCAGAGAATATGGAACGCAGAATAATACTGGTGAAAGAGAAACAGAGAAGAAAGAGCAGTGAAGGAGTGGTACTGGGCGGCCTACTCCATACACATGTAAATATATATATATATATATATATGGGGTTTAGTCTATTGATATTCTCGTTATTTCTTTTTTATTAAGTGTATCTATTTTAGATCTAATTTAAATGATTAAAATTTAATATTATATAAAAAATATTATCTCCATACACACACGATATGCATATATAGCAATGGATTGGATGGATGTGGGGAGAGCTGCTTCCAAAAAAGGAAATTAAACGGAAAGGAATACTAAAGATTTTTTTTTTTTTTTTTTGGGTAAATAAAGGAATAATAAGATTTGTGCAAGGAAACTTTGGCGAAACTCCTTATTCCCTGATCTGTTTCTCAGGAGGGGGACAGAGGAGCAGAGAGGGGAGAAAATTTTTTTTTGAGTTAGATTTTTAAAAATTGAATAAATGGGATTAAAAATTTTTAATAAAGTTAAGATGTAAATAAAAGAATAAAAAAAATTAACTAAAAATTTCAAACCCCACTCCTCCAATTTTTTAAAATCCAAATTATAAAAATTTTCATTTTCCTTCAAATTCCTCGTACCAAACAGACTTTTAGTGAAGAATCAAACAACCTTCTCTTTTTCTAACACCACTCCCCCAAAGTCCAACTATTTGATTCGGAAATAAAGAAACTTTCCGATTAAGTGAAAAAATTAATCAGCATTAGTTGCTGAAAGAAAATTAATCAGCAAGAAAAGTGCTAGTAGTATTATATAGGAAATTAATTCGTAATTAATTTTCTGATATCTGCGGTTAATTTCCTGATTGTTAATTCTAAAGTCAAGAAAAGAATCGCCCTGCAATAAATGGGATGGATCACATGCACCTTCCTAAATAGGGGTCACGTTATCCCTCCTCCTTTATTTCCCTACATTAAGTTTGTGCAAATAATTAATATTTTCGTTGTCAATTTTTAATTATGTTACCATATTGAAAACGTATTATGTTTCTTTTTCATCCTTAATATAAGATCTAATTAGTAGTTAATCTTTGTATTACATGTAAAACCTATTTTATATATATATATATATATATATATATATATATATATATATATATATATATATATATATATATATATTTTCAAATTAGCCTATTGATACTCTCTAACCAATTAATAATCAAGTAAAAGTGCTTTTGATATATAAATTAACCAAACAGCCCTTAATGAACTCTTTAATATATATTTTGATAAATCACACATATGTCAGATTTTTTTTTCTTTTGATTAACATAGCTTGATTTTTTTCTCAAAAAAAAATTCAATTCAAAAATAAATTTTTTATTCTTAATATAAAACTTAAAATCATTTAATTGATATTGGGGTTGAAGCTTCCTTTTTTAACTTGAAGTGTTCTTGATTATCCTTCTGGAACACAAAAAATTTCTTTGATTCAAGCAAGTCATATTTTATTTTATTATATGTAAATGTTTATATATGTGTGTGTGTATGTTGAAAAAAATAATTTATAAAGCAATGAAACCCTTTTAATAGAAGAGAAGAAACTTAAGAGGGATGTAAAGTTATTTGATACATATTTTGAAATCCTAAATCAGGTCAATAAATTAATTAACGATTTATTGAATTTAACAATCTGATTTAGAATTTTTTTATTTCAAGCAACTTTATATGAGATTTTCCCTCAAGAAAATGATTGGGGAGTTTAGAAAAAAACATGCCATGACAACTAACTTTCTTAATTAATTTAATCAAATTAACTAAATATTAAGGATGAGAGGAGTATTGATCATATATTTTTAATTTTTTTTTTTTACAAAAACCTGATCATTTTGCCATTCAGAGATTAAAATCTATGGTTTGAAACTATAGGATCCAAAATAAATAAAAAAAGGACAAATTATGAGGATGAAACATTATATTATCCCCATTCACTGCTACTTATTCTTAAAAATCAGGAAATTAGTTAATTTTACCTTATAAACAGCTCATGAAGGAGCAAGTATTAAGTTTTTTTTTTTTTGCCAGTGAAATTTGGATTAGCTTTTGAAAATAGTTTTTACAATTTATAAGATAAGTGTGTGTGAAGAGTTTTATTTTGGGTTACGCAAATATAGATTTAAAATCTAGATTTGGAAGAAACCCAAATACTCACTAAGTTACAGGTTGCACATAAATCCAGTTATATATAGCGCATCATTCGATCTTCTAAAGTCTAGCTCTGCCAAGTACCAACATGCTTTTTGGTTGGGTACGAAATGGGAAATACTTTACTATATATATCTCTTTATATCTAGAATGTAAGGTTATGTTTTATCAAGGTATTAAAATCCAGATCGGGTATTGAACTGGTCGGGATACTGGGTTAAGGGTCAGTGGATTAAACCGTAACTAAACCGAGACCAAACCGGTGAGTAATTGAAGATTTTAGTTTTATGGTATGAAATTTTAAAGGAAAAAGTTAAATTTTTTTTTTTTTAAATTGGGACCCGGACCGGACCGGTCTACTGATCGGTTCGGCGGGTTCCAGGCCGGACCGGCCAATCCAGTCCGGGTCCAAGAACCCTGTGTTTTGTACAAAGTCTTGTTTGAGTCATATTATTTTCTTGTAGATTTTATAATATAAAATTATTAATAAACAATATCTAACCTTTTTTCTTCCCGCAAGAGCATACAAATTATTTCTTAGCTTCAACATCACATTTTTTTTATTTCATTAATTTTCTTTATATGTACCAAATAGTCATATGTTTTAGATTCTAAAAGTATGGACTTCATTTTATATATAAAAAGAAAATCCAAGTACATGAGGAATTCAAAACTTTTTCCATGCCAAACTCTCACTCCAATGAGGGGAAAATCCATTTTACATTTGTTCTCTAAATTTGACGAATCTTACAAATTTATTTAGAAGGAAGGAGTGAACTTTAGAACCATCCCAAACAAGATCTATTAACAATTCACTTAATTGTTTCTACAAGTAATGTCTAAAGAACAGTGTACAAGAAAGGGGAAAAAAAAACACTATCTCCTAAAGTACATGGTTCCAAAATGAGAGTTTAGTTCAGCTATTGAGTGAGAGGAAGACACTCAAGCTCAACTTCCAGCTCCCCTCTCTCCACATTCTGCAGCTTTACAGATATTTCCTGTCTGATCTTCCCATCTTCGAGGGAGATGATGCCATCTTTAACGAGGGCGTTGTCCAAACTTGCCACCCATTTCTCAAACTCCATGGACTCGTTGGCTCTAGATTTCTCGCAAGCTTTTGCGGCTGCTAGTAAGGGTTGGATGTCTATTTCAGCCTCTCCCATGAAATCATCAGTTGAGAATGTATCTTTGTCATACACATGCTGCACAATGACACATGAATGAATGCATAACAATGAGAAACATGGGCTAAATGTATATTAAAATGGAGCTGATTTCGGGGATAAATGCTGCTTAGTTCAACTCAAAGCTTAAGTTGTCAAGCACCAATCTGATTCTTATTATAAGTCACTCCCGACATATTTCATTGAAATCAAGAACAATCTTAAAACTCATTAACCCGATCTTAAAGTTTAACAAGCTTCCAACTTTACCTTGTTAAGTATATATACTTTAAAAATTAAATAACATGCACCAAAATGTAATGATGAGGGGGTAAAAGGGGGAAACTATTAATAAACAATTAATAACATGCCTTATAATTAGGACCAAAAGAATTTCTTGTCTTTCTGCTTTATAAATGGAACCGGAGTGGTAAATTTACAATCTCTAACACATAGAACATGAAAATTTTTTGAGCTTGGAAATATGGACAATGCACAAACTTGCCAAACCTTGTGATGAAATTTCAATAATTACAAAGAATGAAGGCAATAATAAAGATTGAACTTCTTTGAACACTTGATAACACAATTATGATAATTGTACTAGCAAACCATATTATCATCCTGCTTTTGTGAATCTTAACAAAAATTGGTGAACAATTGAACTCACCACTTTAAGAGGAGGAATGTTGTGTGGAATTGACAACATTAAGCTCTCATTCCAGACAGGATTTAAATTGCTCTTTATAACTCGTGTCTTTACTGACTGCAAAAACAAATATTCAAAAAAGTTAGTACATTGTTAATTATATACTCCCTCCGGTCCTAAATATAGGACATAGTTTGTAGTGTAATTTACACTACAAACTATGTCCTATATTTAGGACCGGAGGTAGTATCTCATTTCTTTAGTTTAATGCATGATTCCAACTAGTTAAGAGTTAGAGATGCTCACTTGGTGACCCAAAGAAAGAATGACATAAGGATCACTAGTCATTACATCACGGACGGCCAAGTTAGTGCCTTTGACCACATTAACCTTTATCAACCCAACAAATTCTACCATACCTGCCTGTAAAGAGCACATCAAGAGGAATAAGAATTAGTGTTGGTATTCAGATAAGAATTTCATATTTCAATGAACAAATTAGTCTTTTCTTTTTTTGTTTAAACAAGGTTTAAAATGGAAGAAGGCCAACATTATTTATCAGAGCTATCTACATTATGAAGCTACAAGGCATTATTTGAAGAAGGATCTCTCATATCTCAGAGTTAATGGAAGAAAAGACCATACCATTGAGTTGCTCTTCTTTGAAGCCTTATTATTATTATCAGGTTCTTTTCTCACCCGGCTGTTACGAAATGTGCTCCCAATACGATGTTTGTGTGCTAGTTTATTGTAATTTTTTTTGTCCACAGGAGAAAGGATGCATGAGGAACTGCTCTGATGTGGTATAAAGGGGCAGGACAATTGTTCATCACACTCCATAAATTGCAGCAACTCGTATTTTCTCCTGAGTAAACAAAAGCATACATTCACTAATGAAAATTTTGGTGAAGTCCCTCAATAATGAAAAAAAAAAAAAACATGTGTATAGTCCATTTTCTTCAATTACCTGATAAATTCTGCACGCTCCTCAATGGAGGAAGTCGGCTTCGGCTTTTTTATATAACCAGGGATGCAAGCTTCATACTTTTTATTTACCAATGCATTCCCTCCCAACTCTTCCAGTGCAGTGACTCCATCATCTGTCCATTGATCTAGCTTCAAGGATAGAACCTGTAATGGTAAGATCAGGTTAGAATATAGCTTTGCAAATGTGGCATGTCAATATAGGTGAGCAGTATGTGCTAAGTACTAAACTTATTCAGATAATGTCATGAAATTGCCTTTTAGTATTAAGAGAACAAATCCTAATGGAAATCTTGAAATCTTGAATTATGCTATATGTTCAATCTACCCAGCCTTTTATCATATTCATGTACAGAGAGAGGTTCAACCATACAAGCAAGAAAAAGAAGAGAGACCAAAGGAGGGTTTTCAAACAGAGGATATAGATATACTCCCTCCGGTCTACAATATAAATCACTTTGAATAATTCATTAGAATAAAAAATTATATTTTTCTTAAATTGAAAGAAATTTCCAAATTTGCTCATATTAAATGAGGTATCGAAGGAGAGAGAAAAATACAATGAGCCATATTTAAACATTAACTACAGGAGCAAAATTGACAAATAAGCATTAATTACTCTCCTAGTGATTTATATTGTGGACTAAATCATTCTTCTAGAAGTGACTTATATTGTGGATTAGAGGGAGTATTTCTATAGCCTCTGTGCTAAAGATTTAAGAATGTAAACAAATTCCGCAGTCTAAAAATCAGATGATGTCTCAAATATTTGCAGAAATGATTAAGCTAGTCGACATTTATTTGGCCAAGAAGGATTTACAGAGTCTTGAAAAGGTTTAGATGATAGTGATACAATGGCAATTGAACTATCACTAATAGGCTCATTTTCGAGCTATGTTGTGAGCATACCTTTGATATGTGGACTCCAAGGCTTCTATGTATGCCAGAGCACTTGATGCATATAAATGCTCCAATATTTGAAGATCTGATTTTCCCAAAAACAAATGCAGATAACATCAGATAAAGTTTTCTTATAAAAGTAACTTCTCACTGAACCTAAAGAAACATCATGTTCTGTGTGTTACCACAAACTTAAATGGCATCAAGTCTATAATCTAAGATGATGATATTTAACTGAGGGTAGAAAAATCAAGCAGACCAAATTCTGTAAGAATCAGTATGATACTTACACCCATTTTGGCTCTGGAGACCCACAATCAGCACAATAATTGTTCCCGGCTTCGTGCATCAACTTCTCTAACCTTTCTAGAGGATCTACTGATTGGAAACACGAAGAAGATGTATAAGATCTGAAGTAGAACTGATTATGTATAGCAGATTCATGGAATAAAGTTTAATCTTGAAAAAAATAATAACTGAGGTCAGGATCAGAGGTGTAACACATTAAAGTTACATTTGGCATACAAAATGTGAAGATAAGAAATATACTTCCTCCAGTTGTTAATATAAAATATATTTGAGGAATTGATTTTAGTTTTAAATATAAAACATTGTTTTCATATTTGTCAAACCTTTTCCTAATTTTCCCCTTGATACTCCCTCAACCATAATCAAGGAGGAAGGAAGGAGGGAATTAAGGAAGGTGACTAAGATGTTTTAGAAAATACACGTTATATTAACTAAGTTAACAAACTTCCTTAATCTAATTAAATTAGGTAAATATGTCTTATATTAAGGACCGGAGGAATAACAAGTAATAATCACTTAGATAAAGTTGCATTAAGGCAAGTACATACTTAGATCAGAATTTAAATAATATGAGATTTACAGTACCAGACGAAGACTGCCACTGATTATTTTGGGATTGCAAATTTGGAGATTCAGCACACAAAAGATCATATAGGCAGCATCCTGACCCTACAGCTGAAACGTTCCATTCATCAGTTAGCCAACCAATAATATGAAACAAGATAGAACATTACAGGAAGTAACTTCCGGTTTTGCATAATTACAATAACCTGAATCAGAAAGCTCACATGAATATTAAGAAATGAAAAATGAACTGTGTTCTTTATTTGTCAACCATTATTCTTGAACCACCATTTTATCCCTCACATTCACAACCAGATTACTCACATTCATGTCAAGACTCAAGACCCCATTATATCTCTAAAATGATAAGAAAAAGAAATTAATTGAAAGGTTTAAAATACTGATTATCTACAAGTAAAAATGAAATCTCTAACTTCAGTTACTTTGAATTAAAAGTCTCATTACTTATTCAACCTTTGATGTTACCAGAGGGCGCACATGATTTTACAAACATTTCTAATTAAAAAAAGAAAAAGTTGTCCAAAAATTCTTTAGCCTCAAAGCAAGAATATAGAAAGGGGCTTTTCATAACCAGATTTCTTTATGTAAATAATTAACTATCCAACGCATGATTCCATGAATGTCCTTAAGAACCAAAACAATTATCCAAAGTCCAAACAATCCATAAAGACTAAAACTTTATTTTACAAAAAACGAATGGGAAATGGAAAAAAGTGAGTCCAGCAAATGTTGTTTGTTGTTCCATTCTTCTGCAAGAAGAAAAGCTGAAGGAAATAAAAAGTTCCAACCTGAAACACCCTTGAGCTCAACATTATTATGCTGCTGTAAAGACATTTTCTGCCTCCAAACCTTTCAATCCCCAAATCAAGAAATGACGCTATAATAATCTGAGAACAGCCATTGACCCCCTGATCCTCTGCATGTAGTTTTAGAGGTATAGCACATATCTATTACAAACACACAAAAAGGAAGAAACTTTCAAGATGTAATCTTTTAATTTGATTATCTTTGCACAGAGAATGATAATCTACAGCTTGAAATGAGAGGAATAAGACAGACAAACCAGGGCGTAGTGGTTGCCATGATAGGCCGAAAACAGGTAGGAAAAGAAATAATCTTCAACCGACAAAAACCTTATCTTACAGGTCAGATTATATACCCTTATCCTCTCAAGGAGGCAACAACCCCTTAAAATCAAAGCTTTCTTAAAAAGTTTTCTGGGTTGGTGGCGAAAGATTTAAGTTACCACATGCAAGTTAGTTGGAAGGCCAGAGAATATTAAATGGGTCCGTGGGGGGAATTGGTTTTCGAAAACCGTTGAAGGTTAAAGCTGAAAACTTCAAGAAAACAGCGATGAGATTGAGGAAGAAAAAACGGGAGATTCAACGGAGATTACGAGAGAGATTCAGGACAGGTCTGATTCCGACAACTATCTTATTTTTTGTTAGAAAATTTTGTAAATGCGAATAATCATCATTTGGCATCAAAAGTCCAAGGTGGGGAATATCGAATTTTCGGAAATGAAGCTCATTTCTGATAAGTGATTAGTCATCATCGACGAACCAACATTCACTGTGTTTGGATTGAGGCTGAGGAAGAATATTAGGAAATAAAATTTTAAAAAATAGTAAATTTTTTTACAATTTTGAAAAGGTTTTTTCTTAGTATTTCCTTACCTCCAATTTTCTTCACACTTCTCTTAACATCCAAACATGTATTCAACCTTCACGACCAATACGCGGTTAAAGAGTGCTTGCTATTTTTTGCTTGATGGGTGGGGTTGTCTGATAATCTGATTAACCTCAAATAAAAACCTCATTAATTATCCATACAAAGTACTCCAACATATATATATATATATATCTGATTACATTTTTTATGAAATTAATCGAATACTGTTATTGCGGACTGGATGCGGCGGCTACGTGGTCGTTGAAGCTGATACGAAAAGTTTTGCAGGACGTGGCATGATGGAGGTCAACCCCTTATGTGGACCCCACTTTCTTAACTGCTGGTCTTTCCTCTTTTTCTCAGACGTTATATTTTTCTTTTTGTAAGCCCACTTGACTTCATATATGGGATTAACATCAAACAAAGTGATTTTTTTTATCGATAGAAATAAGGGAAACTTTCAGAAAATACATTCAAAATATCAAAATCCAAAATTAGTTTTGTTTACTACAATAGTTTAGGTATTAATTACACTTGATTAGCAATTTACAACCTAATTTACTAAAAAATCACTAATATGATATTTTCAAATTTTGAAAGCATTTTTCTGAAATTTTTCGATAACCAAGACTAGAGTACCATTATGAAAGTATCTATTATTATAAAATTGGGTTTAAAGTTGAATTTCATGTAAGCATTGTACCTCTGAGCGAAAAAGTAAGAACTTATGTAAAACATGATGTGTCAATGAAAGTTTTCAAATTGTATTTGGAGTGTGTTCGGCTACCACAAAAAAAGTGTTTTTTTCTCAAAATCATGGTTTTGAGGAAAAAATACAAGAACACTCACATTTTCTAAAAAAGCTATTTTGACCCCAAACCATGGTTTTGGATCTCAAAATCATGGTTTGGGCATAAACTATTTTTTTTGACTTTTTGCACTTTATGGGCCCCACCCTCTCATTCTCATTGGTTCTTTTCTTGTTTGTGGATCCCATGTCACACCTTCTCTCATCTTTTTTCCCCCTGAATTTCAGTGTTTTTCTGTCTTTTTTTTTAGAATTTTAAAATTTTAATACCCCCTTTTATCCTTAATAAAAGACATATTTCTCTAATTTAATTATATTAGAAAAATTAGTTAAGTTAATTAACATTACATATAGACAAATTTATTTCATTTTTGGTATTAATTATGAAATTTAATGTTAAATAATGGGTTAAGATACATCATTTTTAATGCCGTTAGGGATTTTAATTGTTCATTTTTAATTAATTATTCATTGTTATTTTTTCATCTTCTAAAATTTATTTGTACTGGATGTCCGTCAGCTCAGGAAAAATTTGGCTATTAAATTTGGACCTTACCCCTTATATAATATATAAAATATAATCTTATTCTTTACATGTAATTATCATAAAAGTTAATGTCCTTTTTAGTTATTTGACCATGAAAAAAGTTATTATGATAAAATCATCCAAACACTCTCATTTTTTCAAAATCACTTTTCTCCTCATAATCTATTCTCCAAAAGCTACTCTCAATTTTTTCTTCAGAAGTTATTCTCCAAAAGCTAATAAGAATACATCCTTAATGAGACGGTAGTCTCTAAAGCAAAGTTTGGTCAAGTGTAAGATGAAAGCCGCTCCTCGTGCTGGCCTCATTACACGGCTGTGATACAAGAAAAGACCTGTTCAAAATCAAATTAAGCAAGTAACTTGCCGTGATAAATTACAATAAATTTATACGAACAATATCCAAGATTGAGTGTGTGTTTGGCAAAGCTTTTTTTAATAGCTTCTGGAGAAAAAGTGAAGAATAGCTTTTAGAGAATAGATTATGAGAAAAAAGTGATTTTGATAAAGTAAGAGTGTTTGGATGTTATGGTCGGAATAGCTTTTTTTCATGGTTAAATTACTAAAAAGGACATTAGTTTTTTGAATAATTACATGTAAGGGATAAATTTATATTATATGCATTATTAAACATTTAATGTTTAATAAATTCAAAAAAATTCGAAATAAATTTTAAAAAAATTATAATAATATTAGTCAAATATACAATATCAAAAAATATATAAAATTATGAATTAAACTGAAATTTGATGTAAATTTAAATGATTAAATATATACTTTAATATATAAAAAATGATGAATTTAAAAATAAATATTATATTTTTATAAATGGAGGGAAATGAATTTGGTCCGTGATATGAAGCATTAACAAGGAGGCAACAATTGGCAGGAAAAAAAAAAAAAAGGGGCCAACGGATTCCTGACGTTGATAATTGTGAAGAGTGATGATGCTTTTATTAGTGATAGAGAAAAAGAGAAAGAGAGAAAGATAAAGCTCAAAAAAATAGATTCTTCCCAAACCAAGGTTTGGGCCTCCCAAACCATGGTTTCACATGCAAAATGGATTCTGAAAAAATTGTGAGTGTTTGGATGAATTTTTTCAAAACCATGGTTTGGCCTCAAAAGCAATTTTTTTAATTGCATCCAAACACTCTCTGAGTCAAATTCAATTGCGATTCATAAGCTTTCAATTTCCTACTAAAATTATTAAATAATGCTTTGTGAAAAAAAAAAAAATCATTATCGTGTTTGATTGGTTTTGCGACCCCACAATGAAGTTACCAAAACTTAAGCGGGAAGAAATAAAGCGGTTGAGAGGAAAGAATCAAAACTTAAGCGGGAAGAAATAAAGCGGTTGAGAGGAAAGAATCAAGGTTCCTTTTTATTTTATTTTATTTTTGGGGTAACCCAGCAATTTATTAATAGAAGGAATGGCAGTTACATGCAAGAGGCAATTATAAAATATCAAAAGTAAAAAAGTTGAACCAAATTAGAAGACGACACAGTACTGCAGAAGAACTGAAAAGAGCCAATTTCAAACCAAACCATGTTGGGCAGTTCATCCACACCCAATCTTGGCGACTCCTGTATTTTACCCCCAAGCAAGTTTTCTTCTTCAAGCGGTAACGGGTCTGCTAATGTAATCTATGCCCAGACTGCATCCACCATCTGAAACTTAAAAAATTCTTTCGTCTTCCAGAACAATATCAATTAAAAAAGAAAAGAAAACCCTAAGCTTCATTTTCCTTTTGACCACACCCTGCAATATGTGCTAGTTACACTGGACAACAGACCTACCTTCACTTCTCATAAAGTTGTAGGCAGATTTAAGGTAATCTGCCAACAATTTTTTCAGATGCAGTTATGCCCAACATGGAACACGGTTGTATCCACCGAACTCAATCTTTTACAGCTCATAACATGGCCCATTCATGATGTAGGGGAAATGCAGGAACCTTACATGAATGTTAAGAGATGTATTTGATTGTTAAATTAAAAATACTACTGCACTTGAAAAACGTCTATTTCAAACAAAAGCTAAGTCTAAACCACACAGCATCAAAGGAAAATATTAACTTGCTTGGGTTTCAGTTTTGAGGCGACTGTCTGCTGAACCTGTTGAGTTTTGTGAGCTTTCTGGTGATTTTGTTACATTGGTAATGTATCTCCAGCAGCGCTTATGAACCCCACTAATTTTCTTCGGAGTGTCTGCTGCAGGCAAGCCTGCAAAACGTTGTTACAAATTAGAAAAGCCCAATGACATGGATAAATTGGAATAGTTCCATTACAATGTTATGCCTTCCAATAACATAACTTCAGTTCAAAAATTTTTATAAATGAGGCTAGCACAAAAACTCTAAATGCAAAATCTTTAGTATCTCTTTAGCTCCTAAATAACTAAAACCTGGGGTGAGATGGTCTTGATCTAGCTTAATAGGATTAAAAAAATGTAACAAATCAATACATCAATGTACCTTAGCAGTTTTATCAAAAAAGGTGACAGTATTTAGTAATAAGCACATACCAAGCATAGTATCTTCACACTTCACATTTCCCACCTCCCACTTCCTACTTCAGTATTCTACCACGTATTTCAGAAACAGAACAAGGTGACACATAATTGTACAAAAACAGGCCAGCTTTGACGCAAAACAATCATTGAATAACTAAGTGCATTGCTTTTGTCAATTCATCTTCCCATATTAAATTTCCAGATATTACTCCTTTTTTAGGTAGAATAGCTAGACATCACACTTTGAGTTGCGATCTGGTTTGCAACCTTCACCTAAAATACTTGATAGTAGGAGAATATCTTGAACAAAACTCATACTCAAGCCCATAAAAAGAAACAGAAATAAACTAAACTAAACATCAATTCAACCATTTAGACAACATAAATAAACTTAAGATTGCATCTAGATGAATAATTCATAAGAAGTGTCCTAGGTAAAATAGAGCAGCATACAATAATAAAGAGTATTATCCAAAAGGAATTCAAAAGTTTAATGATTATCCATTTAGTTATTTCTCTGCCGTTCATGGATTCCACCAAAGAGATTGAGAGGAGAATTTGCTAATACTTCAGATCGTAAAGACTTCAACTGAGTAAAGAATACCAAAAAGCGCAAAAAAAATTGTATAAGGAATAAATGATATTACAAAAGTAATGTTGTAAAAATCAAAACCAACAGCCACCAAAATTGCAACTAAAAGAAACTTAATAAATGCATCCTTGGTATTCCATCTAGAATGCCCAAATGTAATTCCTCACTAAGCATGTAACTTTGGAGCTGATTCAGCTTCTAGGCTGAAGAAACATGTTTGAACAGTCCAAATTGAATCCTAAACACGTTGAAACTCAAAATTTTGCGGTTTCAAGTAACATAATTACTTTGAAAAAAGGCCCGCGACTTTATCTGCGATCACATTCTTACACGTCCACGGAGTTTGAAAACTCCCCAGTCCTAACAATATCTCAGAGAAAATGAAGTAATAGAGTCATAATCACCAACAATGAGGCAATTCATCCATCAGAAAGGCAATCTCAACCTATCGTCCCATTGAAGAACACCAATACAACAGATAATCACTGCCTTCAACGATAGTCAGGATATAATCGTTTAACCAAGTACTCTTGCACTGAAACCTTTCGCAGAATGATGCGCAAAACTAAAACGACAATAGGGCAAACAAAAAGGAGGGAGGGGAAGAACAAATTAAACTGCAGGACAACGTGTGTGTGTATTGAGAAACAATGCAGATAGGAAACTTAAGACTGACCATTTTTATGAGCTATTCCCCATGCCTTGCCATGCCTTCCATCCTGAAAATGTGGTAGAAACATAAAATGTAAGTCCTTAACAAACCAATGCAGAAGAATTTGCTGGATAAGCGTAAATTCAAAAGGAGAAAAAGACCTTGTAGAGATTGATTTTGGTGATTTCATAAGAGACGTCATTCCAGTGAGTCTTGGCCATGTGGTGTCCGATTCCCCAGTTAGGCAAGAACTGAGCGACCTCAAACAAGTTCTTCTTCTTTCTTCTCTTGGATTTCTTAGGGGTGGTAGGGCTTTGAGAAGCAGAAGACGAAGCAGAGCTCAAGTTCCTGAAGAGGTTGAATGAGAATCTGAAGAAATGAGAGCTTCGAAGAGACTGGGCTGTGTTAGCGAGAGCCGTCCCCATTGTGCTTCCCTTTCTGAAAAACTGAAATCACTCCTCTAATCCCGTTGGTGGCTGCTACCTAACACAATGATGCTCTAATCTTATGAAACAATAATCTCGTTACAATGCTATGAGAAATGCTCTAAATTAGCAACAACTGGTAATGCATGGAAGAAGACATCATAATGCACAATATGTACAGCTATGGAAGAAGATATGATCACAAGCAATGTGCGCGCAACGTTTTTATAGAAGCATATAGAAGCAGAAATATAAGATACTTCGCAAGTCTTTAAAATTCTGTACCTGAGGGCGCCGCCGGCGATATCTGATCTGAAGCAGTAGAAGCGAAGACTCGATGAGTCGCTCCTTCAGAATCACCTGGGAGTGTGGTAGATTAGGAGCAGAAGGGGTGGGAGACTGTGAAATCAAGGAGGGAGGGCGAGAGATCTGTCAAGACTGTGGAGATTGCGAGAGAGGCGACACGGAGGCGACGGCCGAGTCCAAACCCACGCCCGACTGAATGCCGGACCCTAAACGCACAGCGTAATGGAAGAAATGTGAGCAGAAACATAAAATAGTCGCATTAAACAGGTGTATTTGAGAGTTGAAGTTTAATTCTAAATATAAGTTTTAAAATTAAAAATAGTGTTTTTTTTCCAGAAAAAATTAAACAATAGTGTTACTTTTAGAAAAGTGTAATAAATGTTTTACATATTAATACAAATAGTCAACTTAATTTTTTTTCCAGGCAAAAAAACCAACTTACTTTTTTTATATATATACCATCAATGGATTAATAGGACCTTATATGTAATATTGGGAAATAAAAATAATAATAAAATAAAATGCCAAAACCATATAAACACAAATGAACAACCAACTTATAAGATGGAAGCTAGGGTATGAATCTCTAACTGTTAATTTCATTCTAAGGGTTTGTTTGAGAAAGCGATGAAGATAGAAAATATGGAGTGAGAGGGTAAAAAAGCACAATGGGAGTAAAATAGCATATTTGGGTTCACGCCGAATCAACTAACCCCAAAAATGGATGGCGTTGAAGCGCGTGACTTATACCCGACCGTTGGGACAAGCGCCAGGCTTCGATGAGTAGGAGGGCGCGGCGGTCACCGCAAAACCTGGGGCGCGAGCCTTGGCGGAGCGGCCGTCAGTGCAGATCTTGGTGGTAGTAACAAATATTCAAATGAAAACTTTGAAGGCCGAAGAGGGGAAAAGTTCCATGTGAACAGCACTTACATATGGGTTAGTCAATCCTAAGAGATGGGGGAAGCCTGTCTGATAGCGTGCAGCACACGTATTTCGAAAGAGAATCGAGTTAAAATTCCTGAACGGGGACGTGGCTAAATGGACTTTTAGCCTAAAAGCAACTTTTGAAAATAAATTAGAGAGGCCTGCTTTGCATAGTGCATTGAGGCTTCATGATGGGAAACCGTTATTATTATAGATCATTAAATGCAATTTGAAATTCCTAATATTCCTTTTGCATTTGTGCTTCATGTTCTCTTCCTATTCTCACACATGCCTCCATCAGCCATAGCCGACCTTCTCTCAGATCTCAGCATCTCCTGTTCTTACATGCAAGTAGTGTAATTGTCATTGGCTGTCGGTGTCATTGGAGGCCGTGAATCTCGTTGCCATTTAGAGATGGTCCTTTTCTAATCTCTCTCTTCTTAAGTTGTGTGATGTTGAGTGTATCACTTCCGTCGTTACTAATATAAATAATATTACACAATCTAACTCTTGATTTAAGTTTTCAAAAGTCATATAGGAAAAAAAAATTACTTCTATCATCGTTAATCCAAATAAACATTAAAAACTATGTTTGGGAGTTAAGCCTGGCTTAGTTGAATTATGTAAATTTCTGTTCCCATGAAATGACAATTCTTGAAAAGTTAACTTCCCGAGAAAATTAATGTAAAAGTTGCTTGCTTGATTTTTTATTTTTTATTAGAAGTTACAATTATTTTTTGATTTGAAAGACAAAAAATGTTAAAGAAAAATAATTTACCAAAATAAATATGCTAAAGAAGCGTTATGCCTCGTTTGGTAGATGAGAAGTGAGACAAGGGAAGTGGAAGTGGAAATAAATTCCACACTTCAAACTGTTTGGTAAGTGAGAACTCACTTCCTCATGGAAGTCACTTCCATCAAAAGTGATGGAAGTGAGTTCCATAGGTTACCCTACGGAAGTCTGCTCGCTTCTTTGGAAGTGAAAAATTTAGGATAATTTTGTCCCAAGTTATGAAATATCTGGACCATCTTGCCCCTGCTATAGTATAAACGAAAAACCCTATTCTGAAGTCGGAACTCACCTCTCACTCTCTGATCCAAGAGAACCGAGGCAACAAACATCACGAAAGAGACGAGCGGACGTCGCGGTGGAGACGAGCGGACTGCGCGGTGGAGACCGGCGGACGTCTTGGCGAAGAGCAGCGGACTTTATGATTTTCTCGGATTCTTGTACTTGAGAATCTTTCATACTGCCTAAAGTTATCTGTCACGAAGAAGCCCTAGAACGCAGCAACAGTCTTCATCAACTGAGCTATTTCCGATTGGTACGAGCAAACACATCCTCCTCCTCCTTCTCTATTTCATTGGAATAAACATATATGTCTGCGTTTCTGGGAATCAACTACTCGCTAGTTGCTACAAATGTGTCATTTTAATGTTAGTCTTTTATTCATGAGCAAATATTCGCTAGCTGCTGCAATGTGTCATTTTAATGTTTGTTTGAGCTGTGTTGTTCATGAAATGCTTGCATTGATGGTGTTATTATCATATTGTATATTTTGGATGAGGTGAAGGAAGGTAATTATCATATTTTATATTTTGGATGAGCAAATAATCGCTAGCTGCTGCAATGTGTCATTTTCATGTTTGTTTGAGCTGTCTTGTTCATGAAATGCTTACATTGATGGTGTTATTATCATATTTTATATTTTGGATGAGGTGAAGGAAGGTAATTATCATATTTTATATTTTGGATGAGCAAATAATCGCTAGCTGCTGCAATGTGTCATTTTCATGTTTGTTTGAGCTGTCTTGTTCATGAAATGCTTACATTGAATGTGTTATTATCATATTTTATATTTTGGATAAGGTGAAGGAAGGTAATTATCATATTTTATATTTTGGATGAGCAAATATTCATTAGCAGCTACAATGTGTCATTTTAATGTTTCTTTGAGCTGTCTTGTTCATGAAATGCTTACATTGATGGTGTTATTATCATACTTTATATTTTGGATGAGGTGAAGGAAGGTAATTGCAGTTAGGAATAACATGTTTAACCCTTGGGATGATTGGAGGGAGGGGCAAATGATGGCACACATCTAATTGAAAATCAGCTATACAATTTGATGTGTATGTGTGTCAATCCTTAACCATTCGTTTTGTCTTTCATTGCAGTTAGGAATAACATGTTATATTTTTAATTTGCAATGAAATTAGTTATACAGTTATGCATTGAATGTTTTCACAGTAACTTGGGAGCTGTTCAAAGTACATTGAGAGATACTTTCAATTTATTTTGGTTAACATTAGGATCAAATACCGCATGGAAGTTGAATGAGACACTTTAAGCCATGAGAGAAACTGCTCTTGGGCCAAGCACAAGAAGGTAAACTGTAATTTACCTTAATATAAACCAGAAAGGAAAAGATAAACAAGCAAAACCCGCAGTCTCAAACCTAGCGTAAATAGTAAAACAGTGACACTTTAAAAGTGTGTCGAGCTCAAAATACTTAATCCAATAAAAAAACCTCCACGCAGTTTCAAACTCCACGTTTGAAAATTCAATTTCACATTCAGATGAAAGAAAGAAAAAAATTTATTGCATGACTTGAATAGGGCCACGCATGAATCACAAACCGCAGGAGCCATGATCATTCATGCGTGACAAATTTAACCATTCCCGTCAAAGAAACACAAAACGGGGCAGCAAGATTTAGAAATGAATGAACCCGTTAATTAAAAATCTATAATCTATAGAGAGCTTCAAGGTAAGCTCGGATGGTGCAAGAAATGGAGATGGCAAATCGGGCCCTGATTTCAGAGCCCCAAAGCATGTTTTTGCCATAGAAAAGCAGAGAGAAATGAAGAAAGGAAGATTACCCGAAAAAGGCAGCGGAGAGATCGACGGCCGCCGGTGATAATGGCAGTGCATCTACTTCCGCCAAAACACTGGAGAGTGAGAGGAGTGGGCTTCGCCACAGCACGTGCGAGGGAACCAGGTTACAAGGGTTTTCAGGTCTGGGCCGAGGGTTCATCAAGCCGATTCTTATCCTTTCTCTTGTTTATGTTCAATTTATTTGTGAATTTACTTGAGTATTATTACGTGACAAACTCATGGTGGAATTTATTTGGGAGAATTTTTCATATCTAAAAAAGATATGTGAGTTTTTCTATTTCATTTTGTTGATATTCAAATGATGTCTGTTAAAATCTGAATTTTGTTCTACTTTATGTTCACAAGCTGTTGTCTTGGCAGAGACCCTTTGGGTTGTGTTAATATCTATGTTCTGTTTTTGTGCATCTGACAGATATTTATCTGCTGCCATACGAGTTCACGATGTGTGTTTTACTTCACTGATTTGCAATTTTGTGAGAGATAGCAACCCTGCAAGCTCAGAATGAGTTTGCTTTTAAGAATAAGGCAGCATTTACCAAATGGGTTATTTAGACAACCTCTTCATTTGGGTTTAGTCGGGATCATTCCAAGTAAACTAAATTTGGTTTTAAGAAATTTTGGTCAAGCTGCAAGGAAGGAGGAGGAGGAGGATGTAGAGGAAGTGGAAATTGACCAGAGAAGGCTCCCGGCTGATTTTGATCCTGCAACATTTGATCCTACTGAGCATCGAAGTCCTCCGTCAGAGAGAGTTTTCAGGCTTGTTGATGAAATGGCATCTCTAACACTTGCTGAATCTGCAGAATTGGGCCCCATCTTGATGAGGAAAATGGGATTGAAGGAGATGCCTACTGTGGGATACATGAAACCAGGAGCTGCAAACTTAGCTGGAATGGCAGCAAAGACATCGACTGCAGCAAAAGAGGAGAAGAAGCCAGAAAAGACCGTGTTTGAACTGAAATTAGAGTCCTACGAAGCAGCCTCAAAAATTAAAATCATCAAGGAGGTCCGAGGCTTTACCGATTTAGGCTTGAAGGAAGCAAAAGATTTAGTGGAAAAAACACCTTCAATTATAAAGAAAGGTGTTTCAAAGGAAGAGGGAGAAGAGATAATGGAGAAATTGAAAGCTCTTGGTGCAAAAGTTGTTATGGAATGAAGGTAAACAGATATACATTGCCCTTCTGAATAATTATTGAAATTTTTATTTCAATATTCCAGATCACCTGTTCTCAAACCTAAAGTTATGATATATCATCATTTTGCCTATTTCTGTGGACTGAAAGAGTCTTCCTGAGATTGCTTTTTCATTTTTGCCAGTTCATGAGCTTTATCTGAAATTTAATTTTGTGCAACTATCTAAAGGTGCCCTTCATGTTCATCATGGAGGATCTTATGATCAAGTGCTTCCACATAATTAAAGTGAAGAGAATATGCCAAGGACAAGGATCTCTGTTTACAACACATTGGGTGAGGCCTCTTTGAGATTTGTTGTCTATGTGACAGAAGCACACTATGTTGAGATCCTTTGCATATTCTCTCTGCTTTGAAACTTCTGCCTATGATTTCTATCATATATCTTGTTTTCATTGAAGAATATATCTTGTTTGTGGACATAGTAAGTACTCCCTCTTGTTCTCTCTGTTATAATTCGCTTTGCATAAAATGATGGACTGTTAATTACTTTTTTCTAAGTTTACTCTTTTCACAATTCTTTATTATGAGTAAGCTAAGAGGTTGCATATGAAAAACATGATGCATTTAATAAGGCTAAAATAGAAAATTTCATTTCTTTAGACGATATCGATGATTTACTTAGCTCTCGTTGGTTTTGGCGAAGTAGTTAGAAACGATTCTTGGTGGAAATGTCGTGGTACAACTTTTGTTTTTCAAGATCAAATTGGGTCTATGAAACTTATTAGCGTGTAGTTTTGTTTTGTTTCTTTTTCATTTCTTGTTTTTACCCTGTGTTTTGTTTTGTTTCAATCATGAGCTTTAGCATCGTTTGTTAATTATTTAGGGAAAACGGCTTATGTTCAAAGAGCATATACTCTAATATATACATAATTTAAGCGGTATATAGTCTTTTACTCCCTCTATGGCGTCCTTATATATATTTCAGATGTTCTTTATTATCTCCCTCCCTCCCTCAGTTCTAGTTCACTTTACAACCTTATTCTATCAGAAGATCAAAACTTGTATTGAGGAGGGAAGCATTGTGTTTTAAGGTAAAGTGTAGTTTTTTCCTCCTTTATTTTGGAATACAATCTCATGTTTAATAATATTTGCGTTATTACAGTGGAATACAATTTTTTTGTCTATAGCATCTTCAACTTTTCAGAACAATTTTATAAAAATGTTATTTTTTTTATGAAGTTCAAATAGACAAAATATTTTTTTGGTATAACCATTTGACACCTAATATTATTAGATGAAATTTTAGTATTATTGAGCTCAAGATAAGTATCTCTTAAGTTGAAATTTTTTTTAATTAGTAAGGTTCAAACTTTGGACCTGACTGAAATGAAATTAGTTCTCCTATCCTTGATATAAGACATATTTAGAAAGTTGATTTTAGTGTTAAATATAAGGTATAGTTTTTATATTTGTCAATATTTTTCTAATTTTTTTTCCTATTGATGCTTCCTTAACAATAATCAGGGAGAAGAGGAAATTGGGGAATTAAGGAAGATATCTAGAGTATTTTAAAAAATACATATTATATTAATTAACTCAATTAATTTTTTTAATCTAATCAAATTAAGTAAACATGTTTTATATTAAGAATTGGAGGAGTATATTTTACTCATAAAAAAGAAATTATACTTTTTTATACATAGATGATCTAAAAAATAGCTTTATTCTCACACGCAACCATGTGATCCCTTCATGGTGCACAACAGATATGTAGGTCCTTTTCCCATGTTTGGTACCATAGAAATAGATTCTATTATACCATTAAAGTCTAGACCATTAATGTAGCATCATTTACAATCTTCATGAAAAATATTCTTCAAGGGAAACAGAAAAATATTTACTGGATTATTTTTTTCTTCTCAGAAACATAGTTGTTATTTGAGAAAATTCCAAAAAACTACATTCAAAATATCCAAAGGACAAATCAGTACAACGAAATTCAGAAATGACAAATCAGGCGGGTGTTAGAAAAATGTGCAATCTGTCCTTTTGAAATTTCGGCCAAATTACCAAAATGCCCTTCAGCCCTCAGTCGTAATAACAACATCAGAGTTGTTAATGGCGAATCATGAGTTGTTAATGGCGAGGTGAGTGTTGTTATTGGCCCTGAAACTTGTTAAATATTGAAAGAAGAAATTGGAGTTGTAAATATCGAATCCGAAGGTGTTAATGGCGAGATATGTGTTGTTATTGGTCCTGAAATTTGTTAATTGTAAAAGAAGAATTGCAGTTGTTAATACCGAATCTAAAGGTGTTAATTCCGATGATCATGTTATTCTGAAGAGTGCATGAAGGGCATTTTGGTAATTTGGCCGAAATTTCAAAAGGACAGATTGCTCATTTTTCTGACACCCGCCTGATTTGTCATTTCTGAATTTCGTTGTACTGATTTGTCCTTTGGATATTTTGAGTGTAGTTTTTTGGAATTTTCCCTTGTTATTTTCTATTTATTTGTAATATTCTATTAAGTGTACCAAATAAGGCCTAAAATGTCCTTAGGGGAGAGAGTGCATGAAGTGAGATCTTATAGTTTACACATAATGTGCTCATTTGAATTAGCGATTAGAATGTTTAAAAGCAATTTTTTAATCGTGATTTATGGTATACGAGGTAAATATATGAGAGAAATTGTATCTCAATTTATGTGAAAGACAACTTATAAACAATTGAATCGCTAAAACAAAATGCCCAATGATTATTATTGAAGTCATTATTTTGCCCTACATGCTATTATCCAAATCAAGTAAATTGACAAATATAAAACCCAACTAAACTCATTATTCACATGAATATAAAAGAAAAATTACAGTTAAGCCTTTTAAATACAATTGTTAACAATTATGGATTTGACATTGTAATGGTAAATTATGTGACATGAATGACAATAATATATAATCTATCTTAAAGTTAATTAGTTCGAAAATACCAATCTAGATAACCTTGGTAGAAAATTTGGCTCATCTACATTGAAAGATATTGAGTTAGGGTATATATTTATTTTCTTGCTTGTGTGATAAAAGGGAAACAATTTTTCTTGTACTTATTTTCAACCAAAAAAGATTATTCTTATAATTATATATTTCATTTTTTTATGAATAGATGCCTTTTTTTCCATTTGATTAGAACCAAAGCATTCAGCAATCAATAAAGATTTTATCAAAGCATGCAGCCCCTTTAATTTCCTTTTTGAATTTTTTATATTAAAGCAAATTAATTTGACAAATTCAGACATTTAAAAATCACATATCTCTTATAGTTTTGTTAAATTCACATAAACTCATTTTTTGCCTAATGTGTAAATCACAAATTCGACAAATTAATTTTTTTCTCTTGGGAATGGTAAAATCTATCCATAAATATTCGCGAACGCCTATTTAACACGAAAAGAACTTACAACCTTAACCAAATGTAATAAAAATTGCATGTAATTAAATAAGGAAAAATTTCATTTGAATGAGCCCCTATCGTTTTATTTGCAAAAAAAAAAAAAAAAAAAATTGTATGCTATTTTACTTAGTTTTTAATAAATTAAAAAAAATCTTTTTATAAACAAAATTAATGCGAAAAAATAATGTGTTTTTTTTTTTAAATAAAAAAGAGAATCGAAAACAGAAAACTTTAACACAAAGGGTAAAGCAACTTTCCGCTAAAACAGAAAAATAAATTAAAAGTATCCACTTTCTGACTTCACCTCGTCTTTTTTTTTTTTGCCAGTCTCTGACTTCACCTCGTCGCTGAAACAGCAAGCGCACTCTGAAGCACTAGCCTCCACTGACAGCGCCGCCGACTTCATCACCGGTGATCATCAGGTAGGTCTCTCTTATTCGCATCTCTGGTGTGTCTATTCTACTTCTGAATGCTTTCTTCCGGCATTTACCATATTGGCAGTCTAGGCTCTCAAATGAGCTCACTCTGAAAAAAGCGTCTGTTTTCTATTTCTGTATTATTGCGAGAATAGCCGGGTTAACGCTAAGTTATTTCATTGTTTGGGAGTCTATTCCCCTTTTGATCATTTTGTCTTTGAACCTGCACTTGTCTCCTATAATTTCTTCTGAGATTATCAACGGTGAAGCTTATCGCTTCCAATAATTTCTTTCTCAAACCATTTAACCTCTTTTCTATTGGGCTGAACTGCTGAAGGTCCCGGTTTATTTTTTTTAAACTAAATATATTATCTTGTTTGAGTATTCATTTTTATAGCTACATATGATGCCTCCTTTCTGCATTATGGCTGAGGTTTCATTAAGTTTAATTTTTTTATAAGACATTGACCTGTTGAGTTAGAGTAATTTGTTAAGGTTGCAAGAACTACTCACTTCTATAATAATGATGAAGTCTGAGCTGAATGGTTGCCACTTTTATGCTTATTGACATCTGTTTCTTTAAAGTCTGTGCTTGATGTATTTGATGACACAGGTTCTAGGGTCTTGGACAAAAGTTGAAACTGAGAGAAAAATAGGTTAAGGGAATGTCAACATCATCATCCATGGAGTCTCTAATTCTTAAACTCTTTGAGATCTCAGCTGTCAAATTTGGAAACTTCAAACTCAAATCTGGCATCTCCTCACCAATTTATATAGACCTTCGCCTCATCATTTCATACCCTTCCCTCCTCCAGCAAATCTCCCAAATTCTAATTTCATCCGCCGCTTCTGCTTCCTTTGACCTTGTGTGTGGGGTCCCTTACACTGCTCTTCCCATTGCCACTTGTGTCTCAACCACTAAAAACATCCCCATGGTCATGCGCCGCAAGGAAATCAAGGATTATGGCACTGCTAAAGCCATTGAGGGTGAATTCAAGCCTGGCCAAAGTTGCTTAATCATTGAAGACTTAGTTACCAGTGGCACATCAGTTTTGGAAACTGCTGCTCCACTGCGTGCTGCAGGGATGAAGGTCAGTGATGCTGTTGTTCTAATTGATAGAGAGCAAGGTGGGAGAGAGAATTTAGAGGAGAATGGCATAAAGCTGCATTCAATTATAAAATTGACTGAAATGGTCAAAATTTTGAGGGAAAAAGGAAAGCTTGATGATGAGATCGTTGCGACTACTATGAAATTTTTAGAAGAGAATCGGAAAGTTGCTGCTTTGGCAAAGTTGGAGAAGCCTGCCACTAGGGCCAAGGCTTTGTCATTTGAGGAGAGGGCTAAGCTGTCAAAGAATCCAACAGGAAAGAAACTGTTTGATATAATGGCTAAGAAGGAGAGTAATTTGTGTTTGGCTGCAGATGTTGGAACCGCAGCAGAATTGCTAGAAATTGCTGAGAAGGTGAGAACTTAGTTTTTCTTTTGGTATAAATTTACAACCCAATCTTACACAATGGAAATTTTTTTGAAAGGACAGCTGCTATCTGGTTAATGGTTAAAATGAAATAATTTCTGTTATTGGAATTTTTTTTCCGTTTTGCCAATTGGGTTATAGGTAGAAGCATTGCATGAATAAATTTTTTATTTCAACTAATTTGATTTTCCTTGACAGGTGGGGCCTGAGATATGCCTGCTGAAAACTCATGTGGACATATTGCCAGATTTTACTCCTGATTTTGGCTCTAAGCTTCGCTTGGTATAATTCTAATAGAAGTGCCCCTTTTTCTCTATATCTATTTTGCCTTACCTTTCAAGTTTGCAGAACAAGCTTTTGTGTCCTAGGTTTGTTGACTTTTGTACAATCAATAATATTATATGGAATTTATTAAAGATGAAATGTGAATTTTGAGCATGTGATAAGTTTTTTGGAATTACTTAATTTCCTGGTCTAGCTTTTTCTGATATGTTGTTTATTCTATTGAAGATTGCAGAAAAATATAACTTCTTAATCTTTGAGGATCGGAAATTTGCTGACATTGGTAACACAGTAACAATGCAGTATGAAGGGTAAGACCTTGCTCTTCCATTTGGATCTTTTTTTCAAAAGTTTCGTCAAACTTTTCTTTGGTGGAGATAAATTCCATTTTTTTGGTTCTTTGATGTGACATTTTTTTTTCCTGTTCTGTTGTTTGAAGAGGGATCTTCCGTATATTGGATTGGGCTGATATAGTAAATGCCCACATTATCTCTGGTCCTGGAATTGTGGATGGATTGAAATTGAAGGTCTGTAATGTTAGATGTTAATTTTTCTTGAAGAAAGTGTGACCTCAATTGATAGCTTCATATGTCTTGAACTGTACTCAGGGTTTGCCATGTGGTAGGGGTCTCTTGCTGCTTGCCGAAATGAGTTCTGCTGGTAATCTCGCCAAGGGAGATTATACTGCTGCAGCTGTGAAAATTGCGGAGGATCATTCTGATTTTGTTATTGGCTTCATCTCTGTCAATCCAGCATCATGGCCAGGGGCACCCATAAATCCTTCATTCATTCAGGCAACTCCTGGCGTTCAGATGGTGACTGGTGGTGATGCTTTGGGACAACAATATAACACACCATATTCTGTGAGTTATTGAATATTGGCCTTGTTGGAGTTACTTTTAACTTAGTTTTACCTGATTTGGATAAAAGATTTCTGTTGGGGTTAAAAGAAAGAAAATGGAATGTGGTAGTGGAATCTAGTTTAAGTCTCTATAGTAGATCTTCATGGTATTTAAAATGCCAATGTTTGCTATGTCAAATGAAAAATGTAAGTGAAAGGGTATAAAAGCTATTTTATGAAAGTTAATAGAGCTAAAAGGATTGAGTACATTGCATAAAACAAGACATCAATGGACACCTAAGACGTCGAGTACATTGACCAGATGCTTCTTTAGTTAACATCGTCCAGGAAGACAGATCAGAATGAACAAGATTGATAGAATTGTTGAGGCTAATACATATATCATATATCACATCATTGAAGTGATGAAAATTGAATTATTGGTTTGTTTCTTTCCCTTTGTATCATGGTAAATTTTACCTTGGCTTTGCTCTTGTTTCAGCTGGGCAGAACATGCAGTTGTTTTTGAATATAATGATTTCATTTCTTAACAGCATCAACATTTATCTTAAAATGATCTAAATGCAATTTGGTAATTAATAGTATTGCTAATCTTGAGACATGTAATTTTGAACAAATGAATGGCAGGTGATCCATGAGAGAGGAAGTGACATCATAATAGTGGGACGTGGCATCATCAAAGCGGCAAATCCGGCTGAAACGGCTCGTGAATACCGTCTTCAAGGATGGAATGCATATTCGGCCAAGTGCATTTGAGGCCTCTGCTCTCGAATATTTAATTGGATGAGTCAAATCTTTGTTTCTGCGACATGTTTGATTTCACTAGAAACCCTGTAGGAAGCTCCTGGGGGTGAATTATGATGTGCAATAATACTTTTGGGCTTATTAATGTGTGACCCTTTCGTTTTCATGCTGATATTCTTGGTTGTGCATGATTCTCAAGTTTTCCTAATTACCCAACAATTAAGTGCTTATTTGAAATGACGATTGAAACTTTCAAAATCAAATTTTTAATCATGATTTTCAGTGTATGAAGTAAGTAAATAAAAAAAACATAAATAAGTATTTTTGAGGTTCCGATAACAAGCATGGAGTAACACAAAAGGGACGCAATTAACTGTCTCGAAGATGAGAGATTTAACTATCATGGTAAATTCTGTGCAACATGGCAATTGAAATATAATATAAACTTATTACTTATAGAAATTTACGATTTAGGGAAGAACAGATTTATTGTTGAGATATTTTGGTTAGATACTCAACAGATTTATCATTTTTTTGAAGTTATTGTTAAAATTATTTAGACTATACACTTGGCTCATTATTTAAGTTTTAGAATTTTTTTCCTCCTTTAACAAGCTACATAAATTTTTTTTTTTAAAAAAAAGTGATACAGACCTCTTCTATTTCTAAAATTTAATTTTGTCCAACTTTTAATTGACAATTAAACTAAATTTTCATGAGCCATTTGCTTTTTAAGAATCCTACTGTTTGAAATGTAATCTCCTATGCAAATCTCTTTTGCGCTATAAAGTGGAAAGTGGATATTACATTAAAGGGCAGTGGTAGTTATCTTTTTGCCCCACTCTTATCCCATCATTGTCTACAGTTTTTGCCGCTCTTATTTTGATCAATATATATAAATCTCACTAATGAAAAATGTGATTCGTTTAATTTCTATGTCGTAACAAAATTCAGCATCTAAGCTTCAATATGGTTTCATCCACAATTTCTTCTAAATTAACCTATTGAACAAAAAAAAAAAAAAAAAATCCAATAAATACAAGAAAACCACTGCATGAGAAATCCGTTGAAAAATAAACATTGCAGTTAGAAATTATATACAAGTACAGCAAGAGAGTGACGTTTAAAAGAAAGAAAAAGCCAGTGAAAGAATCCTAAATGTCATAAAACTAAATATAAATTACAAATAACTACCTAACAGAATAAAAATAAAACAAAGTCAAATGATGATACAGAAGCTGATCTGATCATAAGTGTTGCACATCAAACCAGAAAAGAAGAGAAGTCCGAGCATAAATTACTCTGACTCGTTGCAGTGAGAGATCGCCACTTGTCAGAACCGCTTTTGCACCGCCCTCAATCCGGGTTTGAGAAACAAAAACACCATCAACATTGTTCTTCATGGACGAGGCATTAACCTCACTGCTAGTGGCTGTACTCACAATGGGACATGAAAGGTAATCCAGAGGATTAGATTCACATTGAAGTATGCATCCATCTATAGTCAGTCTTCCTTTTCTATGGAGCAAGCAGCAACCAAGCTCTGCCTTCACAGTCAGATTTGCTAGCTTGCACGTGGAAAGGAGCTCCAATGCACTGCTCAGACAAGATTAAGAGCAGATAACACATGTTGCAGATGAAGAACACAGTGGTGACTTATCAGGAGACCTGTCCATACTGCTGGATTATGGTTGAAACAACAAAGATCGGTTCCCAGGTTGTGAACCACATTAAGGACATTGGCTCAGAAAGTAACACGTCTTGCCATGAATATTTATCCATTGAACCCAGCAGCATGGAGTTGGGTCTGAATGACCACTTAAGAAGTTCAGCAAACAAGGTAAAAAGTTCTAGGCATAAGTTCTGCAAACCTGTCTGAACCTCGAGAGCAAACTAGCATCGTGTCATCAGGAAGTTCACCCGCACCAATCTGGGCAAAGAAAGTTGAGATTGAAAATGGAAAATGTGGGAACATTTCTTTACATGAAAATTCTTTCCCCGTGGACTAGATTAGTGATGAAGGTCAATTTAAATTAGTGAAGAATTCTTCTGCTGGTGTTGGGCAGATGATGCCACGAGCGCACAAAAACGAAAAGAAAGATGCAGTCTCACAGCAAGAGTTCATGCAAATTAATCTGGCAATCCACTGTATAAATTTATTAGAAATTATTCCTTTCTGAGTGTGGAGACAACCTCTATAGCAAAGGAAGCTATGCATTGTGATGAAGCATTGCCATTTAGAATTTGATATCAGATTGAAACTCACAGTAATTAGAACTAGAAATCATCTAATCACAAAGGTATTAAAAATCACGAGGCAATGATGATATTCAGGAAAACTGAAAAAGGCCCCTTAAAAGAGGCAGCCACTTAGTAACAGAGAGTTGTATGAAATGCTACAGCCAACTGGCATAATACATCTTATAATCATCTAAAGAAGAAAAATCATAACAAAGAGGACATAAATTAGGAACAAAGGCATGACTGATTCTTGAAAACCCATTCTTCTCATCTATTTCAGCTAGAAAGTACTTGAATGTTTTAGTTCATTCACCTAGGACTAAGGAAAGTGTGAGAGGACTTACTAGGCAGATTGGTTTCTTTATCTGAATGTTAGAGACACGGTGGCTCCCTCCGGCTGCAACTAGAATGGTATCACCTGGTCTGAAAGAAACAAAACAATGGTCATAATCTATGAGATAAGGAAAATCGCATAAACAAGGCAACGATGACAAACCTAGCTGCAGAAACGGCAGCTTCAATGCTGGGGAAAACACCAGGTTCAGATAAGTCTTTGGCTGATCGATCTACTCGAAGCCACAGCCGAGGATGACACGCCAAGTAATTCCATCTGTGGCAAACGAGGGCGGTGTTATAGCGATCTGCAAACTCAATAGCAGCTTCGTGACAGAAATGACACTAATTTTCCATACCCTGACCCTACTTCATACTCCAAATTACCAAATAACAACTCGAAGCACCATATAACAACACAGCATAAACAATCACAATAAACCCGAAGACCCAAAAAAAAAGAGTCCAAATGAACGAAATTTTTAATTTTAACAAAAATCCCAAGTTGGGTCTTCTTTAATTGAACCAAAAAGGTAGAAGAAGAGAAATCTACAGACTCAATAACATCAACTTGACAGATATAGCACCGATTTCGCACCCTAATCCAACTCACTGGTCAAAATTACCAATAAAAAGCTGAAGCAACATCTAACACGACACCATCGCAAAAAATTCGGCAAAAAGAATCCAACTTGAAACAAAACAAAAACTGCGGTATTGCAAAACCAAACAAAAGCAACGAAATATGACAAAAAAAAAAAAAACGGAAGAAAGGATAAAAGGTTTACCAGGAATAGGGGAGAGAAAGCTAAAGATGTGCATAAGACAACCATCGTCAAGATTATTGATGTGAGAAAGTGGGGATGAAGAAGATGAAGTTCCTCTCTTCAGACTTCGCTTCCAATTTCCCTTGTCTTCTTCTGCAATGCTGGGTTTCATCTGAAGCACATCCGGATCCAACTCCATTGCCCGCCTACTTCTCTCGATCGGACCGTCGCTTGGTTCGAGCTTCTCGCCTGCCCTATTCCGAGATTTCATTTGACCGCCATGACTACCAACCGCCAATAAACGCCCAACACAATTGCTATATCCTATGCTGAGCTGAGGGGATGCAACGGGGAAAAATACACTAAGGGCCCGTTTGATCCAAGGAACATTTGAGGAAGGAAAGGAAATGAATGGAATATTCGTGGGAACTTAAAAAGATATGTTTGTTTAATAGATATGGGAAGGTAGTTTAGGTTGAAGGGAAATGAGAGGTTTGGTAGAAAGAAAATAGATTAACAGAAGTGGGAAAAATACGTGAAATACCCATAACACCCTTATAATAAAGTAACGAAAAAAATGGGTTAAGTGTGTGTTTGGGATCACTTAATTTTAGAGAATTAGTGCTTATTACGTAAGCCGAAATAAAACTCCTCTCACATACTTATCTCGTATACCGTGAATCACGATTTATAAGCACTTATTGCCCAAAAATAAGATATTCCAAACGAGCACTTAAATCGATTTACAATGGCTTCAAATTTCACCGCCATTAAGTTGTTTCGTCTTTCAGATATTTTCCTCACAAACTCTCTTCACCCAAGCCTCACGAACTAAATCGATTTGCCATTTTGATAAATCGATTTACAACTGTGAAATCCGTCGGTGTCGAGATCATCGGAGTGTTGTCCCTGTATCCATCTGACGCTGTAATTTAAATTTTTCGTGGGTATATTTGTTTTTTAGATTTTCTCTCTTACGAAGGAAGATGGGTTCCCACCAATTTTGGTAGGAACTGATCTTCCCATCTTTAAGCGAACTTTGGAGCAAGCGGGAATTTGTGTTCTCGGAACATTCGGCAACTAAACATGTTTTCACCTAAAGAATTTGCTTATCTTTCCTTCACTCCCGACATTTTCCGTGTAACAAATGGGCCCTAATATCTTAGTATTGATTTGTAATTTAAGAAAATTTAGTCGATAACTTTTGTATAGAGAAATTATTTATAATTTTCAAGAATCTTATTTATAATTTTTTCATTAAGGCACTAATGATAAAAAAATTAAAGCATAGATAATAGTAATTATGTTTTTTTACTTAATAAAAGTATAGAAATTCAAATAAGCAAGTTTTAAATTTAGAATGGATTGAGGTTAAAAAACTAAAAAGGATAAAAATGTACAAATACACATAAAATTTTTCATAAAGCACATCCAACACCAAATATTTTTTTAGGATAAAAATAACCATAAATTTTAAAAATTGGGACAAAAATCAATGACCATTAAATCTAATATAGTGATGTTACTTGTAGTGAGACGGTCTCACTGAGACCCACGTTATTATTATGAAAATACTAAACTACCCCAAAATAAAAAAAAAACCATCCATTCTCAACCTGTCATTCTTCATGAGTTGTGCGAGGAAGGAATAAAGAGCGGCGACGAGCCGACGACAGTTGCAAGAGTGAGCTTTGCACCTGCAAATGTTCTGAGCCTTCACTCGAGTGTTGATGGTTGCACTCGAGTGCATAGGTGTGTTTCACTTTTGACTTGAGCTTCTAGAAAAAACTTGCACCAATTTATGCAAGAGTGTGCTTTGCACTTGCGAGTGTTATAGATCCTCACTCGAGTGCTAAAGTATTTTACACTTTATGGTTCATCTTTTGACTACACTTGCACCAATACTTATGAGAGTAAGCTTTTACACTTAAGATTGTTGAGTCCACACTCGAGTGCTGAAGATCTAACTCGAGTGCATAGGTGAGATCATAACTTCTTCACTTGCTTCCTGTTAGAGAGTGTCAACAGTCTGGAAGTGCAACACCACACTTGAGTGCACTTTAATGTCTCTGGATCTTGTTTCCTCTCAGGATAACACTTGCATGGCTTCACTTTTAGGACTTGAGTGTATATCTTACCAACACTCAAGTGTTGATCCAGAACTCGAGTGTAGTTGATAATTTATGTCCCTAACTTGTCTTTCTGCGAAACACTTGCAAGAGTATTCCTTCACACTCGAGTATAGTTCTTGTCATCACTCGAGTACATTACCAAACACTCGGGTGTTGCTGAAATATTTCACTCCACAGCAATAAAACACTTTCAAGGCCACACTTTCTGAACTCGAGTGCAAAGACATATCATACTCGAGTGTTTCTCCAAAACTCAAGTGCATCGGTCAAATTCAACAGCTATTTTCTCTTAACTTGTGAAATGTATCTGATAATCAATTTAGGTCAATGTTCACACTTTCAAAACATGATTTTTTTGTCAAAATACATAATCACATTTTGTTATCATCAAAACATGAATTCTAACACTAACAACTCCTAGGGTCTCCAGTGATAAGTCAAGGAGCCTCCACTAACAAGTCATTGGGCCTCCACTGACAACTCTTCAACTAGTGACAGGTCATATAATATGCCCACCTATTTAATACTAAATATCAACAACATAGGTAATCTATAAATATATGCACATAAATTATCATGTTTCAATGTGATCATAACAACATATATATATATATATATATATATATATTACCAACTTCATCAGTGTACATTGACAACTCCAGGGGCCTCCAATGACAACCTCAGGCCCATACATTAACAATAGAATTTATATCAGATTACAACTTTCCATAAATGAAAGTGGGATACACATATGTGAATATAACAACATATATATGTTAACAATTGTATGGGCGTCCAATGACAACTTCAGGTCCATACATTGACAACTGAAATTACATAAGATTACAAATTTCCATAAATGAAAGTGGGATACAAAACCATATTATATCCAACCTCCATTTACACCTGAAAATGCATGTACAAGGAACTAATAACAAATTCACAGACCATGGCCAAAAATCAAGTGGTTTGGATTTCTATCTAATGAGATTTACAAAAATGCCCACTTTCATTTTGTCCTTCATCTACATAGGCATGCCCACTTTCTCTACTAAAACTGATTAAATGTTCAATTGCTTCATCATCTAGTATATCAAAGATTGGTCTTTTGCATTTACAATCAACTTATTTTGATAATTCTCAACATCACTGGACGCTGCTATATTGTATGGATCTAGATATGCAATATATTCTATAATCTGTCCTTTCCTTTCTTCGGTATTAATGCTTTCAAATTACTAAAGCTGGCCGAAATGCTGCCACTCAAGTCATTCTCCCCAAGATATAGGACTTGCAACGAAGCTAGTTTTGAGAGTTCATGAGGTATTTCTCCATAGAATGCATTGGACCTTAAGTGCAAAATCGCAAGATTTGAAAACCCATATCATATCCAAGAAGGAATTTTGCCAGAAAGTTCATTGTTTCTGAGATCCATGGTTTGCTAATTGGATAAATTCATAAATGATGGTGGCAGCTCTCCTAAGAGTTGGTTGTCACTTGGGTTCAGTATATTGAGCCATTGCAATTGACCTAAGGAGTTTGGAATAGCCCAAACAAATTGTTGTTGCTAAGGTCTAGTTCACGTAAGACAGAGCAATTTGCAAGGCTTGAAGGGATCCTTCCGATGAAGTTTTTGCTTGAAAGATCAATGGTCAAAAGAGAATAACACATCTCTCCTATAGACTCTAGTATTTGTTCATAAATATGATTTTGAGAAAGAAATAAGACACTCAAGGTAGTCATTCCCATCCCAAACCAATTTGGTATGGAATCTGAAATGTTAGCATTTGAGAGGTCTAAAAGTATTCTCTCTTTTGTGATTGGATCCAAAATGGAAATAAAGGTCCCAAAATGCATGAATTCATTTGAAGTATTGTGAGTTGGCATGGAGGCATCCAATTGGAGTTGATATTCATAGTGAATAAATTGGGGGGATAAATCTAAGAATGATAGATTGATCAATTTTGAAAAATGATTTTTAGATATTATGCCTCCCAATTGATTAGAAAAAACATCAAACTCCAATAGGGCAGAAAGTTTTTCTAAACTTTCTAGAAGAGTCCCATTGAGTTTATTCTTTCTGAGATGCAAGATATTAAGATTTTGTAATGATCTTAATGAAGTTGTGATAGGTCCTTCAAACAAATTATTGCAAGGTCAAGTCTAACTATATTTTCTAGTTGACCCAACCAATATGGAATTTTACCACCCAGTTGATCGTTGCTCAAAATCAGATATTGCAAATTATGTAGAGGTTTCTTAGAAGGGCAAGTTTCTGTTCCTTCAAGAATTTCAGGTAGATTTCCTATCATATTATTCAACGATAACAAAAAACTATCAAGTTGCAAAGTTTTTCAACAGAGTTTGGAATACCACCCTCAATAGCATTAAATTGAAGATAAAGTTGAGTAAGAGAAGTCATATTTCCCAAAGTGGAAGGGAGCTTTTTTTTTTTTGAATGACAACTGAAATCCATTAATAAAAATACAAAAGAGCATATACAAGCAATCCTATCGCTACCCTACTATCCTTCATCAATAACCGCCTCCTGATAAGTAGGTGGTGGTTGATCAAAGAGAGAGAAATTTCCTCTATACTATGAGCTAGCTTTGCCAAATGGTCTGCTAAACTATTTTCCTCCCTAGGAATGTGCGTAATCAAAATTTGCTAGTTTTTTGTTAACCATAGTCTGGCATCATCAATAATGTCCTTAAAGGGATGAGTGAGATTACAACCTCTAGTTACAACATTAGCAGCTTCAATACAATTAGAAAATACAACCACCTTTCTGTATCTACGATCCCAACATAACTGTAATCCTTGGATGATTGCAATGACTTTCGCTATTGTTGGGGGAACAGATGTAAGTTGTAAGCCCCTTCGCACCATAGGTCAAAATTTTCGTTCATAAACACGTAATTAAGTTTGAATTAGAGACCGTAAGATGATTTGGGACTTATTCAAATTAAACTTCCCAAAATAAGGGTTTTCAAAAACTTTTACAAAACCTGTTCACAGCAGTCTCACATTCATCTTTCAATACATAAATGGCCTGTATAGGTTGATTTCATTCATACATGTCAGAGTACAGTATAAATTTCTGACACACTCGGGTTCCATTAATTAATAAAGGGTCTAAAAAGGCACAAAGCCAATAATTCTTTTTCTCTTATCTTGGGGATTACACAAAACTACACTATACTTTCACAATATACAACTATTTACCACAAAATATCCAAGGAATTTTACATTGATAACCATTAACCAAAATAAACTCCTAAACTGGAGCTCTAACTGTTCTTCGTCACTCGCTTTCATTTAGATCCTTCTGCCCTGTCTAAAAATGTTTAATTTTGGGAGAGTGAGATTCTAAAGAATCCCTGTAGTAAAAAATCACTCATAATATGCACAACATCAAAGCATGAAAGTAAATCATCCATAAAACACACAGCAATCCCAACAACAGTTGCAACAGCCGGGGTAGGTATCATGGGCATCACCCCTCTACGACGGCTTACGCTGAACTGCTTGCTGTATTGCAAATCCATATGAACATATCACATATATCACCACAGCTGGGATCTATATAAAATATTTCACAACACACAGCCCCACGGGCTGGATACTCAATACAACACGCAGCCCCACGGGCTGGATACTTGAATAAGAATCCACGATTCCATAACGCAGCCTCGGCACTTACAGTGGCATATATAACGGCCGTGGTAGGTATCATGAGCATTGCCCCCCTAGACAGCTCACGCTGAACTGCTCACGCTGTAATGCCCTATGGCTGATAACACATTCACAATGATAAACATGCATACCAAGTATCATACACAATATGAGAGAAGAGTCACTACCTGAGTCCTTTCGGACGTTCCTTGGCACCAATCTCTCCGGTGTCGGGCAAATATCATATCCTAGAATCATAATTAGGGATGAAGAGTCAATTCTCTATTCCAATCCTCAATGAATTTTTAATACTTAATTGGTTATCATTATTGCTCTTTTAGAGTAATTAAATACCCCTAACAATAGCCCTAAGGGGTTGGAAGAACTATCCCAAAGATTCCCTTTTAGAAGCATAAACTGACATTTTCTACTGAGGTACTCGAGTGAAGATGGCCTTACTCGAATGAAATTATACGGATGCTCGAGTGAAGGAAACCTCACTCAAGTGATGGTACGATCTGCACTCGAGCACCAGAGATTGAAGGATAGCGAGTGAACACCCGAGAGCACAAGGACTTTTCAAAGACTACAACACTCGAGCACACTGGACCTCACCCGAGTGAAAGCCAAATGCCTCACTCAAGCACCTGAGAGTGAAGTCCAGAAAGTGAGAACCCAAGAGCACAAGAGAAATGGCAGTAGCCCAAATGGCTTACTACACTCGAGCACCACACAGCTCACTCAAGTGAATACCTTATACCCGCAAGTGAGAAGGCACACTCTTGCACTATAACCGCTAGTGACAACCCGAGACACAAGTCATTGGTGTTAAATACACCAGTCACTCGAGCATGAGGAGGCTCACTCTAGTGATGTTCATCCCTCACTCGCAAGTGAGACTATACACTCTTGGATTTTCTAGAGAGCACAACAGAAAAACTGAAGAGAAAACAAAATATACGCACAATACTCGAGTGATACTCAACCTCACCCAAGTGATCATCATCCCTCACTCGAGTGAATCCTAAATCACTTGAGTGATTCTATCAAAACCAAAAAACACAGAAAACAGAGGTATTTTCCGAACACTTGCCTAATTGATCCCAATGGACACAAAACTCTACCTAAAGTCACTCCCATAGAAAAACACCCAATAAACTCAATGGGATCATCAGAATCATCAAAATCCTACTCCATTATCATGCTTTAGGTTTTGGGCAACTAAATCAACAAAATACCAATCTCATCCAAACATCACATTTCAGTCACCAATCAACCTATCCATCCTAAACTCATTCCACGATACCATTCTCATGTCAAAAACATACCAAATGAACAGTGACACTCATTTTCAAATTCAAGCCAAATTTCCAGCAATTACAAACTACTTCAAATGGCATGAAACTTAGATAGATTGGTTTCACATACCTCTTTAACTTCTCCAAAAACACTTTGATTCTCCAACAACCAGATTTTCGTGTGGCACAAAACAACACCAAATGGCCAAACTAAAAACACCAACATGAAGCTCTCAACTTAAGGAACAACATTAAAGAAAAGAACTTGAGCAATGAAGGCCATTTGCTTACCTTAATCACAAGCTCTTCTTCCTCCTTCTTGAGCAACAATGGCCAAACCAAGAGAGAGAAAATGAGAGAGAGATATGGAGAGATGGAGTGTGAGAGATGAATGAAATGATGATAGTGATACTCCCTCCATACCTCTTCAACGAAAACCAAGGGAAATAAAGAGAAAAATATATTTCTTTATTCCCCTTTGACTTTTATCCCTTCACACACACACAAAATCTTGCCACATGTCTTACTCCCATTGGCTCTCACACAATAAGTCACCAATTAACTTGTCTAATCTCTCCATTAGCCATTTAATCACACTTCTCATTTTTCCTCTTAGTTAGTAATTAATTTCTCTCTTAATCACTAACTTATGGCCAATATTCTCATTCTTCCAATTTTTCACTAATTATGACATATTAATTAATATTGCCATAAAACACATAATAATTCTAATTAAATTCATAATTATCCACAATAATCATGATTAGACCTTAATCAAAAATTGAGATATTACATAAGTTTCAGCGTAAACCCGTATATCCAACTTCCATCCTCTCCACAAATAGCACCTCCGCAGCCACTTCTCCCAGACTCAAGAATGGAAGCATCCACTTCAAGTGAGAAGAAACCATTTCAGCGTTCTTGATTGATCGATCCTGCAGTATTGTGATTAGAATAGAATTGACACTTTGATACTAAATCCCTGTCCCAACTAGCGCAAAAAAGTCTAGCATACGCATTTGTGTTATCGATCTCAGCCTCTTCTCTGAATTATTTCTTGTATTGAGCCACCGATATATCCCAATAAACATATCCGAATAGGATGTCCCATTGGACTTTCTTGGTGAAATCTCTTCCTGCTTCCTACTTGAGGTTCCATTGTAGCCATTCTGTGCCTTGTAGTATTGTGAATTTCTCCCATAATACTGGCTTAATTATTGAGATCCATAATTCCCTTTCATTGCTGTAATACCACTTTAATTGCATTAAGTCCTCCTCCTGGCTACATCCAAACGGGCATCTAGCTATCTACTCAATTCCTCTCTGAGCCCTCAATTGTGCCATATGAACTCATCCATACACAAATATTCACATGAAGGATTTGATCTTCTCCGGTACTGCCCATCTCCACAACATCTTCCAAACAAATTCGCCATTTCGATGTGTACTTGCAAAAAGAAAATGATATGCAAAATTTATAGAGAACCTGCCATCAGAAGCTGGCCTCTAATAGTGTTTATCTTCCTCTCATGGAGGGGAGTTTTCCCTGCATATTGTTGCCTCCAAAATTAATAAATTATATCTTTTCCCATATTTTTTTAAAGAGTTGAGAGCACCTTGCTGAAAGATTGTAATTCTGAATTAAATCCAATAATAATAAATTAGGCATTTCACCTATACCTAGTGGTATTCTTCCATACAGGCCACTTTTACTCATATCAATATGTTGCAAGCTACTTATATTCACAAGCATATCAGGCATCTTTGAATGGAAGTTATTTAAGACAAGGAAAAAAAACTGGACCGGACTAAAGACCGGTCGATCGGTTTCACTACTTGAGAGAGGGGAAGAGTTCATCGGGTTGAATCGGTGTAAACCGCAACAACTCAGCCAAACCGCCAAGTAGGGCGGGTTGGCCGGGTCGTTTTTTTTTAGTTTGTTAAAGGCCCAAAATGATGTCGCTTTAGGCCATTGGATCGAGCTTAATACACCCCACCCAACCCGCAAAATACCCCCAAATTGAATTGCAGCAGCGTACATCGAGTGAGCCATCGACTTCAATTTTTTTTGGCTTTTGGTTTTGCGATGTTTGCCCTAACTCTCTAAGAAAAGCATCTGATTCTAAAACTCTCCTCCGTTATTACTTCTCACCGTGATTGATCACTGGAAACAAAGTAGACGACAGTCGAATGTGACGACAATCGATGAATTTACTTGACGTTGAACCTTGAAAACCATGATTGGTCATAGAGATTGAATTCGACAGTGACAGAGCTCTTTGACAGTAAAGCTACTCGCTTGCTCTGAGTCCATCTCTGACCTCAACGTCGTTATTCGACACTCTTTTATGGCTACGCGACTCGGTTGCTCATTTTCACCTCTACAGTGAAAGAACTTATCGACGGCAGGCACACTTCTCTCAACGTCGATAGCAGGCAAGTGTACAAGACACATTCTTCTTCTTCTTCGAATTTATTCTGCTCACTCTTGCTGTGTGTGTTTCCTTCTTCTGCCTTCTAATTTGATTAATTTCTAATAGAGTTGATCTTTTGAACTATTGAAGACGATGACAATCTGATTTTTGGGTTGTAATTATTGAGGGTTAAGTTTTAAAAAATTAGTTGTAAATTAGAGAAAAATAAATAGTTAAATGCAGGGTACATGTTGTGGTTCTGTTTTTACCGATGAGAGTTTAAATGTTGCAAGTTTTTAAATTGAATGCATGTTACTCCTTATAGTGGTTTTCATTGAAGTTGCAGGTTTTTAAAATGTCATACTTTGTATTTTTCTTTCTAGTTAATCCATGGTTATATTATGAACATGCTGATAGGTTACTTCTTGGTTATATTGTGAACATGCCTATGAGAGTTTTTTCTATTTTTTTCTGGTTATATTATGAATCTACGATAGGTTACTCTCTATAGTGGTTTTCATTGAAGTTGCAGGTTTTTAAATTGTCATACTTTTTATTTTGCTTTCTGGTTACTCCCTGGTTATATTGTGAACATGCCAATGAGAGTTTATTTTTGTTGTTGTCGCAAGGATGGATATATTAAGTTCATGAAATGGGAATGTCACTCCTAGTCCTAATACCGAACCTCATACTTCCAATTCCAACATGAATCCTACTCCTACTCCTAATGCCATAATTTGTTCTAAAACTAATTCAGCATGGGCACATGTTGCCTACAAAAAAGAGGGAACACAGAATGTATACACATGTCTCTTTTGTGGTAATAGCTATAGAGGAGGAGGCATAAACAGGATGAAGCAACATCTTACTGGTGTGGTTAGTCAAATTGCTTCCTGCCAAAAGGTTACTTTTGATGTGCGTTATAGGATTGCAGAGTCTTTGAAAGAAAGTTCAAAGAAAAAATCAATTGAAGATATAAGAGAAGAGGAAGTTGAAGTAGAAGAGGTTGATAGTGGAGATAGGAAGAGGAAACTTGGGATAATGGATAAATATTTTTCTCCTAGGACAACTCCTGGAGCTCAGTGAACCATCAAGAGTGCCTTAGCATCAAAAGAAGCACAACACAGTATGAAGATGTTTCTTGCTGAATGGGCTATAGTCAGCTGCATTCTATTTAAAGCATTGGAGTATCCTTTATTTCAAAGAGCTATGAATGGAATGTGCTCTATAGGGCCTGTGTTTAAAACCCCTAGTGCTTATGATTTTAAAACCAACTTGTTGTGAGAATGGAAAAGGGAATGTCAATTACTCATTGATGGTTATAGAGCTAAATGGAAGAATAACGGCTGCACACTTATGGTGGATGAATGGATTGATGTGAGACAACGGACTTTGATAAACTTCTTAGTTTATTCTACTCACGGAATGATGTTTGTTAAGTCTGTTGATACATCAGATTTAGTCAAAGATGCTAAAATTTTGTTCTCACTATTTTTCTGAAGTGATTGAGTGGGTTGGTTTTAAGAATATTGTCTATGTGGTGACTGACAATGCTGCCAACTATGTGGCATGTGGAAGGTTGATAAAGTAGAAATATAGAAATATTTATTGGTCTCTTTGTGCTTCTTATTATTTAAATCTTGTATTGAAAGATATTTCAAGCATGCCTCATGTGTCAAACATTATAGCAAAGACATCAAAGATAACGGTATTTGCTTACAATCACATAATATTCTTATCTTGGTTGAGGAAAAGGCTAGGTTGGAAAGAAATTGTGCGTCCTGGTGCTACAAGGTTTGCCACTACCTTTATTATATTGAACAGCATATACATGCACAAGCATAGAGCCGGGAAAACGGGCCGAGCCTGTCGGGCCGGCCCTTTTAGGCCCTGGCCCTTCAAGGGCCGGGCTTGTAAATTGTAGCCTGAAAAGGAAGTCGAGCCTAGAAGGGCCGGCCCTGTAGGGCCTCGGGCTTAAAAGGGCCGGCCCTTTAAGCCCGTTTATCTTTTATTTTTTTTGCTTGGAAAGGGAACCATGTTACATTTTTGAATTGTCTTATCAATCTATATGTCACTTTGTCCTCATATTGTATAGAGTATGATTTTTGAGTATATTGTTTTGTCTAATTGAATCATATTGTGATTTTTGAGTATATTATTCTGCCTATTTAGAATAAAATCATATTATATACTGTTCTCCCTGATGGAGTATGATTTTTGATGGAGGTTGTGATTATTTGACTACTTGAACTTACTACTCAAAGTGAAACACAATCAAATGTCCTTGAAATTGATGATAGTAGCGAAAAAGGTGAAAATGATAGTCGTCATACTCATGTTGCTTAGATGTTAGAGTATTTAGCTTCTTGCCTTTTTATACTTTGGCTTTTGTGTGAGTTATTTATGGACAAGATTTTACCTTTGATTATATATTAGTAACTGTGTTTGTTTGTTGCAAGAGACGTGTTATTTAAATCTTAATGTTGACAACATTTATGTATTAAATTAGAACTTTAATCGTTGTTATTTACTAATTATATCTCTCTGGGGAAAATACGTAGGAAAAATAGTTAAATATTGTGAAAAGAACTTCCGGGCCCTGCGGGCCGGCCCTAGCCCTGATGCTCTCGGGCCTGGCTTTGAAAAAATGCAATTTTCTTGACCCCGAGCCCTTTAGGGCCGGCCCTGTTAGACCCTGGCCCGTCAAGGGCCGGCCCTGATTCCCAGCTCTACACAAGCATGACTTGCAAGCCCTTGTTGTTGATAAACACTTTGTGGATCATAACCTATCTAGGACTCTAGGAAAAATTTTTAGTGCGATCATATTAGATAGCCGGTTTTGAAATGAGTGCTACCAAATTGTGAAGATTGTAATTCCTCTGATAAAATTGTTGAGAATTGTTGACTCGGATAAGAAGCCTTCACTTCCATATGTTTATGAAGGCATGCAAAGGGCAAAAAGTGGAATTAAGGAGATGTTCAAGAGGAATAAATATCACTACAAGACCTACACAAGTATCATTCAAGCGAGATGGGATAAACATTTAAAGACCAATCTCTATGGAGCTGCCTATTTATTGAACCCGTCATTCGTATATGGTACAAACTTTATTCACAAGGGAGGGTTAGTGCAAGCTTTAATTGACTGGTGGAGGCTAACTTAGAAGAAAATGTTGATTGCTACAAGATAATGAAGCAAGTAACATTATATCTTGATGGCAGCGAATCTTTCAGCAGAGAGACATGTAAAAAGGGAGCTGAAAAACTAGATAAGTACTAAGTATTCATCTTTATTGTTTAATGTTTAATTAACAACATATTAATGTGTGTTTGGTACACCGTTTTTGACTAAATAAGCCCGTTTTCAATAGAAATAATCTTAAATGAAACGAATCTGTTTTTTTTCTATGTTTGGTTCAGCTTATCCGAGTTGCAACACGGGTGAAACAAGTATCTTTTTTAATAAGCCCCAACTAGCAACTTATTTTTGAAAAAAAGCTGCAGCTTATTTTTTTTTGGGTCCAGAAGTTGCAATGTGTCCGAGCTTTCAATGCCAGCTCACGTTTTGCTCTCTCAATAGGTCCTGTGTTATGGGCTCCATGTACTTTTCAGATCTCATATATATATATATATATCCCTTGCAATTTTCTTCATATAATACACACACGCACACACACATACATCTATACATATACATATATATATATATATATATTATTCTCCCATCTTCACATGTATTGTATATATATTCTTCTAATTTTTCACCTCCTAAATATCATAATATTTCCTGCAAAATAAAATAGGATATGAATATATTTTATATCAAAATATTCTTTTATCCTATAATTAATTAAAGGACTGAAAAATATATAGAAGATAATTAAATAAGTATGAATCGCATTCGTAACATGATCAGATATCAACTTCTACAAAACATGTGATTCAATTAGTTATATAATTTTTTTTTTGTGAAATTATGTATTTTGGCATCACATTTTCTAACTTCACTTTTCCATTTATTTTTAATTTTAAATATCTTGTTTTCTTATACTTAACACAAGTTTTTATTTTTAAAAAAGCACTTATACAATCACTCATCCAAACAAGTTTTGACTTATTGAAAATCACTTATTCAATTGCTCATCCAAACATAAATCACATTACAAAAACTGACTCTTTTATTAAGTTATTTTTCCTACCGCTATCCCAAACACTCACTAAATTGATTGCAACTAATATTATGTACATGTTTTATTTTGTAGATGAATGGTGGATGTACTATGGCTATTCAGTTCCAGAATTGCAACATGTTGCAACACTTAGTCTTAGGCAAACGTCTACTTCTTTTAGTTGCGAGAGAAACTGGAGCTTATTTGGGTGCATCCATACAAAAAGGAGAAATAGATTGCAACATCAAAAGCTGAATAATTTGGTTTACACTAACTATAACTTGTGATTAAAGCATAAATAACTTTAGATATTATGAAAAATGCTTTTAATTAATATGGATTAAGTTTTAAATTTTAACTAAAATCATTTGTCATTGAAAAATTGAAGGAGTGCATTGAATAAAATGAAGACAAGTTATGATCCTATTGATTATGAGTCTATTGATAAGGTGGATTTTTGGATGATTGAAGAAGATCCCATTCCAGATTTTAATGATGAAGATGTAAAAAATCTTGAAAGTGTTCTTAATAATGAAGGCGTTGCACTTTCATAAACTTTGGATAGGATTAATGAAGGTTTATATAATTATATGTTCTATTAATATCCTATTACTAATTTATTATCTATCCATATAATTATTTGTTCTACATAACCATTGATATTAATTATTGTTGTGCATATGCATAGGTGATGAAGATAGGGACATTCCTGATCTCCCGGCTTTGAACAATGATGTTACTATCACTTACCCTTTCCCCAATCTAGCACCTATTGACTCATCTCCAATAGATCAGCTTGATGAGTTGTACTAGAGTTTGTTGTCAATTATTATAAATGGGAAGAACTAGCTAGGGATGCATGAGAAGTGATGATTAAAATTGCTATCTTTTTTACTATTTTGATATTGTTGGCTATGTTTGATGAATGATGATTAACATTGTTATGTTTTAACTATATTTTGATGTTAGTTATGTGTTTTTTTTTAAAGAATGATGTGTGTTTTTGTCGCTAAAGCAATCAATTAATAACTAGGACAACCTACTAATGTAATATAGTGGCAACCTAGGTCATTCTCTCTATGAGCAATATATGGGTTTTCTCTAGAATTGAATTTAGATGATAAAAAAATGTAACGGAATTGACCTAAACTAAATGCAAGACTCAACAACCTAAATGCAATTAAACTAACCTAAATGAATGCAAATGCAATTTTTGGGTGTTTTATGAAACGAGAATTAAAATGCTAAGCAAAAAGAATAATCAAAAGCAAGACAAACAATAAAGATTTAGTTCAGTTATGATGATGAAGAGGATAACTTAGGATTCACATGGAGTTAACTCTCTTAACCCAAATTAATTAATTAGACCAAGGGGAGAAAGATCGGAATTAATAAATTTAATCACCTAATTGAGACATGGGAAACCCTCAAGCTCAATAACACTTATTCTACTAAAAAACTCATAATGAAATAAGTGGTAGCTAATTAAATTCATTAAAAACCAATCACAATAATTTAAGATAGTTTTGGAAATCATGTTTACAATTGCTAATTAAACAATTAAACAAGTAATCAACCTAATTAAACAATCAAGAGATTAAACCCAAATTGACAATTAAATTAATAATAAAAACTCAGTTAATAATCTAATTGACAATCAAAGAGTTTACAAACAAAAATTCAAACAATCATTTAAGAACAAATCAAATCCAAAATATTAATTCAATCTAAATCAATAATAAGTCTATAATCTAAAACTAGATTGTTTTCAATTAATACAACCCAAAATCATTTAAAACTAAATAATCTTAAGTTTTGAAATAAATTGATAAAAGGAAAAACACTCCCTTATGATATTTATGTGTAAGCTCTTAGGCTCTAACGGCCTCCATGCTCCCCTAAGTTAACTCCCAAAAGAGTTTAGGCTGCCATAGAATTCCTCTCTTCATGCCTCAAGCAAGTCACCGCCATTGACAAATATGATTGATCGGTGAATGAAGAATATTTTAATGTTGGTGGAGGAATTTATTGGTGAATTGGTGGGCGGAATTCGTACAGTGTGTACGTGGAAGGAGAAGAATATATATAGGAATGTATGTGTGGCGATGAATTGAGAAAGAGGGCGAGGGAATTTGTCACGATGGGATGAATGGCACTGAAAAGAACCGGAGTTTCAGCGTCTGCGCGTGCATATTCTCTGCGTGTAACCTTAAGTGCTGGCTCTCAATGACGGCTCCCATCTCAGTAATGGCAGCAGCTAGGTTAATTTTAAGACAGTAAGAGAGAGTTTTTGAAATCCAAACTTGAGCCCATTAAAATTTCATCATTAGATTCTTTTTTTATTTCTAAGAAAAATTTTATACTGTAAGATCTTCTAATCTATTTTTCCTTATCCTACAAGAATCAAATAAAATCGTGATCTATTATATATTTGAAAATATTATCTAATAACAAGATAGATATCAAAAGATTAACAATTTAAACTCAATAATATCATAATCAATTTAGATTTATATTATTCCCTAAAATTGGCTAATAATCCAAATATTATTTAATAAATCCAAATTATTCTAAAATAATACCCAAAATAAATGAATAAGATGGGATAAAATATATTAAATTGAGATTTATCAAAGAACTAACGGGGTATTTTAACTATCTTCATGTTAGTTATGACTTATGAGTTATGAATGATGATTATTTTATTATTGTCAATTAAATTATAATATTTTAATATGGCCGGTTCGATCACTGATCCGACCCCGGTTGACCATTGACTCTTAAACTTGTGTCGTGACCGATTCATTAACCGATCCGGGTTTTTCATCCCTTGGTTTAAGCTAAGATCAATGACAGCAAGTGAAGAAAAATTCAGAAAAGCCCTAGATGGAATATAACCAGACAATTGACAGCCATATAGATGCAATTCAACTAAAGAAGGAAGTTGATTTAGTGCAGCAGCCCAGTCTTACGCCAAAGAAAGATTAACCCCATTCATCACAAGGTGTTCTAAAGAGATGATCAGGCCAGTTATCCAATGAAAATTGTCAGCATACAATTCATTCGGTCCGACATTATCAAGATCAAGAACTTTCAACTGGGATAAGTTTCCCAAAAGTGCAAGAATGAGGCCACTAAAACCAGCAAATGACAAGTTCAGATACTGCAATTCTCTAATGAGCCAAAGAATTCAGGTATTGGTATGCCATTAAATGTGTTAAAACTCAAGTCTAAAAGCTTTAGTGACTTGAGCTTCATCAAAGATGGTCTTATCTCACCACTCAGGTTCCAGAACACATGCCTGCTAGCAGATGAAGATGAAGATTCAAACACAGACTTCGGGTTCGGATTGTGGAGATGAACTGCAACAACTGCATTTGTATTGTTGTCACACTCTATTCCAAGCCATTCACAACAGTTACTGCCCCTTCATGAAGAAAGCACATTGTGAGGATCATGAAGACCAGATTTGAAGTCCATGAGAGCTTCGCGATCAGAGGCTAAGCAAGTAGTAATCGAGTGGCCATCAACGTTCCCAACAGAAACTGAGATTAAGAGGCAAAGCAAGAGTAACAACAACTCAATTACTGGTCATTTTTCCATTGAAGTATATCTTTATCACCAGCAAGCTATGGTTGAACATGAAAGCTACATATCTCAGTAGCGCATATATATAAGCGTAACATACCCTTTGCTTACGCGTAACAAGATAAAGTTGCTTTTTGTTCCGAGTCAAATGGTCGAGAGAACTGAAAATAAAATTAAGACGAGAAGAGAAAATGCAGTAACGTATAAAATCAATTATATAGAGCTATACTGTCACAACATTTGGCTTCTAATTGAGCTTTCAAAACATGTGGCTATCTTTCACGCGTAAAGTAGGGTTGTTTTATTTCCCCTGCAAAATAGTAGTTGAAAACGAAGCTTTCATACAGAAGAAAATAAGGAGATTTTATTGAAAAGTTTTCAGCTAAGAGTTAGGCCATGTTTGGATTAACTTTTAAAAAATAGTTTTTACAATTTACGAGGTAAATATGTGTGAGAGATTTTATGATTTGCAAACTATCCATTTTATGTTTATCAGTGCATGACACTCACTTTTCCTTTCCAATTTTCGTTGAAATGACTTGCCTTGTGACTTGTTTATTTTAAAAAAGGGCTAAATTACATAAAATTCCCCCAAATTTTATATTATACATAAATAATAGGGAAAATCACTATTAGGCCCCAAGCAAACAACATATTATCATAAAGGTCCTTGTTTACAACTCTTCTGCGTGTATTCACAACTTGTTGAGTGTGTTTTACAACCTCGAGGGACCTTTCTGATAATATCTTCCTTCCTTAGGATCTAGGAGTGATTCTCCCTAAATAATATTCCTAATCTTTACTTCCTTAAACTTTTATATTTATACAGATTACTCTAAATTATTAATTTTATACCCCTTAAACTTTATTTTGTAATATAACACCTCAAACTTTGATTTATTCATAGATAAACTCTTTAAATTTTAAACCATTTATAGATAAACAATGAATAAAACTAATAGTAGCATGGAAATTATGTGTATAAACGTAAAGGTTAAAAGAGGTTAATTGTATAGTTTTAAAGGTTAAGAAAGTTATTTATATATTACATAAAGTTAATGAGGGTTTTATATAATGGAGCCTTAAAAAAACAAAGGTACCAATTGCTCTTCATTATTAAACTTTAGGTGCTAGTTACTCTTCCATAGATATTTAAAGGACAATAATACTTTTTAATCCAAAGTTAACAATCAACATTAATATACATATTAGTCAAGGGGTGGCATTACAACGACATTGATATTCAAGGGACAACATTATTCCAACAAATAGTTTAGAATACTCAACATTCCTCACAAGACGATTAAAGAGAAGAATGTCCGTTAACCTAAAGGCAACTGTGAATGGATAGTTTGACACCTGCACCTAAATGAGAGAACTGTACGACATGCACAATTTTTTAATTATTTTTATAAGAACGAATTTATATTATTAAAAAAATGATGTGCTTGGTTCACTGTCTTTTTGGAGCAAAGGAATGGTTTGCTATTAGTAATAAAAATATTATTAATTTAAAAAAAAAAAAAAAAAGAAAGATATGCACTCGGTGCATTCCAGCATTGCAAGAGAAAGAATGAGACAAAAAATGTGACTGCATATACTATAATGTCCTAATCTTATAATCTTGTTTCTTTAGCTAATTCCGTTTATACAATCTACATTTCATTTTGTGAATGTAAAGGATCTAAATCCCATTTTCCCTTCTTTTGGTTCCCATCTCATTCTCTTCCTAAATTTAGAGAAAATCAACGGAGAGTAAAATGACAGGATTCAAATCTATTTAAGCATACACGTCATTGCCATGTAAGAACCTAAAATCATCAGTCTTCAACATCAAATAAGACAAATTAGCCCCCAAAGAAAACCAAACAAGACAAAACACAACACTAACTACAACTAAAGTTCTCGTGATTAAGATAAAATCTGACCAAGAGGCGATTTCCCTAGCAACGCGTGTCTATCAAGAACTCGGGCATTTGTTAATCCACAAAGACTCAAAAAACATCCGACTCAAATTAGGTAACATAACTGCAGCAAATATTTTTGAATGCAATATAAGAACTTATTAATGGATCCCCTGCATTTGCAGAAAACGAGAAAATATGCTCATCCACTTTGCTCTTTCTCTATCCAACCAGTAACCATTTTTCCCTGCATCAAGTTTTCTAGATGTTGAGAATCAATTCACCATTCAAGCTTCAATCCTCTCGTAAGCTTTTTGGCCTCCAACCAATGAAAAGTATATATTTGCACAGAAAACCAATCATTGAGAATTGAAGTGGATGCTGAATAAAATCTGCTCCTATGCAGAAATCCAGTCAACTAGAGAATTTAAATTTGTATGAAGTATGGCTTCTTGTAACTCTCTTGGACATGATTTTGGGAGAAACCAAAATCTACAGGCTAACATAGAGACTCAATCTCAACTATTGACAGACAGATATTGATTCAATGATGAGAGGCAACTGTCTGCCAAATTGCATAAGTACAACTCCCATAATAGGTCAGCCATAATATGAGGTTTGGGTGGTTTTGGTACTCCATACACATATCCGGCTAGTTCTGATAGAAACACCTTCTCAGCACTCAACACCTTGAGTGTTTTTAGGCAGTGAGAGATACACACTAGTAGTCATGTTTCTTAATAGTAAGTATTAAAAAGCCTTGAGAGCACACAAATTACGCAGCCGGTGCTCGGGAATCTTTGAAGACAGGCCTAAGCGCTGGTGTTTGACTAAACTCCAGACAGCTGACAATGAAAGAAAACCATTGCGTTACAAGTAAAGCCATACAAAATTTATGTGAAGACAATAGTAAAAAACATGGAAGCGATAATGGAAAGAATTACCCTCGGATTTCTAGATATTCTCGTCATTGAGATGTTTCAAGCTCCTGAGCTCCAACATCTGCTGGCCCATTGTTAGAAGCATTCTCTGAGGTGTCTATGCAAGGACTGTTTCTAAACTGATCCATGGGTTGGGAATGGGCCTCAATTAATGAACAAGAATTCCCAAGACCTTGATCAGAAAATTGTTTATTACTTTTCATATTTTCATCCGGCAAGCACTTCACAGTCAAATTTGGCTGGTTAGCTGCAAGGCTTTTATTTTGTGTCCTACCAGAGATAGGTGAGTCAAGTTTATCAGTATAATTTCCATTTAACTCCACCGGCCTATGAAAGAGAAAATGAGCCACAGTTCGATCAATGGGGTTTGTCTCTGTTTCACCATGGGGCGTCCTGGCATATCTGTGATCCCAATATGGTTCATACAGGAACATTAAACCATAACCAAAAAGGTAAATTGACCATTGTTCAAGCAAAAACAGCAAATATAGTGGAGATGTTACTTTCATCTTTGAATTGAAGTTATGAATAGGCATTCAGTTGGAAAACATGATATTACATAATTAAACTGTTAACTAAAACTCAGCAGAACACCTGTTGAAAAAAATGAATTATACCATTTAGGTGATTGTTAAGATAGTGTCAGTGGTTGCCTATGAACAGCAAGTACAGTTTTGATATGCAGAAAACAGCCTTACCACAACTAATTCTTAAAAGCCTAAATTATTTTTTTTAAAGCTTTATTTTGGTAAAATAAAGAAAAATATTACCACAAAATAAATAGTAACTCAAGTAACATGGGCTTAATGAGGGAAAAGTAAAACCAAGTTGGTGCAGCTATACATATATATACCAAAGAAAAAGCTGAGAGTGCACGAAGTTGCCACCCTCACCATAACATGACTCCACCACTGTCGCTTTCTGATGTTGTGCATCAGAGATGAAGAAATATACTGAACTCCTACATGAGCACTGGATATTTCTCATGAAGTGATGGGTGTAGCAAGTAGCGAAAAAAATTTCATCCACCATTTCTGCTTCTCTTGTAAATGATATAAACTAATACAGTAATGGAAGTTAAAGGATCATTGTATTATAACATCTTTCCTAACCTGTTTTGGCAATTAATTTCTTCTCTTTGAAGGATATCATGTTCTTCTCTGCTATTTTTGTTCGTACTGCTGCTGTCACTAGCAGGATGCCTTTCCATTGCACTTTGTGCCAAGCGGAACAAGCTATCTCTGATACAGAGTCTTATTTTGATGTCCAACTGTAGAGAAAAGTATACCCCGGGATTGTATCCATGTCCAAATAAGTGTACAAGGAAATAATCATAATATAGTGTGTTCACCACTAACAACTCAGCCATACCTTTGATATAATGTCATGAAGCTTGTACAGTACTGTTTCTTCAACAAAACAATCATCAATAGCTCCACAAACTGTGTTGGAGTCGTCTTGTTTAATAGGTGGATCCAGAGCAAGAAAAGTGTTTCGATCTTTAACTTCAAGAACATTCCCATCTGAGGAACGATTTTGCATTTCTAGAAGATATGTTTGACTAATAAATTTATTAGTGCTAGAAACTTGATTGCCCAATTGCTGCTGTTGTTTCTGAATTGCAAGCATTGCCTGCATTTGTTGCCGCCTCCTCAATTTTTCAATTTTTTCCTGAGGAGTCATGATCACCGGTTTGATAGAGTCCCTGGACTTCTTCACAGGATTCACTAAATTACTAGACACTTCATATCCAGAAAGTAGAGGTTGATGCCTGAGATCTGATTGAGCCTGAGGTAGCATTGGGATAGATGGATATGCATTTGCTGGATACACAGGAGATACTAGATATGGATTCATGATGTTCTGATAAAAGGCCTCGGCTCCTTGAATCTGCTTCTGTTTTCCAAGAACTGAAGGGGGAGAAGATTGTATGACAGAAGGTGTCCTTTGATTCTCAAAATGCTCCGACAGGTTTGCTGAAGTAGACCAACTACCATAAAAATTCTGCAATGTTCTAGCCTCTTGCTTTCCCTGTGATTTTTTCTGAACTTTCGACAAATTATTTTGCCCATAAGCCTGAATAAATAAAATATAAAACAATGTAAATAGGTCAATACAGATATGTTGACCAGAGCTGTTGCACAATTATGTACTAACAGGCATAAATACCATGACTATTTTATCTTGGTTCCATTAATGGCTGTTATAACAGGCACAAATCCCAAGGGTTGCTTTTTGTAACATAATATTCTTGTATCACGTCTTTCCTTGATTTGGTCTAACTAGTTCTACAGTTTGTGTGCCTTGAGAAAGAGTTTGAACAAATAAATGCCTAAAATTTCAGTCATCCTATATCAATCATTCAATGTCACCAAGGAGCCATGTATTAACAAAAATTTACTTGCAAGTGCAACGCACTAAAAGCAAGGGATATGTGTCTTGTGTGATCATAGTGTTAGTATATTAAAAAAAAGGTTGCGAGTTGGTTTTTTGTCAACTTTGAAATTGAACCTTTAGATAAATTATTTTAACTTATTTTTATTAATCCCTTCCATTTATCCTTAACTTTAATCCTCTCTATTTACTCAGCATGGTTCTTGATTATGGCGGCATAATAAGAATATGAAAACAAGAAGATAAAGAAAGCTAAGGAAAACAAAACACTCCTCTAGCTTTCAAGAGGGTAGAATCACTCCCGAGTCTTGCCAAACCTGTTATTGAACTCTCACTTCACAGTATATTCCCTAATTCCCTCCCAATGGCCCCACCTTATCCATCTTACAACCTATGTGAGGTAGTAACAATTGCAACTGCCAAGTGTAGTGGTCATGTCGCTTTTTGCCATAGTATGTGCATAGTGGCTTGGTATCAAAGGATCAGCTTGAGGGCATGTTAAGGGATCAAGAATTTAATGTAGTAGATTAAAAGAAGTTCACTATTGGCACCCCTATAATAAAGGGTATGTGTCTTTATGTTGTCACACCATCATTGTATTGTCTAAATACAAAGTTAAGGGTAAAATATATGCGCACGTCAAACACTACAATTGAGTTGTCTGTAACAGCTTTTGTGTGGTCTCTTCTTTTCCTTTCTAATTTCAACCGTCATTATTTTCTTAACAATTTCCCATTCCAAATGATAGTTGCTCAATCACAACCAGTGCAATTTCTTTTCTTCATGTTTAATTGCTGACCCATGTTTAATTTCTTTTCTTCATAACAAAACTGATTCAGATTCAAAGTTTTCTAGCCAACAATAGACACAGAACATCAATTTGTACACCATATAATCCTAGTTCACTAAGCATCATCTAATCACCTAACCTCATACTTGAGCAAATATGAAAAATGTTAAGAAGATGGTGAAAAAGCACATATCACTTAATGGAGGGATATATAGTTCTGATTCAATGTGCTCATATTCTTCCTCTTCAGTAGAAATGCACTTGTTTTAAGCATCAACCATATAATATAACTTCTGTTTTTTACTGTCGTCTCACAACAAATGGGCAGGAAAATACCCCAAGAACATTAATTGTGTCCGTACAGTTCCAATATAATCTAGGGTTTACCTTATCAGCAAGTTCATTAGCATTTTCTACATTTTTTACGCCAGATATTGAGGAAGTGATTCTTCCTACAATATCCTGATTTTTGGCGGGGAAAAAAATGAAATAAGTAATCTCATAGTTCCCATATCCAGCCAAAGAACTTGATATTATAGAGACAGGTGCTTCAAAGTGACTTGACGTACCTGATGCTCCTTTCCAGCAGGCTTGCTTCTCTCTCCACTGTAAGTCGCATCAGTTGTGATAGCATGCACATTTTGTAAATCATGGCATGCGGAACCACCAGTCTTCTCATAGCTGAGGGTAAATAATTGGTCATTACATTGAACGTAATCTGCTTGAGTTTCCAAAGGCTCAGATCTGTTCCTTAAAGCACCTGCTGTACTAGGAGTATCCAAGGATATAGGTGTTGTGCTGTTACTCACATCTTTAGAAGACCACAGTTCACCAGCATTATCAAGACTTACATTGCTAAAAATAGAATCATCATTGCTGCAAAATATCACTTGTGAGAATATTGAGTCAGACAGATGCCATTATAAAATTATCAGGGGAAAAGTACACAACTGATAGCTATATGATAAGCTATATATCAGTGATATCTGCCATTCAGAGGAATTTAATACTTCTATTCAATGTCATCCATCATGTGATATTCACAAAATGTTATTGAAGTTACAAAAAAATGTGATCAGTTGTGCACAGTTGTAACTTCAGTACTATGATAAGGTATATATCAATGACATTCACAAACAAGGCCTCTCTCTTTCAATTTATTCATTCAAAATATAGTCGAAGTTACAACAGTGCACAAATGGACTCTTTGGTTTTCAAGTTTAAAAAAAAATATCATTTTATGTGGAGCCACTCAAACTCAGATGGAGTGATATACCAACAGCTGCATGCATTTGTAACTTCTAAAGTTCTCACAAAGCAGGGGAAGGGAGTGAGAAATTCAGTCCTTTTTCTTTATGGAAATGTTCTACGAGAAGGTAAACAATTACAATGTGCTCTGAAGGCAATGGATATATCAGATATACAATAATAAAACAAATTTACATAACCTGAAAATTCGGTCAAGGTCATCAAAGCTTCCTATGTTTCCCCAGCCATAGTCACCAAAGTCGCCTTGTTCTTTACCTTCATTTGCACGTTGGAAAACTTCAACATCCTTTCCAAGTTGGGTAGTCTCTTCTGTCAAACATGTACACATTTAATAATAAGTAATTATAAAATAAAAATACATTTCATGGATTTTTAGTCATTTGCATATACATATGGTGAGACAAATGTGAAACACACACAGGCAGACATATGTTCACACTGCACATGGACATACATAGAAACCCATGCTTTATAGGCATAATTCCAGCAATTAGCAATTTTACCCCCCCTTGATGAATTGAATGTTCTAATTTCACTAAAAGTTTTAGATACTTCGGTACCCAGGGAACCCTGATCAGTCTTAGATGCACTGGATAAAGACAAGTCAGGCCATGAGTTAGTGTCATATCCTGAGGCAGATAGTCCTCCACTACCATTAAGTTTTGATGTGCTTCCTAGCTTTCTGCAATGAACATCAATTTTAACCTCTGGCCTCCTCTGCTCAGTGAGCTTAATGCTAGTGGCTTCCTGATTCCATTCTTTCTTGTTTCCAAGATCTGCTGCAGTTACCTCTGGATAAGGCACAATGTGATCATCACTCGAACCTGCCTCGCCCCATATTATGTTGGCAAGCTGAAAACAATCATTTATTAGGAATACCATAGGTAAAAGTCATCAAGGAAAAAAAAAAACACTGGGAATGCATGGACATTAGATCACATATTAAAGCTAAAGAAGGATATTCCATTTAATTTTCAATCAAACAGAAATACTCAACGGATTCTGCATCAAATTTTAAATCTAACAGATATACTCAAGAGAAGCAGAATATTGACCATGAGCACAGGGGGAAAAACTAGGACGAACAAGAACTGTATATGATATTTCCTGATGCCATGTTTGGAATCAACTTTTTTATTTATATTTCCAAATTGTTTAATAGAGACAAAAGTAAAAGAAAATTTAGAATCCAGTGAGGCCAAACGGCAAAAACTCAAGAAATCTAAGAAGAACAAGAAATTCATAGGCGGATTTGGAAGGATTTTGGCATGAGTATATCAGTGCGGTGCTTGTTCATGTTTTTAATTTCCCACTCTAAAAGTAGATGAGCAAGAACAGATGATCTGCCATCAGCAAAAAATCAAAAAAGAACAGATGATCTACTGTTATGAAGAAAATATATCATGCCGATAGTTCTCTCGATTAAAAAAAAATTACTCCACCCCTCATCCATGCCTCCTTGTCATATGCAATTCAAGGTGATTCTGAATCAGAGTGCACCCAACAGCTAACCTTCCCGAAATCAATCAATATCATTATTTGGTCTTGATGTTTCTTAATCTTTCCAAGAAAAGGATCCGAAGAACTTTAATAATCTTCCGCCTCCATCAATAAAGGTAGAGGGAACAGACTACCGCAAGACCTCTGAATCAGTACATGAGATTTCAATGAATTTGAAAAAAATTGTATTGAGAAGTAATCTCTATGGAACTCGGGACGCGTCTATTTGGGTCAAGGGTCCTGGATATGTAACAGCTCAAGACATAATTTTACCACCTTCTGTGGAAATCTAATTGCGAGTTGAGACTATACATACCGGCTCTCTACCATCTCATCCCGTATACTCAGTATCATTTCCATTGTGTACGAGTTCCACAAGTTTCTCATCAGACTCACCCGTATAAACCATAGGAAATTCAATTCCCAAGGCCCAAGCTCCGTTTTAATACTCGATTTGGAACGCTATTTCTAAAGGACTGCTTGATGGGTCTACTTTCCATGTCTCTTCATGTGGTACATCAGAGAAATTTCCTCTTTGTCTCACAATCCCCATCTCCTATATATCACACCACAGTCAAGGACTTTCCCAACACATAATTCGCAGCGAACCAGAAAAGTTTTCCAACTCAGTTCCGAGTTCGTACAATCATTTCATGTTTAAACAGTGAAAAACTATCAACCCAATCACAACTACAAAAAAATTGCAGACATAAAACAACGACCTCGTTGACTTCAACAAAACAGATATAGAACCCAAAAAAAATAACACACAAATAGAAAAACTGAAATTCAGCTCACCTCTTCCTCGTTCCAATCAAACATTTCTTATATAACCAGAACAGAAATTCTCAAGCCCAAAACCGGAATCAAATACAAGCCCGTGGATTAGTCCACTCATCGCCGAAATCACCAGAAGATTACAGAGAAAAGCAGCCCGAAAACACCATGAAATTGATCCGAAGAAACAGAGGAAGTCAGAAGCGCCGCAAAGAAGGGCAAAGCAGAAGCATACAGAGATAACAAAAGGCTTTCAGCTCCTCTCCTTCACAGTAAAACGGCAACAAAATTTGCAGAAGCTATGTGAGAGAGAGAGAGAGAGAGAGGATTGACGCAGAGGAAGAAGGTTGTGTGTGTGGTGGGTCGAGCTCACGTGACGTCGCGTGAGTAAGTGAGTGGCTTACAATTAGAGGCGGTGGGATCCACATGTGTGACACGTGTGAATGGGGGTATCTAAAGTAGTGGCGAGGAGGAGGACGATCAAATGCTGAGTGGTTATTGGCGGGTGGGGGGTGGGGACGTGTAATAACGAATAATAAATATAAGATTTTCAAAAAATAAAATAAAATCCCCCCGTGTTTGGGTTCCCGATTTTAATATTCGGTGGGCCCAGGCTCTCTTTCCAGTGTTTGGTTCAGGCTGTTCTACCGGTCGCTTTCACCTTGCAGATCGGGTTTGCTTGGCTGCTAGCCCTGTTCGGCAACTTGAGTTTTGCCTACGTGGCATATGATCATTATCTTCATGATACTAGTATCAACTAATTACTTAAAGATTTAAAAAATTACCATTAGTTCACTGTATACTAATAATAATAATATGGTTATTCATTTGTTTTCTTTTTATGTTCCTGTATATTTACCCAACATCTGATCCTAATTGAAGGATTAAAGAAAAACTCTAATGCTGTCCATGAGGAGGTCGTTGACCTACCTTAGAGTTGAGGGGTAAATTTGTAATTTTTCAATATTACCCTTCATTTCAACCATCACACCTTAATACTATCCTACTTCTTCTTCTTGTCTTAAATATAAGATAGAGTTAACTTTTTTAAAGAAATTAAAGGGGAGTTTGAGATAGCTTATCTTTGAGCAATAAGTGCTTATTACGTAAGTCGAGATAAAACTTCTCTCATATACTTATTTCATATACAATAAATCACAATTTATAAGTACTTATAAGTAAAAAATAAACTATATCAAACGAACACAAAAGAAGTTAAATAAGTTACTTAATCATATCATAGGTTATGTATCATTAAATTATATATCTGTTTATATATTAGACAAAATAGTTTAGAGGAAAAACGATAAATATAAATATTTTAAGTAATTTAATTATTTTTTTAATATCTATAAAAAAAATCAATTCTATTTTACATTTAAGACCGGAAGGAGTATAATAATAGGGTATTATAATAGGATATTTACTAACAAGCATTTAGATCAACTAATAAGAGAGTTATTCCATGTTAACCATTTCCACATGAGATAGTTTTCATTGCAAACGATTAAATAGTAAATCTAAGGAAAACCAACCCACGTTATTTTATAAAAACTAACTTAATCAATTTTTTTTTAATATTTATAAATGAGTTATTTAGAGTTTTTAGTTAGAATGGGGGAGTATTATGAAAAGGCATAAGAGTTTACGCACACATGAGATCATATTTTATGTTTAATGTAGATCAAATTAGATGGCGGGGCTTAGTGTTCATCAAGCTGTATTATTCGGAGGTTTTGAATAAAATAAAGTTGAGTTGTTATGGATATTAATAGTGGCATATATAATTGACGAAAAAAAATAGTGGCATATATAGGTCCACTCCTTTTTTTTTTTTTCAAAAAAACTTTCAGATTCATATTAGTATACAAATAATCTGTGTGTGATAGCGGGAAAAGAAGATAATGAAGATTATGGGAGATTATGAGGGAGTGATATGTCTCACATCAGTTATTTTTCATAAATATCAAAATGTACAGATGCTACATTGGAAATGAATCAAATGATAGTTAAGCAAGTTGAAGCGTGGGTGGTTAACATAGGGGTATTATTAGGAGCTACTTTCAGATGCAACACGCGGTGCTTGTTACGTTGCTGCCTAATAATGCCCGCGAGGGTAAATTATACTCTCTGATTCTAATTATAAGATAAAGTTAGTTTTTTTAGAGAAATTAAGGAAGTCAATTAAATTATTTTAGAATATTTATATTTTTAGTATCCTTACATTATATATTAGTTTAGTAGTCCAATTAATTAGTTTGGAAAAAAAAATATAAAGACTCTAAAATAATTTAATTGACTTCCTTAATTTCTCCAAAAAAAGTCAATTTTATCTTATAATTAGGACCGGAGGGAGTAGTTCATTTTCACACAACAGTTCATGAGTCAACCCCCTTTTTTTATATAAATAAGAAAATTGTATTTTTATTCTATATTCCACTTGTAGACAACAGTTCATTTCATATTTATTTGAAAATTGCATTTTTCAACTGCTAAATGGCAGCTTAAAATGAAATAAAAAAAAATTAAAATATTAAATTTAGATCACTTAAATTCCAATTAAAGAGTTGAGATTAGAACGGAAGAAAAAGGGTAATATGAATTAATGAAATGTAGTGTGTGTTTGGAATGGCTTATTTTTGTCCAAAACGTGCTTATAATTCGTGATTCACGGTATACGAGGTAAGTATGTGAGAGGAGTTTTTTCTCGGCTTGCGTAATAAGTGCGTTTTTACTGTAAAAAAACTTAAACAAACACGCACGTAAAGCATTAATGTGAAAGTAAAAGAGAAGGTGAGGAAATAGGAGAGTTGGGAGTGGAACTGGTGGCGGGTGGGATGGATTTGGTGGCCAGCTACTCTCCGCCTGACCTTTGAAAGCGACGTTGATTTTTATATTCATGCCAGACTGTATCTCTCTGTCTATATATATATATAATTTTTTTTTTCGACAAATATATATATATATATATAATTGAGTCACTCAAATTTTCTTCAGGAAATCTTCAAGCGGAAGAAGGAAAGAGGGAAAGACGGAAAATTATTCAAAAATACTTATTGAAAATTTATTTATGAAATGGGATCTTTGGTTACAAACAATTTTTTTTTGTATACAAAAGATCTTTTCTTATGTTTAAACAATCTTCTCATGTATGCAATATATCTTCTCTATATAATATTCCCTTATATTCGAACAATATTTCTTTATTTATAAAAGATTTTTCCTCAAATCCTATTTAGCAAATAAGTTTTTAATGAGGTATTTATGAGTGATTCTCCCAAAGAAAAACACTATTAAAATTTATAAAAGACAAATAAGTATATTGAATTTCAAAATTTTAAAAGGATTGATTTCGAATTTTGAAATTTTGCAAAGTTTGAAACATTACCTAACTACCCTTAGTTTTTTTTAATAAAAAACCATCAACCCCCTTGTTGACCACCGAAGCTTTGCCTATTGGTGACTAGAGCTCCGGCAACTTTGCTGGGCGACCAGGCGCCAGAGATTTTTTTTTTAATTTTTCAAACAAAAGTTGTCAATATAGATATTTGAGTTGTTAATAGCAATATTAAAGTTGTAAATAGTGGTCTAATATTTTTTTAAAATTCTCATGCTAAAATCGTCAATATTGATCCTTGAGTTATTAATAGCGACAAACGAGATATTCATTGAATATTTTCTAATAACCTTCACCGGGACTCTTACGACTCCTTTTTTTTTTTTTTTCAATTTCTCGGGCTAAAATTGTTAGTATGGATATCTGAGTTATTCATATCACTATTAACGCACATATCAAAGGATACTTGAGTCGTTAATACCGATTAGTATAGCTATTAACAATTCAGGTATCCATATTGACAACTTTTACCTGAGGAATTCAAAAAAAAAAATATATATATATATATATATATATATTAGGCTGTCGTTTACAGCTTTAGTATTGTTATTAACAACTCAAGTATCTATATTGACAATTTTTGTTTGAAAAATTCAAATATATATATATATATATATCAGGCCGTTGGAGCTCTGGTTACTGGTTGTTGTTGCCGGAGCTCCAACTGTCAGTCGCCGGCAAAGTCACTGGAGCTCCAGCGACTAGCAAGAGGTTGAAGATTTTTCTATTAAAAAAATAAAGGGTAGTTAAGTAATTTCTTAAATTTTGTAACATTTCAAAATTTCAAATTAGTCTATTAGAAATGTTGAAATTCAACATACTTATTTGTCTTTTACTAATTTTGATGGTATTTTTTTGTCTTTTTCCCTTTTCAATTTTTATATGATGAAATAAACATAATATAATAAAATTTGTGTTTTTCCGAAAAATGAAATGAAATAGTAAAAAACTTATGTCAAGATCTTTATACCTATTTCCTCAAGTTCTCTAATCATATCCGACCATGTATCTAATTTTTGAATTATTATTATTTAACTATAAATCTATATATAAAAAAAAGGGTTAAGATGCATATTTAAAAATTAAATTTTAAGCAAGGGGCGCTAATTACAATTATATTTTAAAGGGGGTAAAAATACATATGAGGAATTAAAAATAGAGCATCCACTACAAACCGTTAATTTGCTCATAACATCCGTTAGGTTTAATTGCAAATTCTCTATATGGCATTTAAGGAGATAAAGCGTGATAGTAAGAGGATTGAATAGGTTTATTAAAGAGGAAACCTAACTCCCTATAACTTGATTTACTCGACTTCGAGAAGCAATGACAATATAGACCTGGAAGAGAAATAGAGACTATAGGCATCGAGGAGTTGAAGTGAGGTTGAAGAGTAAATGTTGATAGCTACATCTTCATAATTGTTGACGAGAAGATAAGATACAGACAGTTACCTATGAAGATTCTCTTACCCCTTTCTTTGAAACCCTAGAAGAATCTTTACACGCACACCCTCAAATTCATCCTTCTGTCCTTCACCTATCTCTCCCTTTCTCACTTTGTCGCTATCCCACTCCAAATCTCTAAATGAATCTCACATTTTTGGTTCTACCATCTTTTGTTGCCTCTTTGTCATTGTCACCAATCTCCACTCTCACAACTTCCCTCTCAATGTCTCCATACGGTTTTCTTATTCTCTCACAACACTTGCCTTCTTTTTTAAACAAAAAAACCATTACCTTCATAAATTGTCCTAACAAGGTAAAAAAAAAAAATTTCATCCAGCCCCTTACACGTGTCTACCACATGGGCAATCAATCTCCGCCACACCACTAGTTCCAATCAAACTTCTTTCTCCCTAACAGTCAATGAGAAGCAAGTTAATGAATTTGTGGTGGATATTTCATTTTTAATTTTTATGTGTATTTTTGCCTCCTTTAAAATATAATTATGCTTGGTGCCCCTTGCTTAAAACTTCGTTGTTAAATCTGTATCTTAACTCAAAAAAAATAACACATGATCATGTGCGACTGAAAAACTTGATATAAATATAGTTCAATAGAATATTAATATAGATAAAAGGTTAAGTTGTAAAAATACATATATAATATTTTATTTAAAATACGTCTAACATCAAATATTTTTTTTGAGGGAAAAAAGTAACTTTAAGCTTTTAAAATAGATGCAAAAATCCCAGTTGACTGTTAATGACTCCATGTTTTACCAAAAATTATGATGTAGATACTAATGTGGGTGTTAAGTCCTAGCTAGCAAATTTCATTGTTGACGGTTGACCAAGCAAGGAAAAAAAAAAAAGAAAGTTACCAGAAATAAAAAGAATAAGGAAAGAAGGAAGAAGATTTAGGGATTCAAAAAAAAAAAAAAATTTAGGGCCGATAAATGGAGAACACCATCGCGCCAGAGGGATTCCGCCGTCGGTGATGCGCCCCACCATGATGCCCATCCGAGAAGCCATTGATAGAGTCCTTGCTCTATTCGTCGAATCGATGAAGGCTCTAGTTGAGTCTCTCCAGCTCCTTGAGCTCCTCCTTGACTGACTCCAGTTTGGAGAAGAATTTGTCAAAGTTGACTCCATCCCTTAGCAGCGACGTGGGTTGGTGGAAGTTGACTTCTCCAGCTCCATCTCCATCTCTAGATCTTCGACGATGGTGAAGAGTGAAGACGATAGAAGAGGTAGCAAGGGCAACAACAACCTCTACCAGCCCACGGCGGCTATATTTAGCCACCCACGTCGACGGCGGTGATGATTTTCGTTTTTCGCTTATAGAAATCGCATCTTGGCGCATGATAGGAACAGTAGCGCTCTTCTTTTCACGGCGAAAACAAACGGTAGCGATTGGGCATCTTCGATTTTTGACCTGATACCCCCGCTTCATCTGTTTCTGCCATTGATTATTTTTTTCTCAATTTCTTCATTTGTCGATGTTTTTTCCCTCTTCAACGGCAGAGTAGTGATTTGCTTGGTTGATTCTAGTGTTGTTCTAGTCTTTAGTATGGCCTTTGATTATGAAGATTTGGTTCCTAGTTGGTTCTTCATAATCAAAGTTTGATGTTTTTTGTTTCAATTTGATTAGGACTTGATCTGGGCGGATTTGTTGATATGGGATGATATTGCTTAGCTAGTTTTTGATTTTGTTTTGGTTGATTCATTATTTGTTCATGGTTGATGATAATTAATAGCTTGATGTTGGCTGTTGGGGAGGGTTAGTGATGAAGAAAATGGAGATTGGAGAGTTTCTGGGAATGGGAAGGTAGTGTCCTCGTGGAGATCAAGCTAGGCTTACTTGGACACCATCGTGGGCCCCACCAACAAAAAATAACTGCAGTTAGGTTAGGCTATGTTTGTATTAGGTTTTTTTAACAGTTTTTACGACTTATCAGATAAGTGTGTGAGAGGAATTTTATCTCGAGTTACGTAAATCATGATTTGAAACCATAGGGCCCGTTTGGTACGCTGGAATTGATTTTGATGGATATGGATATGGAAATGGATATGGAAATGGAAATGGGGATTAAAAGTATGTTTGGTATGTCATGGAAATGAGATCTAATTTTTGTATAAAAATACCAAAATGTCCGTCAATTTTTTATTTTTTATTTTTTTTAAAGGTAGTGGAGTGTAATAGATGGAAATGATTACATGGAATTGTAAATCTTATGTATTTTGATGGAATTGATTGGGTGGAATTGAGCCTATTTAGCTTCCACATGGAATTAAAAAATTTTCCAATTTCATCATACCAAACAAGCATCATAATAGAATTGATCATCAATTTCATTTCCATCACCCCTAATTTCATTATACCAAACATGACCATAATTTTGGTGCTTGCCAAACACACACACCTAGATAACGTCAACCTGGAATTTTGCATTTGGTAATTGGAATTGAACACATTTTTGTAAAATCTTATGTGTATTTTTATACTTTAATCGTATAATAAATGCTGAACTAACCTATGAATATTAAAAATTGCTTCTACATGGAAGTGATATATTAAGCCATGGATATTTAATTAGGTGTTTGTTAGGTACGCATGAGAGATAAATTCTTTATTTTATTGTATAAAATTGAAATATATAATATTTATTATATTTAATTATTTGTCATTAGCCATACATGAGAGAAAATTATTTCTACTTTCTTGTAAAAAAGAACGCTTTTTATTATTTGATATAAAATATAAAGGAAATTTTTAACTCATAAATTTTTTTGTCATTACACAAAAAACACAGTTGATGAAATATTACAAGAAAAAAGCAGAAAGAGAATTTTAAAATTATAAAATTTTAAATTTTTTCTAACAAATGAGCTATAAATTGATTATAAAGTTTCGTTATTTCCTCAATTCTTGGTGATAAACTGAATTTAAGATTTTATAATTTTAAAGTTATTTTTATGTCTTTTTCCCTATTTTTATTCTATTGTACAAAAATTAAGATTTATAATATTCATTATAGTATTTTTATTCAACCATAATATTTGTTTATTGTTTTTGTACGCGAAATACAAAAAGAATTCAATTTTGTAAAATTATTTTCTATTTGTTTCATTCCATTTTTTAATGTGCCAGCCCATAAACTGTGAAAGGTGACAAGAGGGCAACAAGTAATAGTGGCTGAAATTTGAGAATTAGGCAATTTTTTAATGTGATGTGGTGATTTTTTTTTTCATCATTCATCCGCCGGTAGAAATTCATGTACCAATTTTGTAAAATTTACTACTTTGGATGATCTAGGGATGTTTTATTTGACTTCCATTTTACACTGCCAATATATCATTTTCTTCTTTTTAACATTTTTAGATGCAATTTTTTTAGTAGTAGTAGTTGAGTTAAGTAATAGAAATTTACCACCTTTTCAATAATGCCTGAGTTCAAGTATTTATAAAAGAAAAAAAATAGAAAAAATATACTTAAATATCACTTGAACTTTAAAATTTTAAATCAGTGAATTCCAAAAAATTTGAATTATCAATTACTATACTCTTTTTATCAATTTCATTACTCTCTTTTTATTAATAAAATCATTTTAGAATTTTAAAGTTCAAGTGATATTTAAATATTCTTTTTCTAAAAAAAAAAATATATTGGCAACGATATATATATTCATTTTTTGAAGTCCTACAATCGTACTCATCAACTTAAACTAGCTGATGATGACTAGGTATCGATTTTTTTTTTTTTTTAAGTACAACTTAGTTAGCTTTTGGTATGGACAACCAATCTAGATTCTAGCATATGTCATAACTATTCCAAATCTTCCACTCTGTTTGAGAGAAATCAAATCTCAAGAATATAATCAGATTCTTTATATTCTTCTTCTGTTTCTAGTTTCCAGCTCTCATCACTCAAGCTTGACATTATCGTTCTTGTTGAGCTTCAGATTTTCATCTTTTAATAATAAGTTCACTCTCATTCCATACCTCTTTCCCTTTTTAGTTTTTGTTCACAACTCTCACCATCTAGCTTGTTCGTATTCCTTTCCCATTTTCTAGATTTTTAAGGGTCGGCTTTTGTTGAATGTTCTTTTTTCTTAAGTTCGGTCTTAACTGTGTCGACTCAAATAAGTTTGCCCCTCTCCAGAGAATATTAGCTCTACTTATAGGAGATTAATTGTATCCTTGTATTATTACATCATGATTACAAAAAACTTAAAACCAATCCCAAAAAACAGTATCTCGCCAAAACAATTCAAGGCATGTGGCAGACACATACACACATATGCATATATATTCATAATATTGTAAAACTCATTGAATTGGAGAATGATATTCATAAATAAAGTAACATGTCATAATCTTGTATAGTCTTAGATATCCGACACTAGAATCCATATCTAACCATATGAATGTGATTATACTACTTGATTGATGAGCCTACCCTGTGTGCTTTTCACTTTATTAGTTCTCTTTACTACTTATAATCGTTTTTTAATTAATTATATACTAATCTTGATATAAAATTAAAAAAGTACGATTACAAACATATCAAAGGAATTGACCCTATTTATAAAGGTTAATAAAGTCCCCATGCCCATTTGTACCCCTATAAACCTTCTTCCACATGGGAGTGTTATATAAAGCTGTGGATATTTAATTAGCCAATGGATATTTAATTAGGTATTGTTTTGTATTGGCAAAAAAAATAAATAAATTAGGTATTGTTTTGTATGAGAGAGGGGTGTGTGTGTGTGTGTAGAGGCTGTATTGCACATATCGCATTTATTATTATTCAACTATAGATTTTTTAGTTTTTATATATAAATATGAACGACATTTTTTACTTTGTAGAAATGTTTTTAGGGAGAATTTCCCAAAAATACATAAGAGGTAAATTAATTGTTGATTGTCACCAAGCGTGCAAGCGATCTTCCTTGTGTGTAAGTGATCTTCTATTTTGTGCAAACTATCTTCCGTGTGTCCAAAAATCTTTCATATAAATGTGCAAACAATTTTCTGTTGTATGCAAAATATCTTTCGTTATGTGCAACAGATCTTTCATGATAGCAATCAGCAATTAATTTACCTCCAAATTATTTTTAGACAATTCTCCCATGTTTTTATTTGACTTTATTCTATTTTTATGATAGCAATTAATAAATTACGTGTGACAGATGACAAGACAGTAAAAACTAAAAGGATTCATGTCTAGAAATATTAGCATTTTTTTTTTTTGTCAATTTGAAAACTAAAAGCAGTATAAAAAGACTACCAATCTATATATTTCTTTTGATATGGACCAAGGGCATCGACCCTTCACACGAGAGAGAGAGAGAGAGAGAGAGAGAGAGAGAGAGAGAGAGAGAGAGAGAGAGAGAGAGAGAGAGAGAGAGAGAGAGAGAGAGAGAGAGAGAGAGAGAGGGGGGGGGGGGGGGTTATTGCTTTAAGTTCCTTCAAAAATATTTTCATAAAATTGAATATATTTTTAAAAGACCATAGTTTTTCTAACTCTGAACCAAAGTCACATTTGCTCAATCATTCAGTCACAGTTGCAAAAAATGTCTAACTATTAGCCATATAGATAAATTGAATGTTTTATATTTATTATAATTTTAAAATGTAATTATGATGTGTGGGGTTTTCATTTGTAGAAGTTGTTCAAATGCGTCACATCCACACTCTTTGACGACTGAAAGGTCTTATGGAGTGAACTAGTCAAGTTCTCAAGATTATTTAAAACACTAATGATGCATTTATGTTGTAGTTCTTGTATCATTGTATGTATAAAAGTGAGCCTTACTTTGGGTGGGTACTAAGATGTGAACTTGGTCAAGTAAAATGACCAAAAAGGGAAGCGAGTTTATTTGCGCGCACAACAATAGATCAATACAAATCAACAACTTCTTATTTAGAATAGCAATTAGAGCTTTCAAACATAGCTATTTAATCGTGATTTACGATATAAAAAATAAATATATGAGAAGAGTTTTGTTTCAATTAATGTGAATAAGTACTTTTGAAGTCCCAAAATTGATCCCAAACAAGCACTAATATTTGAAATCTATCAACCTCTTTTACTATGAGAGTTAAATGCAGCCATTCGTTAGTGTTTGTTGCCATGCTTACACTGCATTCAAGCTCTGAGTTTTTGGGTTGTTGTTGTTTTTTCGTTTGATATTATTATTCAGTATTGGATTCGAGGTTTATGATTGCCCCTTCAAATATAAGTATCTCTGTTGAGACTCGAATTCAAGACTCAAGAATCTAACAGAACCTTACATTGCTTGACTAACTCTATATTGATTTTTAAACTATTGTTTTACTTCCTATTATTTTATAGGAACCGTTCGTTTAATTATAAGAAATTACCACATTCTACAATCTGTGGTAGAATTTGTTGTTGTTGTCATATATTTGTAGTGTTTATAGGATAGCTAAAAGGAACCTTAAAAACAATAAGAGAAAAACAATGTGCTTGCCATTCAATGCATATGGGAGACATATATTATATGTGAGTGGAATGAGGAGAATGATATTAATAAATATAGTAACATGTCATAATCTTGTATATGCTTGATATCCGACACTGAAACCACATATCCCCGTCTAGATGTGAGGTATCTAGTGCTTTCCCCTTGGTTCATTTCTCTTCACTTCTAATAATACATACTTTATTCGTTTTATTTTCAATGTATAAGTTAGATAACTAATTTATAAAAACTATAAAACTTAATGTAGTTATTGTAAACAATGGGTGCTGATTTTCCTAAAGTACCTTATTTTAATTATTTGTATTAGAAACTACTCATTTAATGAAAAATCCCTTCAACATAGATAATCAATAGAGAGAATTTTAGAAAAAATTTATAAATTTGGGAGATAAGATATATTAAGGTCGTACGTTTAAAACGAAAATAAACCTCTTTATTAACAGAAGGGAGCATTACTATTTCAAGAAAAAGCATGTATGCTTTGTGTGTATGTATATCTTTTTTTTTTTTTTTGCCAAATAGAGATTGTGTGTGTATATATCATCAGTGCGTGGAGTTGTGCTAATAGAATAAAAATAAAACATTTTTTAAAAAAAAGAGAAAAATGCACATGCACCAAATTAAAAACTGGAGGGAATCATAGGTACTACAAAAATGGTTTTCCCAAATTTTAGTTAAGATGTAATTACTCTCTTTATTATTATAATAATTTTAGTCATTCATTTATTTGCCTATGGAAAAAATGCAATTTTTTTCTTTTGGTAGGCCCAAAGTATTTATTGTTAGTAGCAGTGGCTAATTCTCTCATACTAAAGGATTCTTAAGGGCCCGTTTGGTATGATGGAATTGATTTTGATGGATATGGAAATGGATATGGATATGGAAATGGAAATGGAAATGGAGGTGGAAATGAGTTTTAAAAGTATATTTGGTATGTCATGGAAATGATACTTAATATTTATATCAAAAGACCAAAATACCCTCCTAAATAAAAAAAAAACTTTCTCAAATAAACCCATCCCATCTTCATCTGCGAAAAGAACTTCTCAGCATCGTTCTCTCTCCTCCCTCTCCTTCTTCCTCTCCAACTAGACAGCATCCCCTTCCTCCTTTGAGCAGCTTTTTCGCACAGACCTGATGGGCATAGCTCGACGAGCTCCATTGGCATAGCTCGACTTCTCCTCCTCTACACTTGTGAACTCTTCGCACAGATCTGAGTAGGAGGTCGCTGTCATCGTAAGAGGTTGTCGCCGTCTCAATCCTGGATTGCCGAAGAGGATGAAGAGAGCTATCATGGTGGGAGGAGAGGATGAAGATCTGACGAGGTTTGCAAGTCGAAGGTCGCGATCGTAGGTCACTGAAGGTCGCCGTCTGCCGTTGCCTGAGGTCGCTGTCTTGGGTTGCCGGAGGTCGCTATCACTAGGTTGCCGGAGGTCGCGATCGGAGGTGAGTGCTTGATGTGGTAGTCGGGTAAATGCTGGGTATGGTCTGAAACATGAAAAAGAGGGTAGGGGCAAAACAGAAATCCACCCACATGGAATTACAAATCTTTGGTTTTTATGTGGAATTCAATAAGGTGGATTTGGCATCAATTGCTTCCACATGGAATTGGAATTGAGAGCCAATTCCATTGTACCAAACAAACTCAGAGATGGAATTGAGCTCCAATTCCGTTTCCATCTCCTTCAATTCCAACGTACCAAACAGGCCCTAAAGGATTTTAATGCAGACCATCAGACCGTCTTTATAAACACAGTCTTTTTGAAACTTGGAGGTAAGCATTGATAATGAAAAAATGGGATCCAACTTTTATTTTTGGCCCAAATGATATTTGTTTCGGAAAGAAAATAAAATCCAACAAAGAGAATTTATTAATAGTTGACCCATAATTCCAGCAGCCTAGGCCCAAATGCCAATGAAGATATGGGACCATTTGGTTTTGCCGGCTACTTATGAAATAAATAAATAAATCACGTACCCAAAAAAAAAAAAAAAGACATATAAACAACACAAGCGTCATGCGACTCCACTGGGGATCGAACCCAGAATCTCTGGTTCCGTAGACCAGCGCCTTATCCATTGGGCCATGGAGTCCTGCTTGACCCTGGCTTCCTAGGCTTATATATTACTCCTTCCATGGAGTCCCACAATTTCCCCCTTAATCAGCCACCGATATCTTTTTCATAGAATCTTCAAGTTAATTTCAATTAAATCTACAAAATAACGCTTTGAATCTATATAGATAAATGGGTGGGGAAAATAAAAAAAAATCACTTTTGAATTGGTTGAATCGATCCCTATAATGTCATCGATTTAATATGCCAGTCCCCACACTTTTCTAAAAAATTAAAATTATAAGAACTAAATTTGGTTGGGGCAGGATTGATTTCCACTTTATTCTAGTGACTCTACACTCTTTATGCACTACATTTGTAGTGAGTCTCTCGTGCAACATGCTGGATTAAAAATTTAGAAACTGAATTATCAAATTGTTAATCTTTTTTAAAAAAGAAAAATAATCTTAAATGGCACATGTGACGTCCTGATGAGGCCCCCTACAATGGATTCATAATCCTCGGCCCTCTTAAAAAATCACTTCAATTTCGTACAGTAGCATGAAGCCGGCATAGTACATCTCACTTTCACCAAGACCTGTAATGCATGTTGGCAAATCAGATCAAGATCTTTTTACCATATGATTACAAAAAAAAGTAATTATGAATAAGATTTCAAACCAGGACTAACAAGAAAGGGTTAGAGTTCAGTTACATGAACCAGAAATATAATATTTTGGGTAAAAAAATACTCTGATTCTTAATATAAGATATATTCGGGAAGTTGATCTTAGTTTTATATATAAGATATAATTTACATATTTATCAATTCTTTCCTAATTTATCCCTATTGATACTTCTTCATCCATAATCAATAAGGAGAGAGAATAGGGGATTAATGGAGATGATTAGGATGTTTTAGAAAATACATGTCATATTAACCAATTTAATTAAAGTTCAGTTACATGAACCAAAAATATAATAGTTTGGGCAAAACAAGTACTCCCTCCCGCTCGTAATATAAGATATATATACGAAGTTGATTTTAGCTCTAAATATAAGGCGTAGTTTATATATTTATCAATTCTTTCCTAATTTATCCCTATTGATGCCCCTTCATCCATAATCAATAAGGAGAGAGAATAAGAGAATTAATGAAGATGATTAGGGTGTTTTAGAAAATACATATCATATTAACTAATTTAACTAACTTTCTCAATCTAATCAAATTAAATAAATATATCTTATATTAAAGACACGAGGGAGGGAGTAGGAAGAAAAATGGCAGAGATTGTTTAGTGGGTGCCATATGTCTGGCATGCAGAACAGAAGGAGCCACCAAAAACGCCTCATGATTCGAGTCACCACACTTTCCAGCTAATTTCTACTACCCCCGACCCAAACTGAGACTCTTGAAAGTTGAAACAAACTTTTCTTTTTTTCTTTTTTCTTTTCAATAAAAATATTATTTCAATGCTTCGGATGCTCTTGAAGAAAAACAGAAACGCCTGTTTTTTCAAACACGGAATAATTGAGAGAAGGCGTTAATTCCCAAGCATTCATTTTGGCTATAAATTGTGACTTCCTATAGACTCTCAAATCTCCATATAGCCAAAGAGAAGGAGGAGGAAGAAGAAGAAGAAGAGCTTAACTCTTATCACCAACAATGGCGACTCTTGTGTTTCCAAACCAGCACTCTCCCGTTGAAGATGCTGAGTCCCTCCACAAGTCCTTTGAAGGTATCATTTTTCCTTTCAAGTTTTCTATCTTTGATTTAATCCATGTTAATATAAATACGGAGTACTACCTCATGTCCTCGATATAGAATCAACTCAATAAAAAAAATTAAATTATAAAATGGATCTTATATTAAAGAATAAAATATATTTTTATCGTTTAATCAACTAGTATGACTTGATTTATAAACCTGCACTTAAAGAGAAGATCTCTTTTACCACATCAGGTCAAATATCGACGAGTTAGTAATGTCAATGAGTTTGCAATATTAATGAAATCTTTGAGTGGCTGTTGGCATTATAGTAGATTAAACAATAGATTATCTGATTTGAGTTATGTCCAAATAATTGTTTTTAAAAGTTATTCCATAATACATAAGAGAATATTTACGAAGCTTACAATATGAGCTTGGGATTTCATGGGAATATAATATGGTCATTTGAATCAGATTTTTTTGTTTGTTTTCTAAAGATTTTTGGAGATGAAGAGGTCATTTTCTTTGAATGTCTTCTTCTTCTTCTTCTATTTGTTTTTTAAATTTAGAATTTTAGGTTTTGATTTTGAGACATACTTAACTGAACTTAAGGAGGGTTTGCCTTTTTTATGAAATAGAAATAATTAGGTGACCTACCTTAGAAACAAATTAAAAGATGAAACATATGGCCAGCTCAGGACAATAAATGCAGATATTTGCATTGGAGGGAAACAAAATTCTCCTTTTTTTTTTTTTTTGTAATAACAGTTTGTTTACAATTTAAATAAGAAATTTCAGGTGCTCACAATTTTGATCAATCAACTAATTGATCCCTTTGCAGCAATGGAGTGATACGAACATGAAATTATCTTATTTAAGAAAGAAATCAAAAAGAAAATTAAAAGAAAAACTGATCTTTCTCTCAGAATGAAGAGGATCTTGTAGGTAATAAATAATAAATATTTTCATAATAAAAAATAAATAAAGATTATGTGATATTTATTGAGCAGTTGGCATCCATCTTTCTCTTTCTTTTATATTCTTTATTTGGTTAAATATGAATTCTCTATATTTAATTCTGGGAAAAGGAATCTTTCAATTTTAGTTTTAGGCGTCTATTATATTGATAATAGGGCAAAAAAGGAATGACCGTTCAAGACGAGAACTGAAGTTTCTTTAATCAAATCCCTTAAAATCTCTCACTACTCTATTATAATTAAAAAAATTAGTGCGAGACAAAAAAAAGGGAGAGATCTCAAAGATCTCACATTTCAAGAAAAGATCAAATTTTGAAATCTTACCTAATTTGTTCCTTCTCACTTACGTGACAGACAAGAGGGAAACAAACATCAGTATCAATATTAATGTTAATATAAAATATAAACAATACAGACATTGCTCTACATAAATAAGATTGCTTATATTTTATATGGATTAAGCCTTTTCCCAATGCCCCATTTTCCTCAAGGAAAGGAATAAATTAAATTTAAAATAAATGGCAAGCAATTAATTAAAATTTTACTATTATTGACCTCTTAAATTACAACCTACTAATGGCAAGCTTATATTTTATATGGATTAAGCCTTTTCCCAATGCCCCATTTTCCTCAAGGAAAGGAATAAATTAAATTTAAAATAAATGGCAAGCAATTAATTAAAATTTTACTATTATTGACCTCTTAAATTACAACCTACTAATTCTGGTGTCCTTGCAAATTTGGATAAAGCTAATGGATTAGTAAGATGATAGCTGGCAATTGTACTATTTCCAGCCATAATACTGCTTTACTTTCACTGTAAAAACTCAACTAATCTTTTTCTTTCAGCAAAAATTTCAATAATTCAGTCTCCGCGTGATAACTCATCATTGGCAAATTCTACCCAATAATTCATTTAATAAACCATGTCTAAATAGTGTTCCACCAAAAAGTAAAAACAAAAATAAGCATGCCCTATATTTAATCAGAATTGGATTACATAAAAGGCCAAACTTTGGAATTAGGAAATCACAATATTATTATTCCTTTTGTGTCTGCCATGCATGTAGAACCAAACTCGCCCTTCACGAAATTTCCGAGGCCAGGATAAATAAATATATTACTGACTTTGGTACTGACCAATGGGAGAATCACACTTAAATAGTCTTAAATGTATGGGATTACATAAAATTTCTTTGATGATGTGCACTCCAAAAGATTAACCACTACACACAAGACACAGTATCAGAGAGAGACTATCATATATAGAAGAAACTCTAGAGACAATCTTCATCATCACAAAAGCTTCAATTAACCCTAGAGACTGAGAAACTGCCATTCAACCATGGCTACCCTTATTTTTCCCATGAATCATTCTCCAGTTGAAGATGCAGAATCTCTCAGAAAGGCTTTGGAAGGTTCTGATTTTTCTGATGAAAATCCATTTATTGTTCTTGAGATATTATAGGGTTTTGGTTTATAATGTTGACTGTGTTTATAGAAGGGCTTGCTTCTATATTATCTATGGATCGTATCAATGTGAATTCAAATCAGTTGTTTTACTTCATAATCTGAGATTGATTTGTTGTGTGGTTTTCAACTTTTGTAGGATGGGGGACTGATGAGAAGAGCATAATTACAATCCTTGGTCACAGAAACACTCACCAGAGACAGCAAATCAGAAAGGCTTATGAGGAAATTTTCCAGGAGGATCTTGTCAAACGCCTTGAGAAGGAGATCACCGGGGAATTCGAGGTAACATTGCTTATTAAATTCAACATCAAAACATGGCTGTCCTGTTAGAGATCATAATAAAACAGTTCATAAGTTCTTCACTTAACAGATTGAACTTTTGAATTGAAAAGTCTTTAATAACTAAAGGGTCAAGAGTTCAAATAAATTTCTTAAATCATTCACTCATCAGTTGACAAATCTTGTGTACAAAACAGAGGGCTGTGTATAGGTGGATTCTGGAACCGGCTGATCGCGATGCCGTGTTGGTCCATGTGGTGATCAAGGAGGGGAAGAACTACCATGTGATTGCAGAGATTGCCACTGTGCTCTCCCCTGAAGAGCTGCTTGCCGTGAGGCGTGCCTATCTCCTTCGCTACAAGCATTCGCTGGAAGAAGATGTGGCTTCTACTACTTCAGGCCATCTTCGCCAGGCAAGTTCATCATTTCCTCCAACTTTTAGATAACTGACTTCACTTTGAGATTTTCACAGAACATAATACTGATAAATGGTCTGAGAAAAAGAAGTGAGTGAAAGGTGTTTGTTTAGGTATATGCTAATATGATTTGAGTCTCTTTTTTGGGGGCCAGCTTTTGGTGGGGTTGGTGACCTCATATAGGTATGTTGGAGAAGAGATCAATGCAAGATTGGCACAATCTGAAGCAGAGATCCTTCATGAGGCTATCAAGGAGAAGAAAGGAAGCGAGGAAGAAGTCATTAGGGTCTTGACCACAAGGAGCAAGACCCAGCTTGTTGCAACCTTCAATCGCTACAGAGAGGCCCATGGAACTTCCATCTCTAAGGTACCAGCAGAATAGGCTTTTCTTAACTTAATCCCATTATGTGACTAAACAAAGAGTTTGCTTTTTCTTTAGAAATTGGTGGATGAGACATCAGATGAGTTCCACAAGGCATTGTACACAGCCATCCGCTGCTTCAATGATCACACCAAGTACTATGAAAAGGTAAGGTTTTGGTTTCTCTTTTTCCAAGTGTGATATCATAAAAAAGAAACAAGGATTCATAACTCTTTGAGGAATTTCATCAAACAGGTGGTGCGCAATGCAATAAAGAGGACAGGAACTGATGAGGATGCACTGACCCGAGTGATAGTGAGCAGGGCAGAGAAGGACCTGAGGGATATCAAGGAACTGTACTACAAGAGGAACAGTGTTCATCTTGAACATGCCGTGGCCAAGGAGATCTCTGGAGACTACAAGAACTTCCTCCTCACTCTCCTGGGGAAGGAAGATTAAAGGCTTTAAAAGTTGATGATGATTGATGATCTGAGTTACTAAAATGGTTTGAAGTTTGAAGTGTGTGAGAGATTTCATTCTATGAGTCCTACTTTGCTTGGTATTGCCCTTTTTGACTTTATGGTTTCACAACTTCCAGCGGTGTTATGCTTCGCTTTGGATTGATTGCCTTATGAATAACAGAGAGCTGTTTCATGCCTGCAACATTGACTCCATCCTCCATACTCTTCTGTTTTTTTTAATAAATAAAAATGGCAAGTTACAACTTAAAAAAGATTACAAATCAACCACCAAACACTTAGTTGTTCAAACTTAACTGGAGGTCTTAAATTCGAGTTATTAGTTGGCAACAGTGTTAAATACTTGTTATTAGAGTTTTGCTGCCCTTGTAATCCTATTCGACTTAATTATATTAGTATGGACCCCGATAAATCATTCGAGTTAAAGAGAGATAGGTCTAAGATTCTGGATGTTTCATGCATAGAGAGGGGGGGGGGGGGATTCAAATCAAACAACATAAAAGTAAGCGAAGCTATTGAAGCATATTTGTTGATTCGCTCTCAATCAAACACAGCATCCAGAAGGTGGGTCCTGCATATTCCATGTATCCTCAGGCGGATGATGAGCTTCTAGATCCCAGTTGGAATACATCATATTCCTCGCTTCGTCGATACACCTCTAATTGACTCACATAATTTAGGGAAAAATTTTAGTTGAGTGACTTTTGGTTATTTTTTGAAAGAAAAAAAACATTATCACAATAGTATAAGATTAGAAAAAATGACAGAAAAATATCATTTGAATTAAAAAATCTCTAAAATGTCTACTAAATTAGTAAAATAATAAATAAATAATTTGGTAGGAATTTGAGATTTTGAAATTTGGGTATTGACAACTTGAATATAGATAATGACAATGTAATGTTAAATTCCACAGTATATATAGCGATGAAAATGGTTGTATTTGTATTGTCAATTCAAATGATTATAGAGCATAAAACATGGAAAAGGCAAATGATAATGACGATACAATGAAAGTAACAGAAAAGATAAGTAGAAAAGAGAGACGCCGAAGGAGAGAGTACGATAGATCCGCCGAGAGAAGAATCCCAAAATATTCCACACCTCATAGCTGCTTTTGTTCTTACTATATATTGTCATCACTATCCCTTTCGCGTAGTTTTCATGTTTTCTTCTTGGACCTCAAACTCTTCCTTTGCATAATCGGCCCAACCTTCCCTAATGGGTCTTCATCTTCAATTATATTGGAGCCCAATTCTTTATTGACTGTTACAATACCCCCCTCATTGAAAGAGACCTTGTCCGCAAGGTCAAAATTAGGGTACATAGTCGTAATAAAGGATACATCTTCCCATGTGGCTTGAAGAGAACCATCCTATTTAACCAATAATTGAGGGACTGGATGTGACCCACGACAAAGCAAGCGTGTTTTCAAATATCTACAGGCTTGGACATAGGGCCCTCTGGTTAAGTATGCAATGACAGAGGAAGGTAAGAAACAGTCGTGTCATCGCCCTGATAGTTCTTTAAAACAGAGATATGAAATACATGATGAATCTTGGCATGAGCAGGTAAGTCCAAACAATATGCTACCTTAGCCACTCTTTTAATGACTTTGAATGGACCGAAATAAACCAAAGAAAGCTTTTGGTAATGTTGTAACTCCACTGAGTGTTGCCAATAAGGTTGTAGCTTGACTAAAACTAAATCACCAATTTCCAATTCCACGTCAGTGCGTTTAAGATCGGCATAACGTTTCATCCTATCTTGAGCCTGTTTAATATTAACTTTGAGGATTTCTAAAATAGCATCACGCTCCTCTAGTTGCTTATGAACATCACTGGGTGTATCTTCCAATGAAGAGTGAAGAAGCAATGGAGGAGGATCACGACCATACACGATCTTGAATGGTGTCATGCCAGTGGAGTGGTGAAATAAAGAATTATACCAAAACTCAGCCCAAGGTAAGAAGCTCAACCACTTTCGAGGATAGGCATGAACGAAGCATCACAGATACATTTCCACACATTTATTTAAAGCCTCGGATTGGCCATCGAATTGAGGATGGTATGTAGAACTAAACTGAAGCTGAGAACCTTGAAGCTTCATGAGATGCCACCAAAAGACATTGGTAAACACTCGACCTTTGTCAGAAAAAATTGTATTGGGAATTCTATGGAGCTTAACGACATGTTGTACAAAAGCCTCAGCCAGATGTAAACTAGAAAAGTGTGAAGGCAGTGAAATAAAATGCCCATATTTTGATAGTCGATCTATAACAACCATAATCACACAGTGGCCTCATACAACAGGTAATCTAGTAATAAAATCATTGTGATGTCTTCCCAAATACGCTTTAGAATCGGTAAAGGTTGTAGTAACCCAGCAGGATGAATTTGAGAAGATTTAGCTTGTTGACAAGTCGAGCAATGCCGAAGATAAGTTTGGATTTTCTATCTCATCTGTGGCCAGTGAAATAACTGAGAGACGCGATAGAAAGTGTGAAAAAAACCAGCATGTCCCCCAATTACTGAAGAGTGAAATTCGAATAATATTTGTTTAATGAGATCTTTATGCTCACCAGGTATAACCAAACGATCTCTCCAGTAAAGATGTCCCTGTTTGATATAGTGGTTAGGAAAAGCTTGTGGATTAGCAATCACTTTCTCCAACAATTGAATGGAAGTGGCAGTCTTTAGAGACTGATAAATCTGATCCATGAAAGTTTACGCCAGGGAATTAAGAGCCATATAAGAGACTCGTGACAGAGCATCGACGGCTTGGTTGTGTTTACCAGGTTTATATTTGATTGAAAATTGATAACCCAAGAGTTTTGGTAAACAAGCTTCTTGCTCTGGGGTTTGAATAGTTTGATCCAATAAGTGACGTAGGCTAGCATGATCAGTACGAATGATAAAAGGATGACCAAAGAGATAATGTCGGAACTTAGCCACTGACTCTGTTATAGCATGTAGTTCACGGACATAAGTCAATTTAGATTGCATTTGAGGGGACACTTTCTTAGAGAAAAATGCAATGGGGTGCTTGCCCTAGCTTAAAACGACACCGATACCCACTCCCGACGCATCTATTTCCAGGATGAATGGATGGGAAAAATTGGGTAATGCCAGTACGAGCACCTCTGTTAGGGTGTGTTTGAGATTGTCAAAAGCATCTTGGGCCTCTTGTGTCCAATGGAAATTATCTTTGGACAATAAATGAGTTAATGGGCATACCTGGGTTGAATAATTTTTGATAAATTTTCTATAGTAACCACTTAGCCCAAGGAACCCTTTAAGTTGTGTAACAATCTTAAGCTTAGGCCAATCTTGGATAGCTTTAACTTTGGAAGGATCTATTTCAATGCCTTGGGCTGAAACCACATGTCCCAAATATTCAATCCTACATTTTCCAAAAGAACATTTTGTCTTCTTGGCAAAAAGTTTGTGAGTCTGCAAGAGTTCTAAAACCAGAGTCAAATGATGTAAATGGGAATCCCAGGAAGCACTATAAATTAATATATCATTGAAAAATATTAAGACAAACTTCCTGATAAATGGTTGAAAAATAGTGTTCATCAATGCTTGAAATGTTGCTGGCGCATTTGTTAAACCAAATGGCATAATAAGCCATTCATAGGATCCTAAGTGAGTTCGAAATTCCGGTTTTTCTCTATCAGATTCCCGCATGAGAATTTGATGATAGCCAGAACATAAATCAAGCTTGGAATAAAAAACCTCTCATTTCAACTCCAGTTTAAGCCACCCAGATAGTAGTCTGGAAGCGTAGGTTCTGGAATATCTTTAGTGCGATTCACAAGGGCCAGAAATTTTGTATTATAATCCTCAAGAACTTTCCCAGCATTCTGTTGTGTCAACTTAAATAACTGAGAGGTAGCACAATCAAATGGAGAAGGTCCAAACTGATCCTCTACAGCTTGAGCTAACACCGTCCAACTGGGTAGTTGTTGAGCTTTTTCTAACATCTGAAACCAGGGAAGGACATCGCCATCGAAATGGACAGAGGCAAGAATCAATCGTTGAGGATCTGTAATATCGTAATATTTAACATATTGCTTTGCTTTAAAGATCTAGCCTGTATTGACTGTTACATACAATTTCAGAATAACAATTAACAACTTGGGTATATACAATAACAATTTAGGAAGCTCAAATTGTCAATCTCTATACTCAATTTGTTAATTCCTTTATTCAAGTCGTCAACAGAAAACTTCAAAATCTCATATTCTTACCAAATTACCTATTTGTCATTTTGCTAATGGTATCCAAGGAATGAAACAGGGAAGGGACCATAGAAAGGTGAAATAAGAAGTATGACAATAACATTCATAGATCGAAGTATGAGAGATGGGTGAAATATGTATTGAGGCAACATTGATGGACCTCTTTTTCATATAAATGATTTGCAAGGATTTCTTAAAGCTTTGGGGACAATCATTTGTGCAGAGAGCCGTTCGGAGACAACCATGAGAAAAAAATTTATGATGATCATATGATAAAATGGCATCACACTGTTCTGTTGATCTTCCTCTTTTGAATTACCACATTCTAATTCATTCCAAGAGAGCATTACAGTGGTGTAATAGTTAGAGAGGAAGAGATGGTTGGAGCTTCCTTGAATCCTTCATACAAGGCTATTTTTATTCTTAATTAATGTCATTAAGTAATAAGTTAGAGTTCTTAATCTGCACACACAGTTGAAAATCCTATTTGTCAGGGAAAAAAAAATACTTCAAATGTTTTGTAAAATAAGTCATATTAGGAACCGTAAAAATTTTTTTAGAAGTGTGTTACAATTAGGGTGGGAAGGAATATTTATTTATTTATTAAAGTATTAGAGGGAAAAGGGAGAAAACATATCAATCATGGCTACATATCCATATATCTAATAGACTGGTATGAAAACATAATATGCCGCAAAGAAGGAAAGTATATTAAATAAGAAGATATATATAAGATTTAATTATATGTTTTTCATGGAAATGGATAAAAGAAATTGAGAAGGAAAGTATGAAAAATGATTTAAGTTTCATTATCATCAACATCACATTATTATTTGTTTATTATGGTATTTTTTATCCAGCTGCATATAAAATAAAATAATATTTTGTTCTTTTCATATCACATCAGATATAATTATTTCTACGTTTACTTGTAGGTGAGATATATGCATTCATTTTTTTGACACATGTTTAGCTGGATTGCAAATCAATTTAGGCAGGCTTGTCTTTTTTATTTTATTTTTTTAAGTGTTTTGGCTTAATTTAAACTTTGAGGTACGAACACGTCACCCATTTTTTAAGGATATTTCAGTGGTGAGTTCAACAGCTCACCAAGCAAACATAAAAAAAAAAGAAAGAAAAAGACAACTTAAATAAATGACTTTGCTTTTGTTGGCTAACCATTCCACACAAGTTTTTCTAGTAACTCCCAATTCTTTTTTACTTAAATTTTCAGATCCAAGTAGGTATCATGATTTGCTATTATGCAAGCACATGTTATGCTTAAACTTATGTAGGCAGAGTTACATTATTCAGAACCTTAAATCTGTAAAATCAATTCTAAAAAGACTTACCTATAAATTTTTGTTTTAAAAAAAAAAACCTCTAATCGATAAAGTTATTGTAGGGTTCAAACCCTGACTTCTATCTTTCTTTCTTTCTTTAAATTAGCCTGATCTGGCAATAAAGGTTAGCAAGAAATCCTTGAAGTTGCCGTTAGTTGTATCTTCAATTTTCTGAGTTAAGGAAGCTCCATACAAGCGTTGATATTCATCCATGATCTGCTTCATATCTGTGTCAGCTCTAGTAACAATCACACGCGTAAGAGCTTTCTTGGTATTCTTATCTGCATCAAATCTCAATGCTGCATCCAGAACCTGAGGGACAAGAAGGAAATTACAGAAAAACTTTTGAAAAATGTAAGGGAGATTCAAATGCTTGATGCTAAATTTCTAATTTAACATTACCCGAATAAGGTGTGGAAAATGCCAGTGCCAGAGAAAGTTAAGATGTTTTTGTAGCAAGTTATTCATGAAAAAATACCAACCAATTCATTCAGAGCTATGCGAGGTTTATCTATTAGCGATGAGTGCCCATTTCAATGTCAGAGAGTGGAGAGTATCCTTTATATTCTTCGTGACTATAAGATTGCTAGAGAGGTGTGGATACACTTTACTCCTAACTTTCGTTTTAGATTTTTTTTATTCTGATTTGCAGGTATGGCTTAAGGAGAACATGTCCAACAACATGGCTATGAGTCACTTTCATCAATGGCTATGGCCCAGAGCTTTCAGTCTCATTTGTTGGTCCTTACGGAAGATTAGATGTCAGGGAGTCATGGAAGGAGTTCAGGTTCATCCCAATGAAATCATCCATGGAGTTATGTACCTGATGATGGAGTCTGATCTGCACGATGTTTTCAGACACCAAATTTTTCACTTTGGTGACGACAAGGGCGGAGTGTTGCATCCACCTCCAGTAGGAGCGGTTCGATTAGACACAGATGGATCCGTCAATCACCAGCATTTTGGAGCTTGTGGGGGCTTGGTATGGGATGAATAGGGAAACTGGGTTTTGGGATTCTAGAGGAAATTGGGCTTTTGTTCCATCCACCACTGCAGAATTACTTGCACTCTTAACCGGTCTCCAAATTTGCAAGCAACAGAATTTCTACAAGGTTATTGCTTACACAGATTCTCTTGAGATTTATAATCTGATAATGAGAGATGGGGGCCATAATCACCCGTTGAGACCAAAGATCAATGCTGTAAGGGACTTATTTTACTCAGATTGGGATATTGAGCTTCGTTTTGTGCCACGTGACATCATCAAGTGTGCTAACTTCCTAACAAAGGACGCTCAAAAGTTGGACGCGAACTTGGTCATTTTACTAGTACCACATCTTGGATGTAACACCTATTTGGCTCAGGATCTTAATCCATTGGCCTGATGTCAACTTCTGAATTTATTTTGTAACCTCCAAGATTTACTTGGCTGCAGTATATTATATATATAAAAAAAACATTACCTGAATAAAGTATGTTACAGGAGAACAAAGGCATTGTATAGACTCTTTTAACCTTAAGTCATCAAGATCCTAGCCAAAGGCAAAGTGGTTTGATCAGAAATAGAACTTCATAAGCGAATCTTTGACACCAAAATCAGAATCTTGAGGGTTTCAAATTTAAAGCACTTGTATATATATAATTGGTTTTGTAGTGCATTAGTAGTGTGTGGTACCTCATCAAGGTTTTTGCCATATAATTCTTTATAGTGCTTATGAACTGCCTGGAGATAAGGCTAGCTTCTTGTTGCTAGCATCCTTATTACTTCCTCATCCTCAAGGGTGGGCTTCTCATGAGCAGCCTTAATGGCAGCAGAAAGTGCCTGGGCCTCTGATCTTGCAGTCTCATCTTTAAACTTTGATCCTTCATATCTATAGGCACTCACAAGGGCAAGCAAGAGCTGTTGCCAAAAGCAACAGGAACAAATTTAGAGCATTTTATTCCAATAATTGATGATATGCAGAGAAATATTGTTTACCAGAAAAATTATTGCTATAACTGTTAACAATTTCATATGGTCTTTGGGCTTTGCAAATTATAATATCGATTTACTTGTAAATTGTTACTCACTTTCGTTTTTGATATAGGACTTAGATAATTAATTAACAGAAATTGGTTAAGTATATATTCTACCACATCATACTTTTTATGTGGTGTCATCATATCCTATAAAGTGAGTTTTATATTTAGAACATGAGGGGTTATAATGTATATATGTGAAATAGAATGTCAAAAGTTAACGTAAAACTCAACCAATTATCAATAATTAGTTTATAACATTCCTTTTTCAAATTCCTATACAATATAAAGAAGGCCACCTACCAATAGGTATTGGTCTTAGTGGAATAGGTTTCGGCCACTGAAGCACAAGGTCGAAAAAACTATTCTCAATTAGGCCAACAATACTTAAATATGAGCCAGTTAGATAATCATATAAAAAAAGGTCCACCTAACCCGGCATGGAAAATGAATGCGTGCCGTCAATGGTATGTAGCTTGGTCCACAACCTTACGATGCCTCATATTAGGAAAGGAATTTGGGGAAACTGTCCTTGTAGGCAGTCAATTGGTAATGGTTCTCTTATTCCCCTCTACCACTCTCGATGTAGCTTCACAAATGGACCATCTTCATGTAGCTGGACCGCTATTGCACGCCTCATTTAATTGGGATCTAGTTTGTTGGAACAAACCTCTTGTCTATTCTGTTAAACATTGTCGCTTTGAAAGGTGGTCCTCTCATCCTTTTTCATTGGCCAGAACCAAAGACATTGAGTTGGATTTATCGTTCAGATCTCCAACTCTGACTCTAATGTGCTGAATATAATCTCCATCAAAAAAGGTACTTCATTACTCTTCATTCTAACTCAAGGGCTATTTCGTCTTCTCTTTCACAAAACACAGTTTGCCAGTTTGGCTGGCAATTGTACTATTTCCAGCCATAACTCTGATTTAATATCACTGTAAAAACTTGTCCGAGTTATGAGATAAAAGTGGATGTGTCAAATAGGAATAAGTCTCATATTATTTGGGGGAGAGAGAATATAGGTGTATATATTACACCTTGTAAGTTTGGGCTAGTAAATGGGTTAAGAGTAGAAATGGGTTTGCAAGCACAACAACAAGCCACTAGAAGGCAAACGCAATGGAAATTTGGCAACACCCCCTGCACGTGAGTTAAATATGGATTGCGTACTTTTTATTAAATATTTTTTTGGAAAAATCTAATTTTTTTTTTTATGAACAATGGCTTACCTGGAAAAATCAAGTTTTTGAAGCATTTGAATTTGAGACCTTCATGTTTTGGTTACAAGGGTCATAAACTAGATTTTATTTTGCTATAACCGGCCATTATTATCAACGTACATGTTGACGTTCACATTGCATGACATTATCTTCTGTTTTTCGAAACTGATCAATAAAAAATTTTTATGGCATTCAACATTTAGAAATTGTCTCATAATATGTTTTCATTTCAGTTGGTGGTTTAATAGTCTTTATGTGGTTTAAATTGCGCCCAACGTCTCTCAGGTCTGTGTCTATATAAGGAGAGCTTAGCAAGAGGTTCAGGCATCCTACTCTGGAATCCTCGAGCTCTCTCTTCCTCCTCTAAAGCTTTCAAGCTTTCTCTTCATCTCATATTCTCTCTGCCTGGTGGTTGTTTTTATATTTTGCTATTATTTTCACCCTGTATTTGCATGAAGGGTCCGTTTTATCCTAAAGCGTGCTGCTTCCTCTTAGTCGGTGGTTGTGGAATAGCTCTTAAGAACAGAATTCTTGGATGTGACTCGGATTACACAATGTATTTTTAGGAACTACGCTAACAAAACTCAAGTAATCTTTTTCTTTCAGCAAAAATTTCAATAATTCAATCTCCGCATAATGACTCATCATAGGCAAATTCTATCCAATAATTCATTTAAACCATGATTATATAATGTTCCTCCAAAAAGTAAAAACAAAAATAAGCATGCCCTATGTCGGAAAAGAATGTCTCAATTAATCTCTTTCTCCATTTTCTTTCTATTCAATGTCTCAACCATTAGATGAGGTTTTAATTGTTGATATTTCAATACTATTTAATGTCTTATCTAATGCTATAATAATATTTTTATATAGCATTAAACCTTACCACTGAAATTTGATCTAATGATAAATATATTCAATAAAAAGGAAACTGAGAAAAAAATCAATTGAGACATTCTATTCCGTACCCCATATTTAGTCAGAATTGGATTACATACAAGGCCAATCTTTGGAATTAGGAAATCACAATATTATTTTTCCTTTTTGAGTATGTTATGCATATAGAACCAAACTCGCCCTCCACGAAATTTCCGAGGCCAGGATAAATAAATATATTACTGATTTTGGTACTGACCAATGGGAGAATCACACTTAAATAGCCTTAAATGTTTGGGATGAAATAAAATTTCTTCGATGACGTACACTCCAAAAGATTAATCACTACACACAAGACACAGTATCAGAGAGAAACTAGCATATAGAAGAACTCTTAAGACAATTTTCATTATCACAAAAGCTTCAATTACCCCTAGAGACTGATATACTACCATTCAACCATGTCTACCCTTATTTTTCCCGTTAATCATTCTCCGGTTGAAGATGCAGAATCTCTCAGAAAGGCTGTGCATGGTTGTGATTTTTCTTATGAAAATCCATTTATTGTTCTTGAAACATTGTAGAGTTTTGGTTTATGTTCTTGATTGTGTTTATATATGGGCTTGCTTCTATCTATATTACCTATGGATCATTTCAATGTGAATTCAAAATAGTAGTTTTACTGCATAAACTGAGCCTTGATTTGTTGTGTGTTTTTTCAACTTTTTAGGATGGGGCACTGATGAGAAGAGCATAATAACAATCCTGGGTCACAGAAACACTTACCAGAGGCAGCAAATCAGAAAGGCTTATGAGGAACTTTTCCAGGAGGATCTTGTCAAACGCCTTGAGAAGGAGATCTCCGGCGACTTCGAGGTAGGTAACATTGGTCATTAAATTTATCATCAAAACATGGTTGTCCTGTTAGAGGGATCATAAACAAAACAGTTCATAAGTTGTTCACTAAACAGATTGAACTTTTGACTTGAAAAGTCTTTAATAACATGACATATACATCATGACTAAAGGGTCATTCACTTGTCTGTTGACAAATCTTGTGTATGAAACAGAGGGCTGTGTATAGGTGGATTCTGGAACCGGCTGATCGCGATGCCGTGTTGGCCCATGTGGTGATCAAGGAGAGGAAAAACTACCATGTGATTGCAGAGATTGCCACTGTGCTCTCCCCTGAAGAGCTGCTTGCCGTGAGGCGTGCCTATCTCCTTCGCTACAAGCATTCCCTGGAAGAAGATGTGGCTGCTACTACTTCAGGCCATCTTCGCCAGGCAAGTTCATCATTTCGTCCAACTTTTAGATAATTGACTTCACTTTGAGATTTTAACAGAACATAATAGAGAAAAATGGTCTGAGAAAAAGAAGTGAGCGAAAGGTGTTTGTTTAGGTATATGGTAATATGGTTTGAGTCTCTTTTTTTGGGGGGCCAGCTTTTGGTGGGGTTGGTGACCTCATATAGGTATGTTGGAGAAGAGATCAATGCAAGATTGGCACAATCTGAAGCAGAGATCCTTCATGAGGCTATCAAGGAGAAGAAAGGAAGCGAGGAAGAAGTCATTAGGATCTTGACCACAAGGAGCAAGACCCAACTTCTTGCTACCTTCAATCGCTACAGAGAGGCCCATGGAACTTCCATCACTAAGGTACCAGCAGAATAGGCTTTTTTTAACTTAATCTCATTATGTGACTAAACAAAGAGTTTGCTTTTTCCTTAGAAATTGGTGGATGAGACATCAGAAGAGTTCCACAAGGCATTGTACACAGCCATCCGCTGCTTCAATGACCTCATCAAGTACTATGAAAAGGTAAGGTTTCAGTTTCTCCTCTTCCAAATGTGACATCATATTGTATAAAAAGTTTATGAACAAAGAAACAAACTGTTTGAGGAATTTCATCAAACAGGTGGTGCGCAATGCAATAAAGAGGACAGGAACTGATGAGGATGCATTGACCCGAGTGATAGTGAGCAGGGCAGAGAAGGACCTGAGGGATATCAAGGAACTGTACTACAAGAGGAACAGTGTTCATCTTGAACATGCCGTGGCCAAGGAGATCTCTGGAGACTACAAGAACTTCCTCCTCACTCTCCTGGGGAAGGAAGATTAAAGCCTTTAAAAGTTGATGATGATCGGTCTGAGTTACTAAAGTGGTTTGAAGTTTGAAGTGTGTGAGAGATTTCATTGTCTGAGTCCTACTTTGCTTGGTATTGCCCTTTTTGGCTTTGTGGTTTCACAACTTCCAGCTGTGTTATGCTTCGCTTTGGTTTGGTTGCCTTATGAATGATAGAGAGATTTTTCATGCTTGCAACATTGAGTCCATACTATTCTGTTTTTGTTTTCAATAAAGAAGACAAGTTACGACTTAAAGATTGCAAATCAAACAACGTTAAAATAAACAAAGCTATTGAAACAAATTCGCTGATTTGCTCTCAACCGAGCATTGCATCCAGGATACATCAGATTACTCACTTTGTCTTATGCTTGAAGAGTCCATACACTTCTAATTGACTCACATAAATTAAGAAAAAAATATTCTTAATTAATGTCTTTTTTTAATAGGGTCAAAATGATATTAATAAAAGGAAGAAATTATATAGTTCCTACATAATATCGAAGAATGTCAATAACATTTGTAGATCCTAGCATGACAAATATGTAATGAGGCAAGACTGATGTATATGTTTTTGATGTACAAATGATTTGCAAAGATTCCTTAGAACTTTCGTGACAATCACTTCAGCAGAGAATTCAGTAGAAAGCTACTGAAAGACAACAGATGTGCATAATTGGATGACATTAAGTAATCAGTGAGAGTTTTACATCTTCACATAAAGTTACAAATCCTATTTTATCTGACAAAATATTTAAAAATGCCTCAAGCGTTTTGTACAATAAGTCATATTAAGAACCATAAAAAGTTTTTAGGAAATGTTTTACAATTAGGATGGGAAGGAATATTTATTTATTAAAGTATTATGGAGAAGAGAAAGAAAATATATCAATCATGGTTATTTTGCTAAAGAAAAGAATTCTTTCCATTTAAGAGAGTTTGATAATTTGAAGGGGGGCAAAAGATTTTTTTTTTTTTTTGGCAAAAGAATAAGAAGATATATATAAAATTTAATTTTACGTTTTAATAATTTATTGATTCAAACTTATGTCTTAACGGAAATGGATAAAAGAAAATGAGAAGGAAAGTATGAAAAATGAATTAAGTCTCATTATCATTATCATGAACATCACATTATTATTTTATTATTATAGTACTTTTCATCCAGTTGCGTATAAAATGAAATAATAATTTTGTTCTTTTCATATTACATTAGATATAATTATTTGTATGTTTACTTGTAAGTGAGATACTTTGATATTCTTGACACATGTTTAGCTTTATTGCATCTGCATATCAATTTAGGTAGGCTTGTCTTTTTTATTTTATTTTTTTTTGATGTATTTTGGCTTAATTTAAACAGTAAAGTAAGAATAAGTCTTCCATTTTTTAAAGATATTTCAGTGGTAAGTTAAAAAACTCAACAAGCAAACATACGAAAAATAAACAACTGAAATAAATGACTTCGCTTTTGTTGGCTAACCATTCGACACAAGTTTGTCTAGTAACTCCCAATTCTTTATTACTTAATTTTCAGATCCAAGTAGGTATCATGATTTGCTATTATGCAAGCACATGTTATGCTTAAACTTGTGTAGGCAGAGTTACATAATTCAGAACTTTAAATCTCTAATATCAATTCTAAAAAGACTTGGCTATAATTTTTTTTTTTTAAAAGCGCTATAATCAATATGATAAAGTTATTATAGAGTTTAAACCCTGACTTCTAACTTTCTATCTTCCTTTCTTTAAATTAGCCTGATCTAGCAATCAAGGTTAGCAAGAAATCCTTGAAGTTGCCGTTAGTTGTATCTTCAATTTTCTGAGTTAAGGAAGCTCCATACAAGCGTTGATATTCATCCATGATCTGCTTCATATCTGTGTCAGCTCTAGTAACAATCACACGTGTAAGAGCTTTCTTGGTATTCTTATCTGCATCAAATCTCAACGCTGCATCCAGAACCTGATGGCCAAGAAGGAAATTACAGAAAAACCTTTGAAAAATGTAAGGGAGATTCAAATGCTTGATGCTAAATTTCTAATTTAACATTACCTGAATAAAGTATGTTACAGGGGAACAAAGGCATTGCACAGTCTCTTTTAACCTTGAGTCATCAAGATCCTAGCCAAAGGCAGAGAGGTTTGATCAGAAATAGAACTTCATAAGCGAATCTTTGAAACCAAAAACAGAATCTTGAAGGTTTCAAATTTAAAGCACTTATATATATATATATATATAATTGGTTTATAGTGCATTAGTAGTGTGTGATACCTCATCAAGGTTTTTGCCATATAATTCTTTATAGTGCTTATGAACTGCCTGGAGATGAGGCTTGCTTCTTGTTGCTAGCATCCTTATTACTTCCTCATCCTCAAGGATGGGCTTCTCATGAGCAGCCTTAATGGCAGCAGAAAGTGCCTGGGTCTCTGATCTTGCGGTCTCATCTTTAACCTTTGATCCTTCATATCTATAGGCACTCACAAGGGCAAGCAAGAGCTGTTGCCAAAAGCAACAGGAACAAATTTAGAGAATTTTATTCCAATAATTGATAATGTGCAGATAAATATTCTTAAGTAGACCAAGTGAATCGTGAAGAGGTTTGCAATCGTGTTAGAAGTCGGTCAGGATAAAAAGTGTACGCGGACATCCTCACATGTTCATTCATAGTTTGTACGCTTCTATATATTGCAAACTCAATTTATCAAAGTGAAGAACCAGTAAAAGCATAAAAAACAAATGAATGACAGTCAAAAGTATACAAAGCTATTCATGAATACACAAGAACACAAGTAGTGCAACTAAAAACTTGCTAGATATAGTTATTTTTCTACCTATAATTAATCTATAATTTGCTTGATCCGCACAAGAATATCTCAAGCATCAACCAGTTAGAACAACAACCATTATTATGGGGTAGTCTTGAGTTACACCCACCTTACGTTCCGCACCATCAATAAGAGAGACAATGTCTTCTTCAAGGGAACGGTCAAAAAGAGAATGGTAGGCCTTCCTAGCTCCCAAAAGCTCTTCTGAGGTCCTGGTGCATGCAATCTCAACCAGCAATCCATAGGCATGAGGACCCTTCTTGAGTGCTTCCTTTGCCAAACGGGCATCTCTTTCCCATGGATGCATGGCCCACAGTACCACTGCATTCTGATAAACACAAATGATACTTGTATCATCTCCCTTTTTTAGTGTGAATCTTGCTCAGTGATTCAGAATTTGGTTATATATTTGCTCTAACAAATAGACATCAATGCTTGAGCCTTGGTGGTTATCAGTTCTATTTTTGAACTCATGAGATTTACTATTTTGAGTAACCGTTCTTGCACAACCTTTTCTTTTCTTATTATTCTTAGTTTGTTCACCTGAAAATGGTTCAGGCTTTGTGTGTGTGTGTGTGTGTAACAGGACAAAGCAGAGATGTTAAATTGAGAATAATTCGTAAAGAGTAGCATAGAGTAAAACTTAATTGTTGCCCTTCACAGCATGTAAAAATGTGTTCAGTCTAAAACCCTCACAAATAAAATAAAACTCAATTTGGTCCTTTATAAAATAAATTTCTCAATCCGGTCCCTCTAAGATGAGTTTATGGAATCAGGTACTGATATGTAAAAGATTATTGTCGTTGATGGTTTGAGTAGAGAGTGACTAACTTGAAAAATGCCAGCATGAAAGATACTGGGAAGAGATTTTGATGAGTGACCAAGTTGAAATATATGTGTGTGTGTGTGTGTAAAAGAACCCAGCATGAATATACCTTAAAACGCATGAATTCGTGTTTCAGAAGTCGAACTCGACGATCATCCCACTTCTCAAATTGGCGTTCATCCTCTATGAAGAGATGCGGTGTTCCCTTCCTGAAAGCCTTTCTATTCTCCGGCTCCCATTTTCCCAAAATCGAAACCACTGATTTCTCATCAATCCCATGTCCTTTCGTCATCAACAACAGAAAAGGTCAATTTCCATACTCAGAATCATCGTAAACATTTTTAACAATCAAACTATAATTTCTCTCAGAAGCTATGCCGAAAAGCTGCCTATTGAAATTGGACACCCTAAACATGAAATCCCAAATCAATTGAATCGTAACATTTTACCGCGAAAGCAGTTCTATTAGTTCGCAAACTTCAAAATGACATGCAGAATCAGTATCGGAAACAATGAAAGTAATGTACTAATCATGAAGAGTAGCGGAGAGGGACCTGAGAAAGCTTTGTTGAGAGCTGCTACCTCTTCGGGGAGTGCCATGGCTCACTGGTTGAAGAAAGTCAAGTGTTCTCGCTCGGTATTTATACGAATCTGTAGGGTCACTTTTTCACTCCTAAAATCTTAAATTACGTTTCTTATAAAAAATACTACATTAAACAACGTTTCAAAATAACAAGACAACCTTTCCGAAAATACGTTATGAGGCTATAATTAATTCTCTTACTGGGCAACAAAACAGAAATTGAATCTGAAAACCGCACAATACTCCTCACACATTCGTTTGACTGTTATATAGGGTCTCGCAACTCTGTTTATTTTGGTTGAATGAAAGTAACTCAATGTTTAATATGTACTGAATATGCCGTTGTTTATTCATTTGGGTGAAACGGTCATAAATTGGGCGTTTCAGCTCTGTTTTTGGACATTTATTACGATTGAGCAGTAAAAACAGACGAAATGGAACAAGAGCGAAGATTCTCAAAAATTATAACTTGGGAATTTGTAATCACTCAGAATCTCGTTTCCTGGAAGAGAGGAAAATCAAAATCTCCGAAAACAAATGAGTACTGTTAGAGTTCCAGAAATTGTTCCTTCTCCCACCCACGATTGCGAGCGACTCAGAAAGGCTTTCGAAGGTCTCTCTTCCTTCTACTCTCTCTCAGTTTTTCTATTCTATGTAAATGATCCAAAAAGATGAAACTTCCATTGTTTTAGATCATTGAACACGCATGCTAAAATACTATATTTGATGGCAAGTTTACTCTTGTTACGATTAATCATGGATATTATTAGGTCATGTGTTTAGATAATGTAGAATGTGACAGGATTTTTGACGGATGGGGCGGAAGTGATCTGGGTATTAGGACACAGGAATGCCAAACAAAGGAAGGAGATCAGAGAAACTTATCAGCGGCTATTCAATGAATCACTTACTGATCGCCTTCATAAACAACTCTCCAGCAATTTCAGAGTATATCTTTTCCTGTGTCTTTCTGTGAAGTTTACTATATTATTGGTTCATTACACTAACCTTGTTTTAACAACAAAAGTTCCTGAGCCATGCATGTAGGATAAGTGGATAATATAGGTCATTTATAATAATTTCTTGTCAATTCCATTGCATATCAATGCTTTTGTGGACATGGTTAATGCAATCTGCAGAGGTGCTGTGATAATACTAGTACACAGTGATATCTGCTACCTGGTCAAGAGGATTCATATTATAGTGATAATAAACAATATGTGCATGTAAAATTTCAGTTCTATTATAAAGCTTAATTATATCAATGAGTACGTAGCTCATCTGCAGTTGGGCTTTGCTTCCTTAACTAATCGTCTTGAAATTAAACCCTAGAAATGTGGCTACATTAAGAACTCATCGTGAGAGTTTTGCTGCCCTTGTATTCCTGTTTGACTTGACCCAAATGAATTGGAGTCTGATGTGGCTCACACATATTTGGTGGTTTGACACCAAGAAAAGCCTACTTCCTTCCGTCCTAAGTATAGGAATGGGTTTACGTTGGTTTAAAATATAACACCACAATCCACTTTATATTCTAAATTATAATCCCCCCAGAACAAAAATATCGTTATTTATTGATTGTACAAAAGGGGGTTTCCATCAAGAGTTATGCTATATTTGGATGGAGAGAAAATTAGAGGGGAAAGAATACTAGAAGGGAAAACTCAAAAAGAAAAAAAAAAAAGTAAATTTTTTTACCATTACTGGAAGTTTTTTCCTAGTTTCCCTTCTGCCTATTTTCTCCTAATTTTTCTTTCCATCCAAACATAGGGTTAGTTCAAACACACATGATTAAAAAGCGTATTTTAAATAATAACTAATTTAACTAATTTCTTTAATATCGGTAAATATCTAACTCTTATGTTAAGGATAAGAGGGAATGGTGTATTGCTGCAATAGTAATCATGAATTGCACTATAGTATACTGCAACACACAATTTTATGTGACAGGATGCAGTAGTTATGTGGACATATGACCCTCCAGAAAGGGATGCACACCTAGCAAACAAGGCATTGAAGGCTAAGAGGGAAGATGTGACACACCTACAGGTTCTACTTGAAATTGCATGTGCATCCACTCCTAGCCATCTCATGTCTGTGAGGGAGGCTTACTGCTCTATCTTTGATTCCTCACTTGAAGAGGACATTGCATCCTGTGTTTCTCACCCCATCATCAGAAAGGTAAAAACAATGGAGTTCCCGAATCACTTTACAAAAACATTTACCGAATTACTTCTGTCTTCTCAGATTCTGCTCTCATTTACCTACTCTGGGTACTGTACATGCAGCTTCTAGTGAACCTAGTGAGATCCTACAGATATGATAAAGAGGTTGTAAATTTGGAGGTAGCAGAGTCAGAGGCAACGAGGCTGCGTGTGGCAATCAGCACGAGGCGGTTAGATGATGATCGGCTCATTTGGATACTTAGCACCAGGAATTTTTTCCAGCTCAGGGCAACTTTCACATGCTATAAGAAACTTTATGGGATTGCATTGGAAGAGGTTTCACTTGAAATCTTAAAAAGTATTTATATTTACACACACTGTACAAGAACTTGATTATTTGGCTGATTTTCTCTGCAGGATATAAAGAAATGTGGTAATGGTGATTTGGAATCTCTCTTGAATGTAGCATTATGGTGTGTAGAATGCCCTGAGAAACATTTTGCAAAGGTGTTTTCATCTTCATCCCAAATTGATGTACATCTATCATACCTTACATTTCTGCCAATAACAATTGGGTCAAGTGGAAAGGACTCAGTGTCCCTTAAATAAAGCCTCATGTTTGAGTTTTTCAAATAGGAAAAAAAATTATGTTGGGAGAATTCCTCCTATATATTGAGGGAATTGACATGACCTCAAATTTAGCATAGTTGGTACTTGGTAGTATATCATATTGAAGGTACAGTTGGGTACTAAATATGAACATCTCACTCAATGGAAATTCAAATATTAGTTCACTACGTTATGAGAGACTAGCTCCTTTCATTAGACCCAACTCCTGTTATAGTTTGCAATCAAAATATAAACATATCATTTAGAGACTAGAGTTGTAGCTTTTATATATATGGAAAGTTCTCAAATGGATGAGTTTCTAGTTGAAGATTTTTGTGGTTTGATTCATGTGCAGGTGGTGAGAGATTCAATAATAGGGCTGGGAACTGATGAAGAGTCTCTAAACAGAGCAGTGGTAAATCGAGCAGAGATAGACATGTTGAGAGTGAGAGAGGAATATGCTGCCATGTACAATGAAGATATTGAAGGAGCAATCATTAGGGATACTTCAGGTCACTACAAAGAGTTCTTGATGACCTTGCTTGGCAAAAGAATCTGATATATATATGCATTATGATAAACCCACCGAGCACGTCTCATTGTGGAATTCGAAGCAGGTCATGGGCCTCACTTGTTAACATAATTAATCAGCAGTTCCATAAGTTCTAAAGTCTCGTAACTGTAAGGTAGAAACTAAAACCATGGTAGATTGACTATTTTTTTTTTTTAGATTAATGTCTTCTCTTTTAATCTCTACTCTATAAAGAATGAAGAATGTTCAAGAAACACGCCTTGTTCACCAGAAAAATTATTGGTATAACTGTTTAACAATTTCATATGTTCTTTGGACTTTGTATATTATTAGGGAAAATTCTGAATAAATATCATTTGAATTTGAAAAACCCCAAAAAATCTGTTAACATATGAAAATGACAAATAGGTTTTAGGGAAAAAGACAGAAAAATACCACTTGAATTTCAAAATCCCAAATTAGTCCCTTGACAAAGATTTGTATTGTCAATCTTATTACCGTTCTTGTCAATCTCATTACCATTCTTATCAGCGGGATTTTGAAATTCAAATGGTATTTTTCTGTCTTTTTCCCTAGGTTTTAAGGGACTAATATGTGATTTTAAAAAGGTGTGTTTTTACCAAAATGCCCCTCAAGTTTTTTATTTATTAAAGGGTTAAGGTGTAAAAATACCCATGAACTTTTCTCAAAAGTGTATCCAACACCATAAACTTTTTTTAGGTGCAAAAATACCCATGAACTTCTCAAAATGGGGCAAAAATGTCAAACCGTTAATTGGTACAAACGTCCGTTTTGTGGGACCCACAATTTTATTTTTTGAGGTGCAAAAATACCCATGAACTTTTCTAAAAAGTGCACCAAACACCATAAACTTTTGAAAAGTTCATGGGTATTTTTGCACCCAGAAAAAATTTTATGGTGTTGGATGCACTTTTTAGAAAAGTTCATGGGTATTTTTGCACCTCAAAAAATAAAATTGTGGGTCCCACAAAACGGACGTTTGTACCAATTAACGGTTTGACATTTTTGCCCCATTTTGAGAAGTTCATGGGTATTTTTGCACCTAAAAAAAGTTTATGGTATTGGATGCACTTTTGAAAAAAGTTCATGGGTATTTTTGCACCTTAACCCTTTATTAAAAGAAAAAAGAAAAACCCTCTCACCATTGGAGCTCCGGCTACCGGCACCATCCCACTGGCGAGACTTCAGCGGCCAGCTATCAGCACCCTTCGGTGATAACTTGAGTAATGAGATTGACTACTTTAGTATAAAGACTGACTACTTGAGCTTCATAAACCCTGTCCGACGTCGTTAATAAGTTAAATAAAGGTGTCGTACCCTTGCTTATTTTGACTTGCAGCGGAATATTAATTCGTGGTTCAGTGGGCAACACAGGAATAATATAAATATACTGATAATATGTGCAAGATTACAGAAATTTTTCATAGGGGTTTGTACATGATAATTACAACCAATATAGCTGCATATGGTTACTTGGATGTCTAAACCCGTCCTAGTGAAACGGAGACATCTTCCCGCCTTCGTTCCACCACTGCAATTCTCTCGTGTAATTCTCTTCTCTGATCACTACATACCTTCTATATTTTTACCTGTTTAAATTGTTGGTAGGGAGGGTGGGATTCGAGAGAATCTCAGTAGGAAACAGTTATCATAATACATGCATGATAGATGCTAGGTGCATGACATGTTAGCTTTAACTAGATGCATGCCCTATAATGACATTTCTGCATGCTCAACATTTCGTGCAACATAACTATGATCATAGTATAAATAGAAACAAAGCTACATTATTTAGATATGCTCTACACAATCAAGTGAAGCAATCACATACATCACTACATAAGTAGAGATATCAAATACATGCAAACAAGGTAAGTCCCCCACCTCTGGTCTCTAAGTCCTTCTCTTGTACCTTTTTATCAGTATAATATTCTGTGTCCGGCTCAGGCTACTGTCTGATCCTAAAATCCCAAATGTACAAAAATTAGATTAAAACTCATTCATGTACTGTTTTAGGGTCTGTTTGGGAAAGCTTTTGGGTATAAAAAAAGCCCATCTAGCCACCAAAAGCTCCAAAAGCCCATTTGGGGTGTTTGGGAAAGCTTTTGAGTTGGCTGGGCTTATGGAAAAAATGGAGCTTTTGGGAGAAGCTGATCTAAGTAGCTTCTCATACTCCAAAAGCCCATTCATGTATTTTTTTTAATAATAATTGCTCATTTTTTATTTTATCAATTTTTTTTTTAAAATTTTTTCATTTCAATTATCACAATATATATAACTAATATATATATATATATATAGTATCCAATAAAATTCATATTATTTTCAGTCATTTTCCATCTAAACGGGCTTTTCAAACGCTAATCCAAACAGGTTTCAAGTTAGAAAAAAAGTCACTTCTGCCACCGCCAATCCAAACACAAATCACATCTACAATCTAACTTTTCCAAAAGTCTATCTACGAAAAAAACTCCTTCTCCGCCGCTAATCCAAACACGCACTTAGACACTTTCAAAGTGTTTTTGTTGGTTATATTATTCTATATTGAAAAATTACCAAAATACCCCTGGGACCCGGCCCCGCCCCTTTGTACTGATCCGACCATACTTTTCCCGAAATTTTGACCAGAGTTATTCTTACATATTTTTGTCCAAGGAATCCATTTCTAGCTTCGGTTTTCACAAAATCACTACCAAATGACAGTTTTTCCCCTGGCAGCCCCTAATTAGGATTTTAGGGCTATTTTTACAATTTCACATTCGGGGCTTTTCTAAAAAAGTGTTTAACATCAACCCCACCTAATTTTCCATCATAAACACAATAGAATCATCAATTTCATGAAAATCTAGCTCCTACCCCTCCATCTAGCTTTGGCCGAAACTTTAACCCAAGAAATGGAAAATTGTGATTTTTGACTTCAAATCCTTGCACCTTTCTACTTCTAATCACTTGATTAGCTACTTAATTACCTTCTAACTATGATTTAGACTAAATTTAGGCAGCATAACAACTAAGGTTTCCATTTTCCCAAATTTTACAAATCACACAAATCAACCACAAAACCATCGATCAATCCAACAACAACAAGTATTTGAAGTTTAGAAAGCTACCTTTGATTTCTTCTTCTTCTTTCCTCTTGGCTGAAACCTTAAACTCCACAAACTCTAAAGTTTTGCTTCCTAAACACCTTGAATCATGTAGAAGAGAGGCTTAGAGGAAGGATTAGACAAATTATGAATCAAATCACCAAAGGATTCAACTTACCTTTGCAATTTGCTCCTCCTTCTCTCTAAAATCACCCAAGCTCACTCTCTCTCTTGTTCATGTGCTAGGCGCCGGTTTTGGGGGAGGAAAGATGAAGGGAATTGTTTTAATATATGTTGCATTTATCTCTTAATTTACTCTAATTATTTAATTTCCAGAAAGTTGACTTTTGAGGCATATTTTTTCTTAATCTTATCTACATGCAAGTTTATGCCATAAAGCCCATTAGCATGTAACTAGTATTTCTTCTTCTAGTCAGCCATATCACATTTAGGGGTCCAAGTTAGAGCCAAAATGGGATAATATTAATTCACTCCATAATTACAATGTTGCCATAGCAAAAATTTTTTTATTTTTGGATTTAATGGTAATTCTGGCAGATTTTCTGCTTAATCTTTGAAAAATCATAACTTTATTTGTAGACATCGTATTTGAGTGATTCCAAAGGCTATAAAACCCTTATCGAGTCTATTTTCAAGGAAAAATATAGCATTTAGCCAACTGGAAGCACAAAATTCCCAGAATTTAAATTTTTGGACCCTGTTCTAGAAAATCAACAATTTTTCTGGGCTAACTTCAAAAATTCATAACTCTCTGCATACAACTCCAAAAATTACCCATTACTTATCAAATTAAAGCTTAGGATGTCTACTATGATCCTGTAAAATTTCATAATTTTTTGTCATCATTTGGTCATCCAAAACCATATGACAAACTTACTTCCTTGCTGGAAATTTCACTGGCAGCAAATTCAAATGTTTTTCATTGTGTTCCAAGCGTAATCATGTTGTGTGAAATCACTAATTACTTGGTTTTGTCATTTCATGTGCTTTTTAATTCTCCATTTATTTCCTTATCTCTAAGGAATTTTAGTAACTAAAATTTGGGATGTTACAAAAGGTAATGACAACTTAAGTATGACGATTGACAAATTATACTCCCGAGGTTATTAATGGCTACACTTAAGTAGTTATTGCCTTTATTCAACTTGTTAATGATGCTTGATAGAGCTTAAGGAGCTCAAGTAGTCAATTCCATTACTCAAGTTGTCACGGAGCTCCAGTAGCTGGAGTCTTGCCTGTGGGGTGGTGCTGGTCATTGGAGCTCCGGCGCTAGTGAGGTTTTTTCTTTTTTCTTTTAATAAAAAAAACTTGAGGGGCATTTTGGTAAAAGCACAATATTTCAAAATCCCAGATTAGTACCTTGAGACCTATTTGTCAGTTTCATGTGTTAACAGACTTTTTGGAGTTTTCTAAATTTCAATGGTATTTATTTGAAATTTTCGCATATTATTATATCACTTTACTTTCAAATTATTATTTTTAGGTGCGATTATAGTTTAACGATAATATTTCAAAAATAGGACACACGACTATGTGTGATTAGTTAGAGAACTTGTCATATTGAATATAAGAAATTGGGTAAGGGAGCAAAAATGCCCATGATAATTGCATAAAAGAGCATTGAGCACCATAATAAAATTTTAGGGGCAAAATGCTTATGGTGTATAAAAAAAAGTAGCTTAAATGCCACCACTGTTTTGCTGAGCAACGTTGACCGTGTGTATTGAATGATTGACCAGAGGTGCTGATGTGGACGGTAACTTGGTGAAGGGTGTGTGGATGACATGGACGATGAACTGGGGGGACCAAAGACTAATCTGGACGTTGTTCTAAAATAAAGAAAAAGAGTGGGCTTGGTGGCGATAGAGTGAGATGTTAGTGATAGAGACAAATCGAAGCTAGGGATTTGATTGAAAGAGAGGCGAATCGCGAAAGGGACGGGGAGAAAATCGAGCAAGTGCGGAATACAAGGTTAAAGATTGGGAAATCCAGAGGTTGCGAAGCGTTCGAAGGGACGGGGAAATCGATTTACATAGTAAAATTTCAAACACAGTTACAAAACCAGAATGTACAAATTCACAAACACCATCCTTACAATCTGTCATATTTTCCTCCTCTTTTGCCTAAAAAAAACTTGTGTATATACATGCCAAAGCCAATGACATATATACAGAATTTAACCACCTTCCTGTAAAATTCCCAAAATAAGATTGTGCAATTTCACAACCACCATCCTTACAAACTATCAAATTTTCCTCCTCTTTTGCAAACAAAATAAATAAAAAACGCATATATATAATCCAAAGGCAATCACATATATACAGAGTTTAATTACCATCCTGTAAAATTTCAAAACCAAAGTATACAAATTCACAAACACCATCCTTACAATCTGTCATATGTTCCTCGTCTTTTGCAAAAAAATAAAAAAAAACGTATTTATAGTCCAAAGCCTTCGCACTCATTTTAGCATCAATAATCTTCAAATCATTCAGAGTTTTACTTGATTGTAGTTTGGGCAGCCATAAAACCTTCTCCCTGGGTTCCCTTCTGTCCATGTTGTCCTCCGTGGAGCCAGCAATTTGTGATGGAAGTACCTCGGCGGCCCTTCGTAATCGTCCTCACGAATTGAATGCCTTAAGAAAACGACCCTTCTTTTGCTTCTTACGAACGTTGAAGAAGAGGACAAAGCCATCCCCTTCCTCTCATCAAGTCTCCTAACTCCAATATGCTTGCTTCTCCTATCGTCCATCCTCCAAGTTCGCCGACAATCGCTTTTTCCTCTTGACATCACCTAGGTCTGCATTTAATGGTGGACATTACTCTTTACACCCACTCATTATAAAATAACCTGCCACGTTTACCTCCTACTCATCAACTTTAGACACGTTGGAGGGAGATTAATGGCTGTTTGCTCAACAAAACGGTGGTGGCATTTAAGCTATTTTTTTTATACACCATAGACATTTTTGCCCTTAAAAATTTATTATGGTTCTCAATATTCTTTTATGCAACCATCATAGACATTTTTACTCCTTTACCCCTAAGAAATTTGACCTAAGTACTGTTCTCCCTCGCCACGTATAGGACCCATAAGTAGGATGCCATGTGAGCTTTACTGTTTGAAAAATGAATGCGTGAAAAGTAAGTCTACCAAGGAAAGGCGGCGAAGAGGCAAATGTAGGTTCCATTAATGGACACCTAATGTGGACCCTCTTCATTCTCACAAGTTCCTCGTCAATTTCATTTATCATACTCTTACCAAATTACTTCCACCTCAATGTATAAACATCCCCTCTAAACATTAGATTTTTTTTTTCCAGTACACTCAAATATTTTCCTATCAGAGATAATCTTATTTGAGGAATTATCAATACTAATTATTAACATTTCTTCAAACAAAAAATTTAAATATTAATTCATCATATTATGAAAGACTAACCTTTCTGTCTAGCTACTTCACTCCTATTGGTAAAAAAAAAAAAAGTAGTTTTTTCTTTGGGTAAAGATGCAAGCTATGGACATCGGGGAAGTTAGTGTGTGTGTTCGCCACTCAGCTTACCGACTGCGTTAGTCGGTTTTGCTGTTTGGTTTGGTCCAAAAAAAAAAAAAAGATGCAAGTTATGGAACAGCTTAAAAGCAAATGGAATTGAATGCACGACCTCTTCTCATTAGGGAAACTTGGTGCTTTATTGCCTACAAAAGAAGTTGATATACATGAGCCAAACACGTTCCAAACCTCATGGAAATATACCTCGATATATATTTTTTAATAGTAACTGTATGTATATGTAACGACCCTACAATTGAATGGCCTCATCTTTGAAATGATATTATTGGCTATTGCATGCATATATACAATAATATCATCATCAAAAGGACCCTCTCACGTACATATACTCAAGTGTCTCGTATATCTCCACCTTAAAGCATGTGGACAGATAATATGTCACTTTCTTGGCAGCTCTCTCAGTTGGCTGACATTCTCACTCTTTGGCTGGCATCTTCTTGTTAAGAGTATTCTTGTTTTTAAAAAGTAATTCCGTTATTGTAAATAACATTACAGGGAATATAAAAAGAATACTCCCTCTGATCTTTAATATATGGTTCATTTACCTAATTTGATTATATTAAAGAAGTTAGTTAATATGACATGTATTTTCTAAAACGTCATAGTCATCTTTCTTAATTCCTTTATTCCTTCTCCTCTTTAATTATTGTTGAGGGAACATCAATAAAGATAAACTAGAAAAAGATTGATAAATATAAAAAATAGGTCTAGGACCAAGATCAACTCCCTAAATAGGTTCTATATTAAGAACTGGAGGGAGTAGAATATATATAAAGAAAAAGAATAAGGTAAAATCTCTACCATTAAACAACTAAGATTCAAATCCCATTCCTCTCAGAAAAGTTATCCTACATTATTTAGAGTTTGATCATGCCTCAAACAAATTGTCTCTAATAAAAAAAGATATACGGTTTGTGCACAAATAATTTCTCAGTGATAAAATTTTCTCTTGGTTCATTCACACTCTCAAGTTAATTATATATGATATCCATAAGTCATAAACAATAATATTATTTTATTATCTTAACTTTTGTACAATGTATGAAACACAAATCCAGTTTGGTAATTAAAGGCAAGGAAAGATAAATAAATAAATAAAAATTAAAATTTACTCAGGCCGGGGTTGTTGTTTAATTTGAAAATAATAAATAACAAATTTAAAATTTTAAAAATAATAATAAGTACATGATAAAACATTTCCTCAAAATTCATGTTCTTAAATAATAATTAGTTAAAAGATTTTCTCTAAATTAGATTAATTAGGCATCACTCAAAATACAATATATTAAAATTTTAAGAATAAAATAAAATTAAATCTGGAACACCAAATTGTGATTTAGATTGTCCAAAAGAAGGAATGAGCACACTTCCAGTCTGAGAGCATTTATTTTAAGCACTTTTTCACTTAGTTGAGACAAAATTATTGTCATTGTTTACTTTGTGTAACACAAAATCACTTGAAAACAAACAAGTAAGATATGATAGTATGGTACTAAATCTGTTTTCAAATTTCAACACCTACCTCCTCAAGGTTCTGAATCATATGCGTTGTTGCATATTGTTTGAACTTTAGATCACAGAACAAAGTATACAAAGTCATCAATAATAGGGAAGAACTACCTATAGCAAGAAAGCCAGCTAATACTATAAGAAGCTCATTTAATGGAGAGGATGAACTTCCAACTAAAAAAACGGTGACTAATGTCATATACCTATATTTACATACTTATTAAGCATATATAATTGGTACGTATCTAAACCTGTAACCTCAAACTTGTCAGTTAATAGCACAAAAAATAAGACATCATGCAACCTCAACAGATCAGTGATGTGCTTTACTATATATAGAAGTGCCATATACCATCATCACTCACTCACTCAAAGCCTTTTGTCTTTGTTTAATTTGCCACACATATATATCTTCAAGAGTGTGTGTGGCATTTATCAGTGAGTTTCTCGAAATGAAGAAAGCTATTAGCTTCCTTTCGCTTTGTGCGTTGTTTCTTCTTGTCAGCTTCTCTTCTTTTTCTTCAGCGACGTCAACTGAAGACTTTCCAGGTTTGGACTTCTACATATTCTCTTTCTTTTTTCCTGCTATAACAATTTAGGTAAATTGTGTTCATCAGAGAATAATGGGCACCTAAGTGGGATGGGGAACGCTGCCCCAAACCGTTCTACTTAAAGTTGGACTTGTTATCTCATACTACCAAGCATCGATCAGAATGAGATCATCATTATATATATTAAGTAATTTGATAGAAATTATACTCATATAATTGAGGAATATATTTGTATTCTTACTAAGTGGGTGGTGCATCTATATTCTCATGCTATATATATAAACAATAAATAAAAACACAAAGTTCAAGTGTCCATAAATTTTCACTCTACTAATATATTTAATTAATTTATACATGTATGAATGTATAACATTAATTCATTTGTTTGTCTTTTAGAAGTATTTTTACTGTATTCGAGGTAAATATTTAAGAGGGGTTTTGTCTCGATTTGCGGAAAAGTACTAAAAAAAGCAAATTTTTATACTTTCCAAACAAGCACTAAAGTATAACATTTGCCATTCCAGTCAATATATATATATATATATTACTGACTCATATTTGCTTTTATATTTCATGAGGATAATTTGTTTACATCATTATCTATTGATTAAGACTAATTAGTAGAAGTTATGCACAACTGATTTTGCAGGTAATGAAGTGAACACTGTTGGAAACAAGGAGTTGACAAAGACAACCTTGAAGAACGATGAAGATGAGGAAAAGTTCAAGTTTATTCCACACAAGCCATTCTTCAAGAAACCATTCTTCAAGGTCCCGCCAAAAGTGGTTCCACTGAAGCCATTCCCACCAGTTGACGGAAAACCAATTCCAGTGGAAGATGAGAAGCCAATTCCTGGATTCGAAAAGCCTTTCTTCAAGAAGCCATTCTTCAAGAAACCATTCTTCAAGAAACCATTCTTCAAGATCCCACCAAAAGTGGTTCCACTGAAGCCATTCCCACCAGTTGATGGAAAACCAATTCCAATAGAAGATGAGAAGCCAATTCCTGGATTCGAAAAGCCTTTCTTCAAGAAGCCATTCTTTAAGAAGCCATTCTTCAAGAAACCATTCTTCAAGGTCCCACCAAAAGTGGTTCCACTGAAGCCATTCCCACCAATTGATGGAAAACCAATTCCAGTGAAAGATGAGAAGCCAATTCCTGGATTCGAAAAGCCTTTCTTCAAGAAGCCATTCTTCAAGAAGCCATTCTTCAAGAAACCATTCTTCAAGGTCCCACCAAAAGTGATTCCACTGAAGCCATTCCCACCAATTGATGGAAAACCAATTCCAGTGAAAGATGAGAAGCCATTGCCAATTCCTGGATTCGAAAAGCCTTTCCCTAAGCCTTTCCCATTTGTGAAGAAACCCTTTCCCAAGCCTTTCATTAAGAAGCCTTTCCCATTCCCCAAAAAGCCCTTCTTCCCCCCAGTTAATCCTTGAGACACGACACCAATATCGCTATAGCCCTTGTTAAATTATCCTTCCATGTAATTGGAATGAAATAAAAAAAAAGGCACACTAGGTACTTGTCCATTTTCATATCTTTAACATTTATTGCGCCTGAATTTGCAGAATTAATATATCTATCTCTATTATTGTTATGTGTATTGTATTTGCATCTTGAAGAATATTGCTATTATAAATAAAGCTTCCAGGAGCTCCTATATGTACACAGAAATCCATTTATTAGCTATGTTGTCATTGCTGGTTCTCTCTCTAATCTCTATATATATACTTCTCTGATCCTATTTATAAGACACTTTCAATATACTTCACACAGACGAAGAAAAATTTAAACTCCATTAACTATGTCTTAAAAGTCAACAAATTTTCAACTTTACCCCTATTTAACTATAAATTTTTCAAGAAAATAAAAATTTACCTGGTTATAACTGAAGGGTAAAATTGTACATTCTTATAAAAATTTAATGATGCGTCTTACAAATATAACCAAAAAATACACTTTCTACTTTATAAATGGGACCAAATAGGAATATTGTTAAACAAGCCCAACACTGATTGAGAATTCAACATATATTATTTACCTAAGGGTTAAGGGGCAAAATTAACCTTAAACTTTTCTCAAAAGTCCATCAATCACCATAAACTTTTTTTTTTGTGTGCAAAAGTAACTATAAATTTTAAAAAATGGTGCAAAAGTAACCATGAATGTTCAAAAAAGGGGCAAAAGTGACATTACCGTTAACGACCGTTTACTCAAAAGTTTTTAAGGGGCAAAAATACCTATAAACTTTTTTTCAAAAGTGGACTAACCACCATAAACTTTTTTTTTGTGCAAAAATAACCATAAACTTTCAAAAATGAGGCAAAAGTGATGGTCCTTTTACAGTATTAAAATGTCATCTTTTTATTATTCTAAGTCCAGGAAAACAACACCTCGACTTGTCCACCATGATTTTTCCAAACCAAAAATTGAAAAACTGATCTTCAATGAAGATGACATTGTCATTCTGCTCTCACCGACATGTCGTAAATAGAATTGTTGATATTAATGGAGTCATAAACGCAATTGCCAAAATTGTTGATGGGGAACGATTTAAACAATTCCATTTACTGCACGTCAGTGAGAGCAGGATAGTGATGTCATCTTCATTGAAGATAGGTTTTTCAATTTCTGGCTTGGAAAAATCATGGTGGACAAGTTGATGTGCTTTTTTCCTGGACTTAGAACAATCAAAAGATTATATTTGAACTCAGTAAGATAACCGTCACTTTTGCCCCATTTTTGAAAGTTTATGGCTATTTTTGCACAAAAAAAAAGTTTATAGTGGTGAGTGCACTCTTCAGAAAAGTTTATGGGTATTTTTGCCCCTTAAAAACTTTTGAATAAATGGTCATTAGCGATAGTGTCACTTTTGCCCCCTTTTTAAAAGTTCATGATTACTTTTGCACCATTTTTAAAAGTTCATGGTTACTTTTACACAAAAAAAAAGTTTATAGTGATGGGTGCACTTTTGAAAAAAGTTTAAGGGTGGTTTTACCCCTTAACCCTTTACCTAATGAAGATTTTACAACAACACAATGTGTCATAGTCCCCATATTTATATAGGGTCAGATTGTCCCAAGTTGGGACATACTCGTAATTACATACTTTTATCTAATAACTAACTAATACTCCCTCCGGTCCTAATTATAAGACAAAGTTGATTTTTTTGGAGAAATTAAGAAAGCCAATTAAATTACTTTAGAGTGTTTATATTTTTAGTATCCTTAGATTATATATTAGTTTATTAGTCAAATTAATTAATCTGAAGAAAAAAATAAAAATAAAAATATTCTAAAGTAATTTAATTGGCTTCCTTAATTTCTCCAAAAAAGTCAACTTTATCTTATAATTAGGACCGGAGGGAGTAACTAATATTGCACACTAATATCCTTATTTATTTATTTTACAAATATAATCCTATATATTTCTTAAATACTGTAGTTAATGTCACCTGCAATGCAAAGAATATATTAATAACCGCATGCGCAGCAAGAAGAAGAAAGTATCTAGCACTTTCAGGACAGACAAGAAAAGCTGGATTAGGTAGTCACTTGCAGTTTATTTTGTTTGTAAAGAAGATAAAGAATTGTATTAATTATCAACTCAACAATAATGATGATGATTACTATAAACCCTTCTAATTAAGGATGATTTATCCTAAACTTGTAGGGAACCGTGTCCTTCACACCAGTTAATGCAATGTTACATGACCATGTATATAAGTTTTGGAGTCACCAATAACAAGGTGATTAACACTAATAACAAACTAATCACTTTGACTAATTCAACCTTACAACATTTTTTATATAAAAGCATGTCAAAACCCACAATTTCTTTTATGTTTTTCTAGGTAAGGGGAAAAAAAGAACAGTTTTAATTTTAGGATCAGGACTCTCTTCATGCTACGTACTCCCATCAAAATAGAGCGACTAAAAAAAGAAGGTAATCAATCTTGGGGTCAAGTCTATATACTCCTTCCAGTACTTAACACGGAGATGATATTGATTTTGATAAAATTTTTATATTTGTCAATATTTTTAAATTAATTTGCTCCTATTGATACTCTTTCAACAACAATCAAGGATGAGAGGGAAAAAAGAATTAAGGAAAGTGAATAGGGTGTTTTAGAAACTATATGTCATATTAATTAATTTAACTAATTTCATTAATCTAATTAAATTAGATAAATATATCTTATATTAAGAATCGTAATATATATATATATATATATATAAAACTATATGTCTAACTTCAATACCAAAAAGCGCCAGCCAAAATGAGACCAATGTTAAAAATAAAACAAACCCAAAAGGCATTTTCTGATGATTTTATTTTAATCTCCAACAACTATTGCAAATTAATTACACGCAAAAAAGTGAACTTTCATAACATAATATATAATCTTCAATATATAATAATTATGACCCTCTCAATCCACATCATCCCCAGCATCTGTAGCACATCCAATTAAGGGCATGTTTGTTTGGGCGTTATGATTGTTTATAAGTTGCTTTTTACGTAAATCGAGACATAACTCTTCTCACATATTTACTTCGTATACCGTAAATCACTATTGAAAAGCTACTTATAAACAATCGAATCGTTAAAACAAACATGCCCAAAATCTACTTTACCAAAACTGAATAAAATTGTACACTGGCTTTTCATAATTATTGGTTGGAAAACTCAAGTATGTTAGATATTTTTATTAAAATGATAATATTTTATCTTTTTATTTATTCAGATTACATCTAGATGTATATTTGATCATATAAAAAATATATTAATTAATTATTTTGATCAAATAAATACTCTATATATTATAAAGTTATTCTAAATATTAGAATATTTTTTTAAATATTATCAGTTTAATATATTTTGGATAAAATATTTCTCGATTATGTCCCGCAAGTGATTTAGATAAAGATTTGGTTTAAAGTCAGCTGTCTGACTAGTAAAACTGTTACAATCCTTGATGGGAGGTTATAAATAACCTAGATTAGGTCTTAGAACAACACGTCAAATACTGATTTACTCTTGACAGGCGACAGCACCTATCAGACCATCATTTATGTCTCATCTTCCCGTTAGAAGAATCCTATTTTTATCTTATAATCTCTTCTCTCTTTTTAACTTACAGCTCTCAAATTGTAAGATACAACATGTAGAGTTACTATAGTTAAAAATACTATCAATAAAATCTTCTGTTGTTACTCTTTATTTTTAGAATTCATATTATATATCTAAGAAGTTATTTTTGTATTCAATCCAACATATGATATCACAGCATGTTCGATTCTCCTGTGTCCAGTGTCTCACGCATGTTATTATTATGCGTTTCTTATTTTAGGAAATAACATGGTATGTGACTATTGGAAAGCAATTATAGAGCTGTGATAGTTTTTCTTTGAGGGACCCGATGCATACTTTCCGTATTTTTGACATTCTCTAGCTATTCTTGATCTATAAATCTTTTAATAGAAGATATTGGGATTAATTTCTGTGTACATATTCGGTTTGAGTTTTTTCCATGTTCTTGAATCATTGCCGTCGCGTTGCAGTGATCTTTTTGGTTTTGAATCTGTAAGATTTTGTTTTGATCCTGGATAATCCGTTTTAAGCTTTTAATCTTCGATGCATCTATTGAAAATAATTGAGAGTTTGTTCTGGGAAATTTTTAATTTTTTCCGCCGGCGAAATCACTGTTTTTCTGAGGAGAAAGGACCGCCGGAACAGACGACGTCCAGCTGCAGTATGGTGGCTCGATCCGAGTCAGGGTGGCAAGTCGGGTCACGTTTTTAGGGCTCAGACGGGTTTAGAAGACGCTGTAAACGGCGTCGTTTCGAGTGTGGATGAAACGCTGCGCTTTTAAAGATCCACACAGATGGGCTTGCTGTTTGGGCCTGACAGATTAGGCCGATGTCAATTTTTTAATCAAATTCCGTTTGTAGTTTATTCTCTGGGCCGTGAATTTTGGGCTACGCAATTTTTTTCTACCTTAAAAGATAAATGCTATTAGGCTTTTGTGATCTGCCTTGAAATTTTGATTAAAGTATATGGGCCTTAAAAATTTTGAAATTGCAAATATTATGTTTATTGCTTCGGGCTTGGATTTTATTTTCTGAACAATAATTTTTTGGGCTTTGTTATTTGAGCCAGTGATATGTTTTTTACCCATTCTTTCTCTTGGACTTTAATTGTGGCCCTTGTTTATGTTGTTGGCCACACCTTCTTCAAATGTCATTAGAGCTAAATAAATATTATTTCTTGAGCAAATTATTCTGATTTATTTATTTAGTATTATGATTGTTTACATAATCTCTGGCATGTACTATTGCTTGAAATTTATTCTTTTGAGAATCATTGTCTAAATGTTTATATTATTGATTTTGGAAAATTATACAATTGTTGCATTTTATTGAATATACTGTTGAAATTATTTTAAGCAATAGTGGGAGAATTTCAATCGCCTAATTATAATCGTTGATTAGAATGATTGGTTTAGAATAAAATTCTCATTAGATTTAAGTGTATATTTATGTTTTTAATGCATATGATATTCGTGACTAGCATGCCCTTTTCCTGGGGGGTAGCCACAGCATCCTCATTTCTATAGCATGTGCGTTCTAATCACATATAGAATTATAGAATATTGGTTGTAATTATATATGAGATTATAACTTATCTTTGCCCACAGGTAGATATTTATAAGTAGCCTACAGTTAGGATGAAATAAAATGGCATTGTATTTTCTAAGTAGCCCACAGGTATTGGAAAATATAACTGCATTTTAGTTTCATCAATTTGATACAAATACATTGTATGCTTGTATTCTTTGCCCATAGGTAGATGCTGGTGATATGTATTTGTAATTGCACACTTTATATGAGATTAAAGCATGCGCATGTCACAATGATTTTGTGTTAGTTTCAAAAATCTTATATGTGAGTAAATTCATAATTTTGCAGCTCCTGTTACCACTGAGATTGTCACTAAATGAATAACAAAATAATCTTGGATGGTACTAATTATCTCGACTGGAAAGATAGTGTTTTATTGGATCTTAGTTGTATGGATCTGGATTTTGCTTTGAGGGTTGACGAACTCCAAAAACCAGCTGATGACTCAATGGACCGAGATGCAAGAGACCATTATAATTAGTGGGAGCGGTCTAATCGCCTATCTCTTATGCTTATGGAAGCTTTAGACAAGTAATTTAAACTGTCAAATGAACAAATGGGTGGAACCATCATGTTTGAATTATGTGCTTTAAGGCTTTACAGGTATTGGGAGCATAAGACAACATATCATGAAGATGAGGGATCTCTCCTCTTAGCTGACACCCTTCAATATGGAATCTACTGGTTTCACTTGGTGGGTCGGGAATGCCGACTTATGAATTTATCCGGGAGCTAGAAGAGAAAAGAAGGAAGATAAGGATAAGAACAAAAACAAGATTCCTCTTATTAAGGTAGCAAACAAGAAGGATGCTAGGTGCTTCTTTTGCAAGAAGAAGGGACACATGAAGGCTAAGTGTCTCAAGTACAAGGCTTGGCTGGAAAAGAGAGTATCATCAATGATAATTTGACTAGCCTGTGGCATAAGAGATCGAGGCATATCTCCATTGAGAGAATCAAGAGGTTAACTAAGGATGGAGTTATTCCATCCTTAAACCATTTAGATCTTGGTTCTTGTGTGGGCTGCATCAGGGGAAAGTAGATCAATAAGTCATATAAAGGGGCTAGGAGAAGTTCTGAATTACTTGAGATTATACACATAGATATATGTTGTCCCAATTTGACTGCATAGGTAAAAAATATTTCATAACTTTTATCGACGATTACTCACGTTTTATGTATGTCTACATGCTTCATTGTAAAAGTGAGGCACTAGATGCCTTTAAGGAATACAAGGCTGAAGTGGAAAAACCAGGGTTATCTAACCCGGACCGGCCCGGCCAAACCGGACCGGAAACCGGCGACCCAGTCTCTAAACCGGTTCGGTCCGGGTCAGATTTTTTATTTTTATTTTTTTAAAAAAATTTTTTAAAAACATTTTTCCTTTAGAATTTCATACTATAAGTCTAAAATATTTCATTTCTCACCGGTTTGGTCCCGGTTTAGCTCGGTTTGACTCCGGTCTGACCTACTTACCCTTGACCCAATATCTCGACCGGTCCACTGATCGGTCCGGGTTTAATTACCTTGGAAAAAACAGATTGGGAAACCAATTAAAATTGTGAGATCAGATAAATGTGATGAGTATTTTGGTAGATACACTAGTAAAGGACAAGCGCCTGGTCCTTTTGCAGACTTTCTTCGAGAGTAAGGTATAGTTGCTCAACATACCATGCCTGGCTCACCAGATATGAATGGTGTAGCTAAAAGAAGAAATATGACCTTTCTAGATATGGTTAGGAGTATGTTGAGTAGCTCCAAACTATCAGTTTCCTTGCAGAAAGAAGCATTCACGATAGCCCTATAAATACTTAATGGGGTTCCAACAAAAGCGGTGCCTAAGACACCCTTTGCAATCTGGAAAGGGTGGAAATCCAATCTAAATCATGTTAAAATATGGGGGTGTCCTGTGGAAGTGAGAATGTATAATCCACAAGAGAAGAAATTGGATCTTAAGACGATTAGAGCTTATTTTATTGGCTATGCTGAAAGGTCTAAATGTTATAAATTTTATTGTCCTCTACCTTCAAAGAGGTTTGTAAAATCTAGGAATGCAAGATTTCTTGATAATAATGTGATTAGTGGGAGTGATCTTCAAGATAATCACAAAGAGGGAACCACTAACACAAATGGTGAGGAAGCATCAATGAATGAAGACATTTCTTTAACAAGAGTTGTCGTAGAACATGAAGTGTTTCAAATAGATCAAGTTAATGATGCTGAATATGAGAAACATATTCAGAATGATTAAGCTATCACACAACCACAAAATGTGACAGACAATGTTCCAAATGAGCAACTCGAACCGACCCAAGAGGTTGTATTAAGAAGTCAATAAGAGAAAGGAAATATGCATTACCTAGTTATTACATAGTGTATCTTACGGAGTTTAACTATGAGGTAGTTGTTGAGAATGGCCTATTAACGATTCCTCAGGCTATGCAAAGTGTAAAATCTAAATTGTGGTATGACACTATGATTGATGAGATGAAATCTATGGCAAAAATTATGTTTGGGAACTTGTATAGTTACCTAAAGGGGCTAAAGTTGTTGGCTGCAAGTGGGTTTTCAAAACCAAAAGAGATTCACAAGGTAATATTGATAGATACAAGGCTAAATTAGTTGCTAAAGTTTTTACTCTAATGGAAGGAGTTGATTACAGAGAAACATTTTCTCCTGTGTCTACGAAAGACTCTCTTCGCATTATCATGGCATTAGTTGCATATTTTGATCTAGAGTTACATCAAATGGATGCAAAGATTGCATTTCTTAATGGTGAACTTGAGGAAGAAGTCTACATGAAGCAAGCAGAGGGTTTCATTGCAAAAGCCAAGGTTAAACTTGTATGCAAGCTAAAGAAGTCTATCTATGGTCTTAAGCAAGCTTCACGGCTTCCATGAAGTCATTACATCTTTTGGCTTCATTGAGAACGTCATGGATGAATGCATATACCATAAGATTAATGAGAGCAAGATCATATTTTTGATTTTGTATGTGGATGGTAAACTGCTTGCAACAAGTGACTTAGGACTACTACGAGAGGTAAAACAGTTTTTGTCCAAAAGTTTTGACTTAGGACTACTACATCTTTTGGTTAGCTGTAAAGAAAGTTTTCAGGTACCTTCAAGATACTAAACACCACATGCTTACATATAGAAGAACAAACAATCTTGAAGTGATTGGTTACTCAGATTATGATCTAGGAGGATGTGATGATACAAGGAAATCTACTACTGGTTATGTCTTCCTACTAGCAGAAGGAGCCATATCATGAAGAAGTGCTAAACAAACACTTATGGATCCCTCTATTCGTGATACTGAGTACATAGCATGTTTTACAGCAAGTACACAAGGAATCTGGATAAGAAATTTCATCGTTGGGCTTAAGATTGTAGATACAATCTCTAAGCCAATAAAAATGTACTGTGACAACAAAGCTGTAGTGGCCATAGCCAATAACAGAAAAAGTGGAAGTCGAAGTAGGTTTGTCGACTTAAAGTTCCTATATTTGAAAGATAGGGTTAAGGTTGGCCAAGTCTCGGTTGAATACATCAATACAAAGAAAGTGCTAGCTGATCCTTTGACTAAAGGGATGAAATCGAGGGACTTTGTTTTGAACATACCTTATATGGGGCTTAAGCCATTACAGGATTAAACAAGGTATGTGAAGTGATGAATTTCTGCTTATTGTTATCATCTCTATATATTTTATTTTGTATACATTTATGATTGTTGAAATTGATAAGTATTAAGATAGGAACCGAATAGACATTAAGGTTTATTTATGAAGTATTGACCCATTAAGGATTTTACTTGTGATACATGGAAGGTAATACTCGATCAAAGAGGACTTACTACCATGATTTCTATAGCGTTGCTTAAATGAACCGTACTCACCAAATGACATTAGATTGCAGGCCAAGTGGAAGAATGTTAGATATTTTTATTAAAATGATAATATTTTATCTCTTTGTTTATTCAAATTATATCTAGATATATATTTGATCATATAAAGGATATACTAGTTAATTATTTTGATCAAATAAATACTCTAGATATTATAAAGTTATTCTGAATATTAGAATATTGTTTTAAATATTATCAATTTAATATATTTTGGATAAAATATATCCCGATTATGTCCCGCAAGTGATTTGGATAAAAATTTGGTTTAAGGTTAGCTGCCTGGCCGGTAAAGCTGTTACAAGCCTTGATGGGAGGCTATAAATAGCCTAGACTGGGTCTTAGAGCAATACATCGAATACCGACTTGCTTTTCAAGGGTTCCCTGACCGGTGATGGCAACTATCAGACCATCATTGTGCCTCATCTTCCTATTAAAAGAATCCTAAGTTTTTGTCTTATAATCTCTTCTTTCTTTTCAGCTTGCAGCTCTCAGATTATAAGATATAGCGTGCAGAGTTATTGTGGCTAGAGGTACTATCAGTAAAATCTTCCGATGCTACTCTCTATTTTTAGAATTTATATTATATATCTAGGGAGTTATTTTTGTATTCATTCCAACAAAGTATTCCAATAAAATATATGTTTACAAGTTTATTAAGAACCAATTTAAGGCTCAACCTGCCCCTTCTAATCTCATGGTTACTAAGTACTTTCCAACCTAGGTGTATTAAAAGTCAAGTACTTGCAATCACTCTAATAGCATACTTTCACCATTGAACTCAAGACTTGATATGATAATGGTCAAATATGAGTTGGGTTTCTACTATTGGTGATCAAAGTTTATAGGACTTCAATACCATCCATTTTGATGTTTTTAACACCAAATCCCTTGTCAGATCTTTTGTTAAAAGATCTACAAGATTTAATTCAGATCTTATATAACTAATGAAAATTACTCCATTATTCAAAAGCAAATCTTTCATATAGCTATGTCTTATGTCAATATGTCGTGACTTTTCGTTATAAACTTAGCTATAAGCCCTTGCAAGAATATGTTGACTATACCAATAAATAGATATTGGTACCAACTTCATACTAGAGTCAAACAATGAATAACCATAACAACAATCAAGATTATAACCATGTCAACAACAACTTATGGGTTATTTTCTATTATTAAATTTACCATAGTCAAACATGTCAATAGAATGTATAATTCTATCATTCCCCCTTTTCTCTAAGGTCTTATGAGACTATTCTTCCTTCACTACATGTACCTTCTCATGAGTGCTTCTGTATCATGGAACTTTTGCTATACTCCTATTCTATGAGAAGATAATCTCTCGGTTGCTAAATAGAAATTTACTTTTTATGTTTAGTTTAGTCACTTTTTCAAGTCTTTCTATGAAGGAGGAAATATATTTATAATTGATGAAACAATAATAACAAATTCATCCACATGCATGTTATTTTTTTGAAATTATTCAAACCATGCATGTTCAATTCGTGCATATATTCTATGCCAAAATTTCACCAATCATTCTAATTAAAATTAGAACACAACATGACAATTATCAAATCATCTAATTGACCATAGGATTTCTCATGATAATTATGAATTTAGTAAATTAAAAATCTATTATGCTCTTTAACACTTTTTAATCATGATTAAAATATTCCATGATTCTACAAGCCAATAAACCACATCATTTAAGTAAAATAATTGCTTTATACCAAATCATGAATAAATCTCAGGAATCTAAAAATCATATTCATCAATAAAGAGAGACAGATAGATACTTATCTCTCTTCTTTGCCATTGACCAAATAATTATTCAAGAAAACTCCTTTGCAAAGTACCTGGTGAAATCACCTATTGTCCTCTTCCAGATCAAGAAAAATCCTTTGAGTGACAAAAAGTGCCGATGATGAGAGCCTCCCAAGAATTGCACTTTGCTAGTTCCTTATAAGCAAATATGGCTTCCTTGGCATGCTCCTAATGAGATATTACTATCCCAATCTCATTTTGTTGGATGAAGCTTCCTGGAGGGTTAAGTGGTTGAGATGACAGTGGCCTCCAAACTTAGATTCCCCATCCTATCTTCTAGCCAATTGCCATTATACACGAGCCATTTGTCTTTACAATTGAAGACATTTCTTTCCCACCAATTCTTCTTCCCACTTTTGTCTTCGTCACTCACAACATCACTCCTTTCTCTTGTTCTAACTTTCTTTATAAAGTTTGTAGTCAACTCCTTTAAGGATGTCACTTATGTTCACAAAATTAAGCCTAAAGATTATTGGAGAGGCTAGATCTCTGAGGAGTACAAGAATAAGAAATGAAAAAGAAACTAGTGCACAATATCTTCAAGGCGTGGGTAGCACTTTCCTTTAGGTTTAATTCACCCCCACTTACACCTATCTTATAGGGTGCAATTTGGATTGACGGAAGAATTTCCTACAGGATACAATGAAGACCCTTGAATATGGACTGCACTCCCAACACTCAAGCTAAGATAGCAATGACTTTTACAAAGTAATAATTTGACTTTATCTTTGTGTGCACTCTAAGATAAAGGCAATGAGTTTGATCTCTTATTGTTGTGTGATTTCTGATATGATTTGTATTGTCTGTCATAAATGAAGTGATGGTGCAGGATATTTATAGAGTATAAAGTGATTGCCTTGAAGTGGTGCCTCTTGAATCTGCACCTCTTCAATTAAAAGTCATAGCCATATGTTAGATTTATAAACCCTCATGTCTTTAAGGCGTGGGTAGCATTTTCCTTTAAGTTTAATTCACCCCCACTTATACCTATCTTATAGGTTGCAATTTGGATTGATAGAGGAATTTCTTGTAGGATACAATGAAGACCCTTGAGTATGAATTACACTCTCAACACTCATTGCTAAGATAGCAATATCTTTTACAAAGTGATAATTTGACTTTATCTTTGTATGCACTCTAAGACAAAGGCAATGAGTTTGATCTCTTATTATTGTGTGATTTCTGATATAATTTGTATTGTCTGTCATAAATGAGGTGATGGTGCGGGATATTTATAGAGTATAAAGTGATTGCCTTGAAGTGGTGCCTCTTGAATCTACACCTTTTCAATTAAAAGTCATAACCATATGTTAGATTCATAAACCCTCATGAACCACATAACATCAATAACCAATAGTTATTTAACTAACTTTTCCATGAAGGGTTACATCTTTAGAGTATGTAAGGTTTTTTTTTAAAAAAAAACCAAAACAACCTTCCACCAAATAGTAGTTACCACATCTTTTTATAGGTGGCCTTAAGATATGACTTTGGTGACTTTTAGTGTTGTAACTCCTTACACAACCCTTCACATAAGTTCCTTAATTTATAAAAACATGACTTTACTAAAAACACATCTCTTCATTTTAAAATATTCCAGAATTTCATATATGACATATTACTCCCTCCGGTCTTTTATATGAGACAAAGTTGACTTTTTTTGGAGAGATTAAAGAAGCTAATTAAATTACTTTAGAATATTTTTATTTTTATTTTTTCCTCCAAACTAATTAGTTTGACTAATAAATTGGTATAAAATCTAAGGATACATAACATATGATATGATTAAGTAATTTATTTAGCCTTTTTAATCTCTCCAAAAAAAGTTAACTCTGTCTTATATTTAGGACCGGAGAGATTACTAGTTTTCATACGTACGAAATTTGATATGGCTGTGTGTGTGTAAAAAATATTCAATATAAACAAAGAGTAATCTCTGATATGACTCAATCAGACCAAATTGTACTCACATGATCTTAGATGATAATCAGAAGGTGATATCATGATTATGTCATCAATTCTAGTGATACGTTAAAAAGTTTCTAATAAATGTATCCAATATCTGAAACTTTTCCCAAATCACGCACGTATAAGAGGCATCTAATTCCATCAATTTAGTTTCTTATAAATTGGTTAATTATTATCACCCACGCATGTTGATGCATGTTTGAACATTATATCACAGATGAAAGAACTACCAAAACAAAAAGAACTAACTCATGAATGTGTAAGCTATAGCCTATAGCTACCAAGCTACCAAGCTCATTTAACGATGGAGAGAAAATGAACTATCAACGAAAAAGTCGGTGACTAGCAAAGTCGGTGATAATATAGATCTATCTACTACGTGAGAAATTATTCTCGACTTACAAATAGTGGCTAAACCTGTAATCTCCGACTACACAATTAATAACAGTAAAATCAGACCCCATGCAATTAATTATACCTCAACAAGCTAATTAAAGTGATGTTTTATTAGCGATTAATCCAAAGTTAAGCTGCTTCCTATATATACCACTGCAATTCTGCGACTATAGGATATCACTCAAAGCCTTTTAATTTCTTTGCCTAATCTTGAAGAAGATTGTGGCATTATTATTATCAGAATGAAGAAGACAATGAGTTCCATAATGCATTGCTTTCTTCTGCGCTTCTTGCTGCCATTGTTTCTTCTTGTCACCTTCTCTTTCTCTCTTTCTTTAGCAGATGAAGCCTTTCCTGGTAATTGATCTTTCATTCTGTTCTCACCACACACACACACACACACACACACACACACACACACATATGTAGTTGAAGCACAACGTAAACATATTTATCTGTTTTTATTGGATAATTTTGCAGTAATATAACATTAAATTTTACCTGAATTTTGTTATAAGCTATATATATATATATATAAGCCTTTATATATTTCGCGTAGCGAATTGTGTTTAGCTAAAGGAAAAAAACGTTGCTTTTAAGTCTTAATTTTTCTACGGGTGGTTCAAAACTCACGTTTTTTTGAGACACAAAATCACTTATATATATAATCAGTTGGGATATTTAAATTCTTATTTTGGAGATGGAGACATGTTCAATTCTTTTATGATTACATGGGGTTTTTTTTTTTTTGACCTGAAGATTACATGGGTTTCAATCATCATTAATATCAATAGAGAAGGAAAAAATACTTTTAATGCTAAGAAAAATAAAGATAATCTAATAATTAATGCAGTTTTGACAAAAACACTTTAACGGAAAACCATTAATTAAAAAAATTATTCCACATTGACATTATACAGTATTTTCAGTGTTCTTAGACTGATTAATTGTCTAATTATGAATTATAACAGCATGATCCTGTTGATTAAGCCTAAATGAAGATTGATCTGGACAATTATACATACATATATATATATATATATATATATATATATATATATTGTTATGTGGCAGGTAATGTAAACAGAATTGAAAATGAGGACTTGACAAAACCAAGGTTGAAGACTATTATTAATCATGATGTGGATGAAGAAGAGAAGTTCAAGTTTGTTCCACACAAGCCATTCTTCAAGAAGCCATTTTTCAAGATCCCACCAAAAGTAGTTCCACAGAAGTCATTCCCACCAGTTGTTGGAAAACCAATTCCAGTGGAAGATGAGAAGCCATTGCCAATTCCTGAATTCAAAAAGCCTTTCCCTAAGCCTTTCCCATTTGTGAAGAAACCAATTCCTAAGCCCTTCATTCCAAAGCCAATTCCTTTTGTGAAGAAACCAATTCCTAAGCCTTTCATAATTCCAAAGCCAATTCCTTTGGTGAAGAAGCCATTTCCTAAGCCCCTTCCCAAGCCAATTCCATTTGTGGAAAAACCATTTCCCAAGCCAATTCCTTTTGAAAAGAAACCATTTCCCAAGCCTTTGTTTCCAGGAAAGCCAATCCCAGTTGAGGATGAGAAGCCACTGCCAATTCCTGGATTCAAGAAACCTTTCCCTAAGCCTTTCCTTCCAAAGCCAATTCCTTTTGTAGAGAAACCATTTCCGAAGCCAATTCCATTGGTCAAAAAACCAATTCCCAAGCCAGTTCCTTTTGTGAAGAAGCCTTTTCCTTTCCCCAAAAAGCCCTTCTTCCCTCCCGTGAATAATCCTTGAGAGACACCAGCTTCTCTAAAACCCTAATTACATATTATCCTTCCATATATATGGCTCAAACAAAAACTATATCTGCCTTATGTTAAATAATTAAGCTCTCCTTTCTCTGGTTCTATCACAAGATCAATTGCATTATCTGAATTTGCGGGATTATATATAGCTTTTCCATATCGAGTGTGTACTGTACGTTTGATTTGCTTTGTACTGCTGAATACATGCTGCTATATAACTTGAATAAAGCTTTGAAAGCAGGAATTAATTGATTACTTGTGCACAAAGATCCATATTAATCAGATGTTCTCGTTGGTCTTGTATATATAATTTCACGAACAAGTAATAAGTACGTGGTTCTTAAATATGCTGATAATATATATATATATATATATATATATATCCGTGCATGTTTGGTATCAAGTCAGGCTCACCCAAACTGATTTCCTACGTCCAAAAGAGTCAATTTATGCCCAAAATGGCGTCAGTTCAATTTTATTTGAGAATATTTCTATCATCAATTTTGATCACTTATTGGTGTGTGTTGATATACTTGCACGAGAGGCGGATGCAGAAAGCTAAGCTCCCAAATTATTTTGTTACAGGATGTTTCTATGTATTGTAGGATACAAACACTAAGTGATGCATGTCATGCTATCTTCCTCCTTAGTCTTGTTGCAGTCTTTGTCTCTTAGCTCAAGCTTTAAGCTTGCCATCTGTGTTCCAAAAAAAAAAAAAAAGAAAATCAATTTTGATTGCTTGTCATTTGTAACACCTCATCCAAACAACCTATATACTTAACGTTCAAATCAATAAAAACAACACCTATGGGTTTTAGGGACTCCATGCAAACGTACAAAGTCCAAGGTGAGAGATCTCACAATCTCAGATCTCAGTAACTACTGAAATTCTAACTCGCACAAACAAATCACTCATCACAAAACATAACCAACTATAATTATGTATGTATTTATAAAATTATATCTTACAGACATTAACATGAACTAGAAAGAATTACAGCACCTTTCCTTTCCAGTCCTTTTTTTCTTTTCATAGGTGGAGTGCTGAGTTGGAAGGGGCGGGGTTCTTGCCAATTAGGATGAGTTGTAAATGATAATGACAATATATAAAAAAGTGAAAACATGAGAGACTGAGTTATATACGGGTTAGAAGTTCAAGAACTAAGTTACAAACTAAGTGAGTTAAAAATTTAAAGATTAAAATATTAATTTTCTCTCATAAAAATGTCATGTCAAAAACTTAATTGTAAGTACGTACACTTAGCTTGTGTTTGGATTGAGGGGGAAAAAATAAGGGAAGGGGAAGAAAATTTTGGAGTCTGTTTGGTTCGATAAAAAGACACAAGGAAGAGGAAAATACCTAACATTTTTCCCCTTCGGTTGACCCTTCCAGCGCAATTTTTCAATCTAGGAAATTCCAAGAAACCCCCTTCATCATTGGTGTTTAGGATATTTTCTATTTTTATATTTTGTTTTTTTTTTAATTCATCATTTTCATTTTGTTTCCTCTGCATACCACATATGCACATTTATTCCTTTCCACCCTTATGATGTTGCCTCCTCTTTATAATATAAGATTCATTTTAATAAATAAAATTAAATTACAAAGTAAATATTATATTAAGGGCCTAAGATAGGTACGATAGTACATTCTGCCTACAGTGTCCTTGGATTGGGATGAAAACTTTTCACTGCACGTCCAAATTGTCTCATCTTTGATTTAAATTGAACAGTGAATGATGAATATTTAAGCACGATAGGTGGCCTATTAAGTATGTGTTTGGTATAACTTATTTTTTTTATAATAAGTCTTTATTATGTAAGTTGATATAAAACTCCTCTCACATAATTACCTCGTATATACCTGAATCACGATTTATAAGCATTTATTACCCAAAAATAAGTTATACCAAACGAATACTAAGACCAACAAGTTGGTTGGTGGTTGAAATGGTAATCAGTTTCACTCCTGTTAGAAGGAAAACACAATTTTAAATCTTGAAAAATGTACTTATTAGAATAGTTGAAAACTCTTTACTCTTCAAGACTTAAAAGAAGAAACACTTGGCCAAATAAAAAATAATAGTGGTTTATTAAGTGTGAGTATTATTATCATTATTATTTAAATAATTCGGAATTAAAAAAAATGGGATGACAGTTGGATTACAAGCAAAGGCGGGCGGAGGAAAGCGGGCATGGTGAGGTGCTCAACAATGTCTTAATTTAAATAAAATATATTTTTGAAGGAATTGTGGAATTTAATCTGACATTGCTTCATGTATATGTATATATATATATATATAACCGCGGTCAAGCAAGAGCAACTACGTAAATATATGTGGTCAAAAAAGACAACTGCGTTAAAATTTAAAAAGGGAAAATTTTAGTCAGCCGTTTATAGGAAATTAATTTCCGTCAACCTTTAAAATTTTCTAAAACCTACCCTATAATTAAAATGAAATTAATTTTTATGGGTGAAAAGATAATAATACCCTTATTTTATTTATCTTGTAAATTATCTTATTTATCTTATCAATTTTCATATTTATCTTATAAATGGCTAAAATATTTTTAATTTTTCAGGTTCTTTTAAATTTTTTTTTATTTATCTTGTAAATGTCCATATTTATCTTGTGAATTTTCATACTAAAATATTTTTAATTTCCTAGGTATTTTTGAATCCTTTATCTATCTTATAAATTTCTTTATTTATTTTGTATATACCCTTATTTAACTTATAAATACTCTTCTAAAAAAATAAAAAAAGAGTATTATTGTTCTTTCACCCATAAAAATTAATTTAATTTTAATTATAGGTTGCAGTGAAATTTTAGTAAGCTTTGAGGCTGAATTTGCCACAAAATTTTCCCAAACTAAAATTACTCAATTGGCAGACCCTCGCCGACCTTCTCCCATTTTATCCAGACCTGTAATGCATAAATAATATCGGGACCAAGTCCTAGAAATCACTGGTCAAAAAAAGACTGACAGAGATGGGAAGCTAGGAATACGTTCAAGCAGGGTAATGAAATCCGGACCGGACTGGCCGGTTCGACCTGAAAACCGATGAACCGGACCGGTTTACCTATTTTAAAAATAAAAAAAAATTTTTTAAATTTTTCCTTTAGAATTTCATACAATAAGTTTAAAATTTTTAATTTTTTACCAGTTTGATCCCGGTTTAGTTCCGGTTTGGCCCCAATCTGACCCACTGACCCTTAACCCAATACCCCGACTGATTCAATACCTGGTCTAAATTTTTAATACCTTGCGTTGAAGTCACCAAAATATATCAAAAACCCAAAAAAGATAGAGATAAAGGCATGAACTTTTTTATTTCCCAGTAATAAAGAGATGAACTGAATTATGGAAGTCAACCAAATATGAAACCTATTGCCAATTTGCCACTGCGAAATTCGGATCTTGTTACTTTCATATCTCCCGTCGATAATTAAATTCCTCTCTCTCTCTTTCCCCCTCCCTCTATCGCTGCCATGGCTCGGTCCGTCAAGGTCGCCGTCATTGGAGCTGGTGTCTCCGGCCTCGTCGCAGCTCGGGAGCTTCAACGAGAAGGTCACCGAGTCGTCGTCTTCGAGAAAAACCACCGTATAGGAGGCACCTGGGCCTACGATCCAAGGACTGAATCCGACCCTCTCGGCGTTGACCCGAACCGAGAAATCATCCATAGCAGCCTCTACCTCTCCATGCGCACTAATCTTCCCAGACAACTCATGGGATACTTAGACTACCCATTTGTGAAGCGTGAATCGGGAGATCAGAGAACATTCCCGGGTCACGAGGAGGTGCTCCGTTTCCTTGACGGTTTTGCGGAGGAGTTCGGGATCCATGAGTTGATCCGGTTCGAGTCGGAGGTGGTTAGGGTGGAGCTTGTCGGGGAAAGGAAGGAGGAGGGCTGGTTTGTTGAGTGGAGTAGTGCGGGATCCGAATCGTTGACCCGAGAAACGTTCGAAGCAGTTGTAGTTTGTTCGGGTCACAACACCGTGCCAAAACTCGCGGAGATTCCGGGCATTGAAAACTGGAAGCGATACCAAATGCATAGCCACAATTACCGGGTACCCGACCCATTTGAGGGACAGGTAAGTAAAAATTTTAGACAATCTGAGTTACTATAAAAGATCACATGTTTTTGTCCCCAAAAAAAGATCACATGTTATATAGTAGTAATGAAGGATTGAAGGGAATGTTCCTGTTAAGAGTAAAAGTCAGAATGTTAACGCCTAAAGTCAGAATGTTAGAAAGAGTTAGAAAACGTTTATCAATTTCTCATTAAATCTTCAGATTTAACTATGTATATATAAACTTACATGTAACAATAGATAAATGAATAAGATTTACTTCATTACGGTTCCAATATTGACAGGCGGTGGTTATCATAGGACTGGGGCCCAGTGGATTTGACATATCAAAAGATATTGCAAAAGTGGCAAAAGAGGTTCATATAGCCGTCCGAATGAGGCCAATGTTCATGAATGTGGTGAAGCTGCAAGACTTTCAAAACATAAAGCACCACTCTACGGTACGTCTCCATCAGTACATTTTTATAAATGTTTTCATAATCGTTAGAGGCAGTTCTAACACGTTTAAAGAATGCCATTAATCGCGTGAATGAAAATGAAAAGGATATATTGAGTGAGATCTTTCTAGATGTATAAAAAGATCGACGAGAACACCCAATTAAATTATTGAGTCCCTCGTGGCATGTTATTGAGCGGACGAACTGAACTTTCCTCTTAATCTATTTACTAGTTCAAATTCACAAGATGTGATTTACGGTAGAAATAGGTTAGGCTAGGTTTAGTTAAGTAAGTCTGAGCCTGGGTCTAGGTTTAAGCCTGAGCATGTATGTAAACTCTATTTTAGGTCTGAGCATGAACCTTTAAAAGGTTTGATAAGGCCTGAAGTCTATTTAAAGATCTATATTGAATGTAGGCCTTTAAATAGGCTTAAAGCCTATACATCTAAATTCATATACTCTCTCCGGTCCTATATTCTCCGGTCCTAAATATAGGACATAGTTTGTAGTGTAATTTGCACTACAAACTATGTCCTATATTTAGGATCGGAGGTAGTATAATTTATAAAGCCTATTTAAATGTCTACGTTATGTCTTAAAAGTTTAGGGATTCATTCTCATATCAATAAAAGAGTTAGTAAGAGAAAGAAAAGAACACCTAGTGGCAAAAATTGTCTGAGCAGGTAGGAATAAGAAAAATAAATCATCTATTGATTAAGGAGATATATTATTTAAAATCAATCAAGCACAAGTGGCATGTAAAATTATATTTTACCTCTTATTTTTGTTGCAGAAAATTAGACAAACTCCTTCTATTAGGATCATTTTCATTTGAGCATCACTAAAATAAACTTATTGTAATTATTATATTGCATCAAATGACATAAATCAAGGGAGAGGTAGTGAGCCAGCATTGCCATCTTGAGTTATAAAAAAGAAAAGAAGTATATGTGATTAATTGATGAATGAAAAGGTTAAGCTCATTGATAAATGATCAAATGTGAACTTTAGGGTTAAGGCTAAGTTATTAATTTTATAAATAATTTATAAAACTAATTTAGATTAAATTATATATAATTATATATAATAATACATTTTTTTAAAAAGAAAAAACTAAATAGGTCAGGCCTGTAGGCTAGGCCTTATGAAAATAGATCTAACCTATTTACCTAAATAGGCCTAACAATAGGCCTAAGCCTGAGTCTGATCTATTTACTAAATAGGCTAGGCTATGCTTAAAGTAGACTAGGCCGTAGGTTCCTATCTATTTCCATCCCTAGGTGTAATATATACACTTGTATTCTCTTTTCCCCAAACAATATGAGATTTGTTCCTATTTGACACGCCTATTTTTATCTCATAACTCCAACAAACAGTCTATCAAAATATTTAGTTGTTGATAAAGTACATTAACAAAATGACATTATATAATCCACAAAACAGACCGCACCTATTAAGATAAAACTTATTCATGTATAAATGTTTAATTATCTCTATTCTCTACCATCTTTCATACAACTTGAGTCTTCCTTAATTTTTTTTGAGTTTTTTTTTTTTTTTTTATAGAAATGATTCTGATGACATCTAAAGTAATAACATTAAGTCTATAATTCACAAAAAAAAAAAAAAAAAAATCCTTAAATGGGGGATTGGAAAGGCTTATTTTTCTGATTATGCAGATAAAATGTGTTTATGAGGATGGATTGGTTGCGTTTGAAGATGGATCTTCAGTTTATGCAGATGCCATTGTCCATTGTTCCGGGTATTATATACATTTATTTTATTTATTGCATTCTGGTTTATTTCATTCCATATATCAAGTGACTCTTAAATTTTGTTAAATGAAATGACAGATATAAATATTATTTTCCATTTCTGAAGACCAAAGGAATAGTAAATGTTGAGGATTATAGAGTCGGGCCACTGTACAAGCATGTGTTTCCTCCTGCATTAGCTCCATGGCTCTGTTTCGTTGGCATAACTTCTCATGTTAGTGGTAACAAGTTTTATTTTCTTGTCCAAATTATTTTTTTTATTCAGCCAGAGATTTGAATCCTCGTATTATTCCTTCTTGTCTAAAATTTGATTTGCTAACACTAAATCTAAAGACTGTTGAAATATAATGCATTGCATAATTATTGGATCATATTAAAGTTCCTCTTATAACTGTTAGCTGAAGCTACAAAAATACTGTTTTTTGGCAAGGAAATAATATATTAGAATTTGATTTTTTTTGTTCTTTTTTTAATTGGATGAGAATGCAGGATCCAGCATTTCATATATTTGAATTGCAGAGCAAGTGGGTGGCAAAAGTACTAGCTGGAAAAGCTGAGTTACCTTCAAAAGAGGAGATGATGGATTCTGTTCAAAGTTTCTATAAGTTCATGGAAGACAACCAAATCCCCAAACACTACACTCACTTGCTTCGTCCTCATCAGGTATATATATATATAATTCTTTAAACCAGGCGACTTGATATCTGTAATTAAAATGTTATAATTTAAAGGGACTAAAATGGATGAACAGGTGGATTACAAGGATTGGCTAGCAGAGGAGAGTGGGTATGGGGCATTGGAAGAATGGAGAGAGAAGATGTTCAATGAGGTGATAGTGAACTTTCTGAGAATGCAACACTTCTACATTGACCACTGGGACGACGCTTATTGGCACTCCATTACTCACTCCTCTTCTTCTCCTTCCCAAAACCCCTAACAATCAATCTCTCCAAACCACTTTGCAAAATAACTACTCATGTGTTCTTAATACAAGACATGTTTGAATAACTGATTTTGGTCTTAAATATAAGATTTAATTTTTATGTTTGTTAACATTTTTCTTAATTTACCCCCTATTAATGTTTCCTCAACAATAATAAAAAAGAAGCGAGAATGAGAAAATTAAGGAAGATTACTATGATGATTTTAAAAAAATATATGTTATGTTAACTAACTTTCTTAATTTAATAAAATTAAATAAATGTATCTTATAGTGTTAAAGATAGGAAGGACTACCATCTACCCTATGTTTTCCTCCAAATCTCTCCAACCTTCTTGTGGGTATACTATGCAAAGTTAAGGCGCATTCAACATAATGAACTATTTTTTATGGTTATTCATTACCCTAAAATTATTTCATCGTGCAACTTTATCCCTAATATATTAACTTAAGTGACGGTGGGCCATGTGGAGAAGAAATAATATGTACTCCCTTCGGCCCATAATATAAAATATTTCTAGAAAGAAGGCATGATTTAGAATATAAATCACTTTCAGTTTAATTAATGCTTTATTTTCTGTTTTGCCTGATTAACTCTTATTTTTCAATTTTACCCATTCATTATATCCCCTATATCTTTAAAATAACATTCCCAATGTAGTTAAACACATTTTTTAAGAAGGATAAAAGTGAAAAAAAATTTATATTTTAAGACATATTAAATGATTTAACTGTCATTTTTTATTTCTCTTAGTATAATTTAAGTGCCCTATATTATGAATCGGAAAGAATATGTGCTTATAACGGGAGGAGCTCAATAACTTTCGAGAAGGGAACCACTCCAACAATGGCCATTGGGATGATGCTTACTGTGCCTCGCCCCTTCATTCTTCCCAAAACCCATAGCTCATTCCCTTATTTCATCAAGCTCATGCCTTTGTTGTTAATAAGGCAATAATTTGGTTAATTTCTATGAGTACTCTTTGAAGTAGGAATGAGTGGAATGCGACCGATGATAATAATCATCTTTCGCATAATTTCGTATAATAAAGTGTGAATGCAATATATGCTAATAGCTTTATCACCTATTGGCATGTAAGCCTTTCTATAAAAGACAGACTAAGTTTAGTCTCACTTATAACATCACTTGTAATATCATATTATTATTTATTAATGTGTTCTCTTTTAAACTCTAATATTTTCTTACATTTTAGACGTTAATCTTAATGGAAAGAGTTAGTGAGTTAAGAAACCACTTATTTAAAATGTCTTAATTTTGAGTTTGTATAAATAAAAGATGTTTTTGAAAAAAAAATTGTGTAATTGAATATGACAATATTCAAATGAACCTTGTCAGACAACTCCATAAAAATATATGGTAAAAAAACTATTCTACATATAAGAAAATAAAATCACTCCTCTAGTAGACTGTTGCCAACATTCTCACATTTTACCAAGCCATAAGGGGCAGTAGTTTTGCCCTAAAGGTTTCATCTGGAGCAATTTTATCTCGAAAGTTTTAAAATTGGGGCAATATCGCCCTCAATGAATGGATGAACAAATTGTCGTTTGCCATGCAAGATAAACGTACACGTGGCATTCCAGGATGGATGAGAGACATTTGCCCGTAGGATTAAAGACAGTGCGAGGACTACTTTTTGGAATTAAAGACTGTGACCAAGTAGATGAGAAAAATTGAAGAGTTGCAGGCAATCCCAACCAAATCTGTCTGTGAGCCATTGAAGCGAGTAGGGGAGGATTGTGCGAGGAAGCTAAGGAGGAGCAATGGTTGAGTCAGCTTTTGCGTCCTCAACAAACAGAAGTCGGAGGAGGGTGGCTGTTTTGGTCCATCACGATAAAGAGGTGAATAATGATGGTTTGGTGAGTGTTACTATGGGTTGTCAGCTCCTCTTTGTACATCGTGGACAGAGGTGAACCCAGGTAGAAGATTCTATGGTTGTAGGAATCACCAACAGATATGTATTAATTTTTTCCATGTTTAAAATGTTTGATTTCTGTTTTCTTGGTTTATGGAATTTTGATTGGAATGAGGTAAATGTACAGGGTGGGTGTGGATTTTTCCAATGGCATGATGAAGAAATGGGTGAGAGGGCAACACACGTGATAAACGAGTTGCTAGGGCATGTGGATAGGCAATTTGATGAGAGAATGAGACATAGAGTTGAAGAGGAGAAAGGAACTGTTGACGTTGAAGCTGATATTGCTACCATATATCTCAAGATGAAGAAGACGAGAAGGACATTGAGGCTTGTGTTTTGTGCTTTGGTGGCTACATGGGTGTTGCTTTTAGTTTTCATTTAGGGTTAAATGATGATTAAAATGGGAAACTACGTGTTTTGAGTTTTCATTTTGAAGTTGAATGATTGTAAGCGTTGAAGATTTCTGTAACTTTGAGTAATATGTTGGTATTAATGACTATTGTAATGTGTTTTAGGAAGTGAAAGAAGATTAAATCAGTTAAGTAAATCAGTCTTTAATTTTGGTATGATATATTTTCTATTGGATGTGATTAATTTTGATGATATCAGATGTAAAATGTTAAAAGCAAAAAATTTATATAATGTATTTATTTTATACTTTGACTAACTACTGTGTTTAATGTAAAATATCTTATAGATTAGTCAACTAAAGATTAGAAGATACCAAGTTGAATTATGGAGGAAGATTGAGAAGATATTGAAGAATGAAATTATCAAATATGAGAAAATGAAGTTAAGAAAACAAAGAAGACATTGAATTGATAAGAAGAGGAAGAAGAAAGAAATAGAAGGTATTAGTCAAGAAAGCAAGGATTGTGAAGAATAATCATAAAGAAGGAAAGAAGAAATTGAAGAAAGAAAAAATTTTAAGATCTAATGGGAATATCAAGATTAAAGCTCTTAAAAGTGATATTGAAAGACTCTACGATCAAATAGAAGTTGAAATGACTTAATCGTAAATTAAAAATGTTTGGGTTTTTCAAAATATTAGGTTTTATTCAAATAGGAGAAATTGTATTTGAATATAAGGAGTTCTATTTGAATAATAGTTATTCTATTGGAAAAGAAACAATGTTATTTGAATAATATTGCTTCCATAATATTATTCAAATAATATAGTGAGCTCTGTTTTGTTCTGGATTTTTGTTTGTCTTTGATCATGTTTAACTAGTTCCAACAACCGACTTCAAACACATCATACTCCAAGGCCATGTTTAGTTTTATCTGTGCGCCACTATGTTATTTTCCAAGCCACCGTGTTAAGTTAATGGCTTCCCTTAGGGCATCGTTCATCGAGGGCAACATTGCCCCAATTTTAAAAACTTTCAGGGTAAAATTGTCCCTTAAGCAATACTTCCGGGACAAAAAAAACCTTTTAACCCTACAAAAAAAAATCTAGCAGATGTGGGAAGTTAGGAATACGTTGAAGTGGGCACTTATATATCAAAAACAAAAGATAAAGACATGAACTTGTTTATTTCCCTCCAATAAAGAGATGAACTGAAGCACTTGCATTGAGACGAGCTTTAATGTTGGCAGTTGATTTAGGTTGTCTTTGAATCCGATTGACTGCTATTGAACTACTGAAGAGATGTGTTGAAACGAGATGGCCAGATCTTTTTGATTGGAAATGTCCGGATTGTTCAGGATATCATTAATCTCCTTGCATCTAAGGTTGGGTTTTCTCTGTAGTTATTAAAGCAGGACTGGTTTAAATCGGAAACTGATGAACCAATCCATTTCGGTTATTTTGACTTGTTTATTATTTTTTTTTATTAAAAGATAATTTAATTCATTTTTTTTATTTTATTAAGAATTTTATATTAATAACTCCGAATACAGATCTAACCTTAGATTAGATTAGCTCCGATTTAATTTTGATATGGCTCACTAAACATTCACCCAAGTTTAAAAACCTTGCTTTTCCCTCTCCTTACTCCTAGACAAGGTGATGTTGCAGCTGAAGCTTCTAATGGCCTGTTTGGTTTAAAGGAAGGGGATGGAATGGGAGGGGCTAATTATCCATCTCCTCCAAAAACCCCCAATTTGGGGAAACAAAAATGAGGGGATGGGGGGAATTGGAAGCCTCTCCTTTGGAGTCCCTCTCTCCAATTTTTCAAACCAAATAAGGGGAGGGACTCATTTTTCATCCCCTCCCCTCCAACCAAACAGGCCCTAAGGAGTGAGGGATGGGTGTTTTCGCCACCACTCTCTTGGTCTCTATTCTGATATCAGATGCTCAGGAAAAGAAAGATATATTTGCTACCCCTCCCTCTCCAAGCATTGGCCAATTTGCTGTTATTTCATTACTTTATTTTGTTCATGCCATTTGCTGTTTTTCTATTCCATGAACTCCTTGTATCAGTTGTTTAATATTATGATCAGACCAAGAAAAAATTGTTCAAGTCAACCAAAGATGAAATAAAACACGGCTACGAAATTCGGATCCCGTTACTTTCAGATCTCCCGTCGATATCTAAAGTCCTCCGCCCCCCCCCCTCTATAGCTGCCATGGCTCGATCCGTCAAGGTCGCCGTCATTGGAGCTGGTGTCTCCGGCCTCGTCGCAGCTCGGGAGCTTAAACGAGAAGGTCACCGAGTCGTCGTCTTTGAGAAAAACCACCGTATAGGAGGCACCTGGGCCTACGATCCAAGGACTGAATCCGACCCTCTCGGCGTTGACCCGAACCGAGAAATCATCCACGGCAGCCTCTACCCCTCCATGCGAACTAATATTCCCAGACAGCTCATGGGATACTTAGACTACCCGTTCGTGAAGCGCGAAACGGGTGATCAGAGAACATTCCCGGGTCACGAGGAGGTGCTCCGTTTCCTTGACGGTTTTGCCGAGGAGTTCGGGATCCTTGAGTTGACCCGGTTCGAGTCGGAGGTCGCTGGGGTGGAACTTGTCGGGGAAAGGGAGGAGGAGGGGTGGTTGGTTGAATGGAGGAGGCGGAGATCCGAATCGTTGACTGGAGAAACGTTCGAAGCAGTTGTAGTTTGTTCGGGTCACAACACGGTGCCAAAACTGGGGGAGATTCCGGGTATTGAAAACTGGAAGCGATACCAAATGCATAGCCACAATTATCGAGTACCCGACCCATTTGAGGGACAGGTAAGACAAAATTTTAGACCATCTGAAATACTACATTTGGAAGATTGAAGGGAATGTTCAAATATTGACAGGTGGTGGTTATTATAGGACGGGGAACAAGTGGGTTTGACATATCAAAAGATATTTCAAAACTGGCAAAAGAGGTTCATATAGCCGTGAGAATGAATCCCATGTTGACGAATGTGGTGAAGCCGCAAGACTTTCAAAACATAAGCCACCACTCTGCAGTATGTACACACCTATGCATATTTCTTTAATCATAAATGTTTTTTATATGTCTAAAAAATGTCATTGGATGTGTCATATAGAATCCTTACCAAAAAACAAAAAAAGTAGGGAAAGATTGAGGAGAACACTCAATGATATTATTAAGTGAGATATATAAGCCTACAATCTATTTAAAGATTCAGTTATTTATAGAACACGATATACAATGCCATACATTATTTTGGTAAAAATGTTTGGTCTTCTCTATTCTCTACGTTCTCTCATATAATTTGACCTTTCCTTGTTTTTTTGATTTTGATAAAATGGATCTTTTTTCTATAGAAAAGATTCTGATGACATATAAATGAATAACATCAAGTCTATTGTTCAAAGAATTTTGTTTTGCCTTAAATTGGGAATCAAAAGGCTTTTTTCCTTTTAATTTTGCAGATAAAATGTGTTTATGAAGATGGATTGGTTGCTTTTGAAGATGGATCTTCAGTTTATGCAGATGCCATAGTCCACTGTACAGGGTATTACAATATAATTTTTTTTATACATTTATTTTAGAAAAATTCCAGAAAAATACAATTAAAATGGGAAAAGATAAATTGGTACTGCAAAATTATTAAATTCTAAGTCAGGTTTAAAGTAGGGATCTAGAATTTTCAATTCCATCCAAATGACCAAAATGTCCTTAGTTTAATTCATAAGTTTTACGGGTCAATAATAATATCTGTATCTATATTAACAACATCATATTTTATATTAACGACGTTACTTTTATGTTCCACAACTTCATATCCAAAACACCAGGGATAATTTTGAAGGCACAAGTTTCAGAGGTCAATAACAACAATCTATATCTATATTAACAACATCAAATTTTAGATACTTCACTTTCATGTTTTACAACAGAATTAAGGGTAATTTGGTCATTTTGTCAGAATTGAAAATCTCATATTCCTATTTCAGTTCTTACATGAGATTTTATGAATTCACAGCACCAATTTATCTTTTCCCATTTTTTATTATATTTTTCTAAAAGTTTCCCTCCATTTTATTTATTGCATTCAGGTTGATTTCATTCTATATATCTTAGTGACTCTTAAAGTTTGTTAAATGAAATGACAGATATAAATATTATTTTCCATTTCTGAAGACCAAAGGAATAGTAAATGTTGAGGAGAATAGAGTTGGGCCACTGTACAAGCATGTGTTTCCTCCAGCATTAGCTCCTTGGCTCTGTTTCATTGGCATAACTTGTCATGTTAGTGGCAACAAGCTCTATTTTTCAGTCCAAATTATTTTATTTTCAAAGTATTCTTATATAAGTGAGTCCTCGTATTATTCTTTCTTGTCCAGAATTTGATTTGTTGACTTAATCTAAAGGTTGAAATGTAATGCATTGTTTATCTGGAAAAAAAAGAAGAAATATAATGCACTGTATAATTATCGGATCAAATTAATGATCCTCTTCCAACCATTGAATGGTAAAGCTACAAAACTTCAAATTTTTAACAAAAATACTGTTTTTTTTAATCTAAAACTCTAGAACTTGATTTATTTATTTATTAATTTCTTTTTTGATCCGATAAGAATGCAGGATCCTGCATTTCTTATCATTGAATTGCAGAGCAAGTGGGTTGCAAAGGTACTATCTGGAATGGTTGAGTTACCTTCAAAAGAGGAGATGATGGATTCTGTTCAAAATTACTATAAGTTCATGGAACAAAACCAAATCCCCAAACATCACACTCACTTACTTCGTCCTCATCAGGTATATATATATATATAACTCTTTCAACCACTTGGTATCTGTATAGTTGGTGATTAAGATTATGGTTGTTATTTCTTCCTTTCTTTCTTTTTTGGTTTTTCAAATTTCCATTTATGTGATTTCGCTATAAAATTTAACCTCAATTTCTCAGAAACCAAGTAATTTTTAGAGTCGTTGAGTTGGGATTTGCATATTTGCAATTAAATGAGACCAAAATGGATGAACAGGTGAATTACAAGGATTGGCTAGCAGAGAAGAGTGGGCATGGTGCATTGGAAGAATGGAGAGAGAAGATGTTCAGTGAGGTGATGTCGAAATTTCTGGGAATGCAAAACTTCCACATTGACCAGCGGGACGACGCTTATTGGCACTCCATTATTCACTCCTCTTCTTCCCAAAGTCCCTAACAACGAATGTCTCCGTAATTGATTTGCAGGCCTTCTACCCATCAGGATCTTTATTAGCTTTAACTACTCGCATCCTTTGGATTCTTTATCAAACATTATCATCACTTAATAGGAGATATTAGCTTTACTCTTTAATTTTTCTATTGTTAGTATTAAGATTATTGTAAAGTCTATATTTCATAATTTTTTAAGAGAAAATCTCAATTAAATCCAGTTGAAATGTCAAAATTTAAATTCAGACCTACACTTTCAACAAATTCTTAATTAGGACAAGATGAGTAATTAGAGTTATAAATTTACATCAATACCCTTAGCTTATTTCCTCTCTCCTCTCAACGAGGAATTCCTCTTTCTTCTCCATCCCCCTCTCTCTAATCATCGAACACCTCCTGCCATCTCAAAGAAACAAAATTTGAGACCTTCAGACTCTGCACAAGAAGCTAAACATCGTCCTCTTGAAATGATGAGTGTTTATGTTTTTCTTCTTTTTTTTTATTTTGTGTGTGGAAAATGATAGAGAAGAAATTGATGAAAGGTTTTGGTGTTTCGGTCTTTTTTACATGAGTTGATATGGAAGCTGACTTCGGTTCTCCTCTGTTCTACGCCCTTAAAATCAAACACCAGGATATCTTTTTATTTTTTTACTGAAAGAATTACAAGAGGATGATGTTCAGCTTCTTGTGCAGTGTCTAAAGGTCTCGAATTTTTATTCTTTGAGATGGCAGGAGGTGTTCGATGATTAGACAGAGGATGCATGGGAGAAGAAAGAGGAATTCCTGATTGAGAGGAGAAAATAAATAAGCTAAGGATATTGATGTAAATTTACAAGTCTAATTATTCATCTTATTCTGATTAAGAATTTATTGAAAGTGTAGGTTCAAATCTAAATTTTGGCATTTCAACTGGATTTAATTAGGATTTTCTCATTTTTTTAATGTCTCATTTTAGCATTTTAACTATTGCTAAATTGTAAACTCAAGTTGCTTTAATGTCATTTTGTCTTTTATCAAAAACAAAGAATTGGAATAAGTTAGTGAAAAGGGTCAATCCCTCACATTATCGCAAACGAAGGTTTGAATCGTCATTGAAAAAGGTGACCACATTTAGTACTTAATGGTACTTTGAATATAATTTGCCTTCAATGAGAAGATATCTATACATTGTACTTAAAAAGAAAACAACAAATAATGGCAACAAACACCACTTGGTGTGTGTTTGGATAACATCAAAAAAGCACTTTTCGAGCCCCAAACCATGTTTTTGCCAAAAGACACCCAAACATCTTAGGTTCTGTTTGGGAGGAAAAAAGGCCCAGTTGAGAGATAAAAGCCCAATTGACAGGAATTAGATCGTTTGGGTTGGCGTTTGGAGGATATGGGCTTAAGGTGAAAAAGCAACTTCTCACTTAAAGCTAATTCCTGGTGCTTTTCACAGTCGAGAAGCTGCATCTCCGTGGCGTGTGGCGACCGTTGGGGCATTTAATGCCATTCCGAGACTCGTCCCTCCGAAACCATTACTCTCTTCAACTACTCCTCATCCAAAACCATTACTGCTCAGCTGCCTCACAGAGCCTTTATCAACAACTTCTTCAACCTTGGGTCTTCAACACACCGTCAGCGCCGTTGAGTGGAAGGGGTCGTTGGAGGTGGTAAGTCGAAGTCGCTGTCAATGGCTGGGTCCAAGTTGAGAGGTCGTGCTTCTCTTAGCTCTCCCTTCTTCATCCTTGCATTCAAGTACCGCGTCAGCCCGTCGAGTGTCAGTGTCGTCGGAGGTCGGATCTGTCTGCTCTGATGTGCTCTGCTATGCTCTACTCTGGTTTTGCAGTGGATAAGGCAAGGCGCCGTGTTCTGATTTCTGCTGGATGTAAGGCCATAGGATAATTTCTGCTGCTGTTCCATGCCTCCAACATTGATAGCAAAACACAGAAAACTCAGAGGCTGCCGTCGTCTCTTCATAACCGTCGCTCATGAATGAAGAGGGGTTGAAGAAAGGAATTCGTGGTAGATGATGATATGAGTACATGTGGCATATTTTGATTGGATAACTGGATGGATTGATGTAAGCATTTCTCTTTTTTATTTCTACTCAGGCTTTTTATTTGGTTGGGACACTAATGTTATTACTTATTAGTACTATCAGGAATAAGTCTTAAAAGAGGCTGGTTCCGTATAAGCTTGAGATTATGGTAAAAACTTGCAGATTTTTCATTTCTCGACCTCTCTTCTCTCCAAGGCAGATCAGTCTCATTCCATTTTAAACAATGTTGAAAGATGTCCCATCTCTTTCTTTTCTGCATACAAAACAAAAGACAACACATAGATTATCTGCAACACAAATAATCATGTTCGTGATAGAATGAAATATCAATTTGTTAGGGATAAGTGATCCAATAATGATCCACTTCATGTATGCATTCTAATTTAAATACAATTTTATCTATTTTTTAATTAACTACTTTAGCTTATTTTCCTTTTTTTTCCCAATAATAATTGCACTCTTTTGTATTTTATCAAATTTTAATTTTAATTTTTCAATTTAATTATTACAATATATATTGCAATATTCAATTCAATAAGATTTATACCCTTTTTAATCACTTTCCATCTAAACGAGTTTTTCAAATAATAATCCAAACAGGTTTAATGTTATAAAAAAGTCATTTCTGCTGCCGCTAATTCAAACACAAATCACATTTATAATCTGATTTTTATCCTATCTTATTTTTCCAAAAGTCAGATTGCATAACAGCCACTTCTGTTACCGCTAATCTAAACAAGCACTTAAATTTATGCAAAAACACTTTTTTTTTTTCTAAAACCATGGTTTTGGAGAAGCCACTTTTTTTTCCTTTTCAAAAGCTATTTTCCAAAATCACTTTTTTTTCACTTTTTCTCTGAAAGTTATTCTTTGAAAGCTAATTCAAACACACTCAGTCTATTTCACTTCTTTTCTTTTCCCTTATCTCCATCAAGCCATGTACAACACACCCAAAAAAAATCCAGTTGCTAGATGAACTTTTATGAATGATTAATACTCTCTTAGATATTAAATATAAGAGGTAGACAGATTTATTTTTGACATTGAATAGGAGGACTTTATCTATTTTATCTTCTCAATTTATTTATTTTTTCCTAAAGTATATTTACTAACTGCACATATATGATTTTAAAAGGTATTTTTAAAAAGTCAATACGCATTTATTAAACATATCTAATTAAATTAGTGTTTTTAAGGGTAAAATGGCATCAGCATCTTGATGTTATTTTTTAGCATCATCTGTAAGTAAGATTAGCATACTAAGAAATATAACATCAGGCAGGCTAATGCAGCATATATAATACGGGATGCAACTGGAGGACTATTTTAGTTTTTTTTTTTTTTAAAAAGGGTTAAAGTTTAAATATAACAACAAAGTTTTATATTAGGAGAGCCTGTCACAGATAAATTTTAAAGGGTGCAAAAATACCAATAATAAATTAAAAATGAAGCAAATACAACAAAGCCGTCACCTTTTACCCAACTCCGTTTTGTACAAATTACTCCCGACTCGGCATTGGATCATTGGAGGCACTCTGAGACTAGTAGGTGTTAGTGTTTATCACTAACTTGTAATTTAATACCAATACCTACTCCCTCTAATGAGCCGCCATCGCAGCTCAAAGTGATATCAGAGCCTAGAAATGTTAGGAAAATTTCTAAAGGCAAGGAAGTTGAAAGCTCTCGTTTCCAATGATTAATTTAAAACAAAGGAAATTAGAATTGGAACAAGAATTATCCAAGATTAGAAAAAGAAATAATTAACCAAGGGTTACCGGTTAATTTAGAACAAATTAGAAATCATATGATTTTAATAAGACAAGAATTATAATTAGTAAGTGAGCAGATTAAAACTGAATCTAAACTAATTCGAGAGAAAATAGTTGAAGAAGGACGTAGCAAAATTGTTAGACCTATATATAAACCTTCAGCTACACTTTCTACCTTTTCTCTTAGAAATAGAGGAATTAAAGAAGCTCTTAGCTGAACAAGAAAAAAGAAAAGCTGAGAGAAAGAAAAGACAATAATTAAGACAAAAATAGAAAGACGTTGAAGAAAAGAAGAGAAAACTTTTAGAAGAATTAAAAATTAAAGCAGAAGAGGATAGTGATGAAGAATCTGAGTGCTCAGTAGCTAGCTATAAGGAAGGAAAAGCCCTTATAGAAACCAAGAATTTAGAACTCTCATTAGAAGAGTATCTAAAAATCAAGTCTTCTTATAGTTTAAAAGAAGAAGAAATTACCCAAGACTTAACTAATCAGTTAGTTATAGATACAAAACCATCTGAATCCACAGTAACCCCAGAATGAGTTTATAGGGAAGCTAGACCTCAAACTTATGTCCTTGAGAGAAACCAAGAGCAGTATACTTATAGAAATCCTGAGAGGGATTATAGGTATTATAGATAGAACCGAGTGATAACCCAATGGAATTCATAAGACCTAATGGAGTTATTTTAAACCTAGATTGTGAAATAGATCTAGAAGAAAAAATAAGTGCCTAGATAAAAGAAAATTTAGTAGTGGCATTAACTAAACAATTTAATGTATCTCAAACATTATATTATTTATTAATGACTACTAAAGGACAAACAAATAAGTATTTTCAGTCTATAAGCCAAGACATTAAAAATATTTAAGATCATCTTCTAGTGTCCAAGAATTGGCTACCAAAATAGAAAATCTTATATTATGGGAATGGGTAGGAGACCCAAGACTAGAATCCGAAGCCGATTGGAATAACAGAAAAACCCAAGAAGCCATCAGACGGCTTCATTAATTAGCTATGTGTTCTCAATGTTACTTGGAACAATACATATGTAATTTTCAAAAATATAAAGCCAAGAAGGAATATCCAAAATATGGATATTGGAGAAAAAAGACAAGTAAATATAAGCCAAAGAAAATGTGTACTTGTTACATATGTCAAGAAAAAGGTCATTATGCTAATGAATGTCCTAACAAAGAAAAGAAACTAAAGTTTTTGAAACTTTAAATGAACAAGGATATCATCCTTGTGAAGAAGTTGAATATTTAAATTCAGAAAATGAATGTTCATTTTATGAAATAAGTAGTGAAAGTGAAACCGAGATAGAATCTGATTTAGATGACTAGTGAAACTCATATTTTTAATTGTCAGCTAGCATCCAAAATTCAAAAAGAAGAATTTGATCTTGAACCATCAAATATCTTCAAAACTAAAATCTTAAAGTTTAAGAAAAATAAATCACAATATTCTGTGAAAAGGAAAATTCAAGAACCAATAGAAGTTAATCAGGCTACCTCAAGATATGCCGATATACCCCTATTAACCAATGAAATTGTAGAAGATGAACTTGCAAAAATAAATAATCCAAGAATTCAGAATATTTATATAGCAGCTGTACAAATATTGATAAAAGCTTGCTTTAAATCAGGAATAAGTAGACTAATCCAAGTATATTTGATGGATAATAGAATAATATCCAACATAAAACATGCTACAATTGGCATAGTTTTATGAGATTTAATCTATCAGAAGCTAAAATTTGTAATCAAGCCAAATTTTAGTTTAACAAGACGAGAACAAAATAAAGGAAGAGCTCTTAAACTTTGTTATAAGCTCTCTGGAATAGATATGATGGAAGGAAGCGATGTCATGACCATCGAATCCAAAGTTCTATATGCATTTACAGAAGATCATAAAATTAGTCGAAAATCTAAAGAAAGAGTAATGATTCCCTCAATCTTCAGTTCTTTCTTAAGGAATGAGCCAATTCCAACAGATGATAGGTTCATACCTCAAGAAATTGTCTTAGAAGCCTCTAGAAAGAGACCTCTAATACAATAGTCAATAAATATTCCTAGATTATCTTTTGATCAAGGAATGATAACAATAAGAAATCCTAGAATTATAACTAGGAGTCAGTCGAATCTAAGCCCAAGAATAGAAATAGGAGAAAGTAGTAAATACTCAGTGCCAATTTCTACAAGTGCCATGTTAAGAGGACTGAGAAATCTGGGGAGAAGATCCATAAACCATATTTCAGCAAATTCTAGGAAATATTGTTATTGTAATTTTCATTTCACCGACATTTTCAAATGCAACTTGTGTTCCTTGAAAGTAGCCCCCACACTTGGCTGTATGGATAAAGGAAACTTACTTCATGATGATCACTAATTCAATGCAACGAGGAGTCACTGATAATATAACCAATTGGTATCAAATAGGCATAAGATTCTCCAACAATGGCAGGAAGTCTGGTTCCGAAAAGTGATTGGAGAAGTGTGTTACTCTTGCTTTGTCATCCTGATTGTATAAGCAAGCAAATCACTAAATGCTTTTTGTACATCACTTTAACAGAACCTGACAAGAGCATCTTTGCCAAAATTTAACCCTATATGGTTAAAAAGAATTCTATGAAGTTTTGTTAAGTTAAAAATTTGAATGGGAACTGGCACATGAGATCAGCAGCAAGCATAATATAACTAAATGTAGACACATAAGCATACAAAGCATTAACAAACTGATATACCATTCCTACATACTCTTTGGTGAATCAATAATAGAAGATGAAAGAAGACAGAGCAGCAGAAATTCAGCTTATATATCAGTTCCTCCCATGAATGGTTTAGATTTCAGCCACGCATTGACATTAGTAAGAGAAGAAATATCTTAGTGCTGGTTTGTAAATTTAAAGTCTCTAGATGAAGAGAATTGCTACTTAGCTTGTCAGTTTTAAAGTCATGATTGATTTTGCTAGGAAGATTTTCGTGCTGTAGTGGGGCAGAATATTAGAAATGGAACTAGTAATAGATTTTGGTGGGATTCGTACACATCACTAGATGTGCCCTTAATCCAGCTATTTGATAAAAATAAACATCTCATCATGCCACAAGCCACTTTTGACGAGTTTGAATTTAGAAAAGTGGAGAAAATTCCTACTTTTGCGGGTGATTGATTGAAATTAGAAACCACTATGCAGCCAAGAGCACATATTAGTGTGACATCAACTTATAACTTTGACTGTAGGCAGAATAATTCACAAATTAGATACTTTGTGTACCTTGGGAGGGTTTTTTAAAAATTCATGTAGAACAAAATGAGGAATAAATACTCATAGTGTATGTCCTTTTGAGTGTAATGGGAAGGAAACACTTAAGCATACACTGAGAGATTGTGATATAACAAGGAGAGTTTGGTTTAATTTACCCTACCCCATTTATTTGTTCTGATTTGTAGGAATGGCTCAAGGGGATTCATTGAGGGAAGGTATTTCAATAAGCATCTACTGCTTCAATTAAAATCATCACTGTAGATTTTTATTTGAATTATATCTTATTGGAATGAATATAATCCAACTTCTATTTGGATTACTTTCCTTGTATTATAAGCTTATCTCTTTTCTGTTCCAACTCTGTCTGTGACTGATGCTTCTAAATTACAATTCTAGTAGGAGTGCCACGTTAGAATATTAACCTGAAATTGCTCTGAAACTCAGCATATAGTAAACAAGTAATAAACCTCAATTGCATGCGTTATAAAAAAATAATATTTATCATTAAACTAGTTATTTTTCTTCATCTCTGTTTTCTTTTATATTGATCAAAATATAAGGAGAGAAATTTTTTCCCTTTTTTCTTTCCTTGCAATTTCTCTTTTCATCCAGACAAGCATTAAAGTTAAAAAACAATTTTTGGTGACAGAACATGCTCAATTTTTAAGCTTCATGATAGGTATTGAAGGGGATTGAGCATCAAAAAGAAAACACACAACTCTTAGTATCTAATATTCTAACCACTCTGTTTATCTTTTACGCACGTGCCATAAGGGTAAAAATATTAATCCTTATTTTTTAAAATGTTGGCACGATTAGAAATGCAATAAATATATTAAGATATTGACTACATTACTAAATTTGCACTTAATTTAATACATTAAAATATTTCCACATTACTCATAAATAAGAGTATAAAGGAAAAATGTTCATAAATGCTACATTGAACTTCTAAAAAGACATATAAATTGAAAAAGCAAAAGTGAAGTTAGATCATATATGTCTTTTTTAAATTATTTTATAAGAAGAATAGGAGGAAGTATCAATCATGAGAAATAACTACTTTTAACTATTTTTTCAATATCGTCAACTTTGTTTTTTCTTATAAATGAGAGTGGAGGGATATAGTAATCTACGGTAGAATGCATCAAAGAGCATTGATTATTAATTAAAGGAATATTAAAAACATTGTCTCCCATATAAAAAAGTGTACTAAACTAATATGGCCCTAAGTCATGCTCTTGATCCTTGGAGACTCCAATTATAAAATCGGAGGGGTTTCTTGATATGACTTTCTTTGATATTAAAACATAAAAATTGCAGTTTTCTTTTAGAAAAATTTCAGAAAAAGGACTTTAAAATGAAAAATTCTAAGGTATTTTCTAAAAAAAAAAACAAGCTAAATATTACTTATCAAATTTCAACATTTTTCAATCAATTCTCAGTGAGAAACCTTATTTATAATTTTATAATTTCCTAATTCTTCTCCCTTTTATTATTTTTTTCCCCAAGTGAAAACTTGAGGACTGCGAAGCTCGCATTTCCCAAGCCATAAAACCTAAACAGATTCGTCGTCTCCCCCTTGTGTCCGTCATGGACGGCTACCGGCCAGGGTCTGTTTAGTACCATGCTGGTGATGCGTCCACCGTGCTCTTCCACTGACATTCGGATTCCTCACGAAGCAACTAAACAACCCTGTTATTGCTCCCAATCTTGGCCGTTCTCGAAATCAAAGACACCCAACGGCCCATTTGATCCAACGATGATGGATGGCTTCTGAATGCCAAGAATCAAGAGATGTGGTACGTCCTATGTCATTTATTTTAAGAATAGCCGAGGTTAAGTGCAGAAACGGTGCTGTTTTGTTGCTTTGTAGAGTGTGCTCACAAGGGTGCTCCACATGGGATCGGGATGCGTCAGCTATGAATGCCAGCTCTGAACCATTAGAATTGGCCAACTGTAATTAACTTACTTCTTATCCTTTAATATATCTTTTGTGGACAGATAAGTTCCTCAAATCCTATTTAGATTTCAGCCACACATTGACATTTGTAAGAGAAGAAAAATATGAGTGGTGGCTTGTAAATATAAATTCTGTAGATGAAGAGAAATGCTACTTAGCTTAGTTGTTAGTTTTAAAGTCATAGTTGAGTCTGGTAGGAAGATTTTTGTGCTGCAGTGGGGCAGAAAATTAGAATGGAACTTGTAATAGATTTTGGTGGGATTTGTGCACATCACTAGATGTGCCTTTAGTCCACTTTTTTGATAAAAATAAACATCTCATCAAACCACAGGCCATTCTTGACGAGTTTGGAATTTACAAAAGTGGAGAAAATTCCTACTTTTGTGGGTGATTGACTGAATTTGAACAGGGAAACCACCATGTAACATAATGGTATGGAGGAAATCGTCTGACGGGTGTTTTAGTGTGACATCAGCTTATAAATTTGACTGTGGGCAGAATAATTCACAGATTGGATCCTTTGTGTACAATGAGAGGCTTTTTACAAATTCATTTACAGCAAAATGAGAAATAAAAACTCATAGTGTGTCCTCTTGAGTGTAATGGGGAGGAAACACTTATTCATATATTGAGATTGTGATATAGCAAGGAGAGTCTGGTTTAATTTACCCAACCCCATTTATTTGTTCTGATTTGCAAGAATGGCTTAAGGGAAATATCCAACATAATGCCGGTGACGGGAAAGTTAAAATATGGCCTTGGACTCAAGAGATGCAAAGGAGTCATGAGAGGGAAATGGTCATAGGCTAAAAAATTATTCTCAGCCCTTTATACTTGCTGATGGAAGAAGGGGGAATGTAATATTCAAGCATCAAGGTTTCCAAGCCAGGCTAATTGTACTGATTTAGAGCTGAAACCAATGAGATCGGCGACATGATTTACTCATACCTGAATTTAGAGCTGAAGTTTTCATGCAGAGGGGCCATGAATTGTGCTGATTATCTTGCGAGAATATCTAGGAGACAAGGCATATCTTGGTTAGCTTCTTACTTTATTTGTAGATTTGTTCTGTGTCCTCTTTACCAGCTTTGTTCTTGACGTCTTATTAAAAAATAAAGTCAGAGTTGATTCTGTTAATTTTTTGCCTGTCAAGTACAGAATATATCCTTGCCTGCTTGATTTATCGATTGGTTTTAATCACTAACTATCTAAATTGCTGCTTTACCTTCAACAGAAACAATGTTAGTTTTCTCTTATATTCATTTAGATAGGCATGTTTGGTTAAATAGGCACCTCAGCTGGAACACCCAAATGGAAATTTTTTCTTGTGTTTATCCTTGAGAAAGATACCTCAGATCCAGTAGCTTTCTCAAGGTGACTCTTCAACCATTGCTCTGTTCCAAATTATATTATAAAAGTATAACGTAGAATACTTCACGGTTATACCAGTAAGCTCTTTCCATGAATCAGTACTTTATAATCACTTTATCCTTTTCCTTTGCTAAAGTATACATTTGGTTCTTTATGTTTACAGCTAGTATCTTGTTAGTCCCTTAAGTTTATAAAATAAAATTTCAGTCCCTTAATATTAACACCGTTAACTATCACTAACGGGAAATGCTAACATGGTGAATTTAATGTCGACCCAGCAATAAGATGCTGACAATACATACTTAAAATATAATTATTAAATTTAAAATTAAAAACTAATACTAAGAAAGTCTTCTCTCCCATAACTGTTTAATGCCGACTCAGCATTTTCTATTAGTGATAGTTAACGGCCTTAACGTTTAGGAACTGAAAATGCACTTTATAAACTTAGAAGATTAAAATGATACTTGCTATAAACATAAAAAGACCAAACATATACTTTAACCTTTTCCTTTTGTTCCAATCAAATTAGTAACTAACTTTGAAGTTGACCGGTGCTTTTCTTTTTAACAATTTTTTTGAAAACACACACACACACACGATAAGTATGAATTACATAGTTTTCCAATGTCTTTTGCATAGAACTTCCCTTTAAACAACCATTGTACTTGTTGTTGAACATTAATTAAATATGAATTATAAAGTGCTATACGTATGGAATAACTTGATTGTTTGGGACTTGTATCACATGTTTCTTCTCTTTGATTTATTAACACTGAAGTAAGAATCACTTTGGGGTCCAAAGAAAGAAGGGAATACTTTCATTTTCTTCCTCCTCAAGGAAAGGACCTAAATGAGGACAACAGATACAATAAAGCTAAAGCAGTATTTATTAAAATGGTTTTAAGTCATCATTAAGGAATGAATATGTATATATATATGACTTACTTGAAACTTTAGAATTGGCATCCCAAAATTAAAGAGCTTAAGTAAAGAACATAAAGAGTTCAGACTTTTTATGTTCATTCACGTTCATCTCTCATTGAATTCATTGCCTTCTCATCATCAAGGTGATCTTCTATTGACTTGGAAATTCTTTGTTATATTGATTCTTAAATTAATTTTTTCTGGCAAAATGAGTACTGGAAAATTAAGCATCAAAGAATCAACTAGATATTTTACCTATGCAACACTAAATTTATATTAACTGAATTTTTTCATACCAACTGAAAAATGTTATGTATCAGGATTTTTCTTCTACTATCTTCATTGATTCATTTACATTTATCTCTCGTTTCTTCTTTCTTATCCTCTCTTAAGTCATTTTTATTTACATTCCTTCATTCACTATCCCTTCCAGCAGCAGCCTCAATCATCCGTTTACTGTTCAAGCTTTTGAAATATCATCAAGTTCATCTAGTTTCTGTGTTGGACAGGTACGTATTTACTCCAACATTCTTCGTTATATTGTTTTTTTAAAATTTATTTTAATCATGCAAAAGAATATTAGAAAATTACACGTCATATTCTGCCGGATGTTTTATATCACAGAATTTATATATTAACTGAATTTTTCATAATTTAATAGGTCGTTTTAGTTTAAATCAATCCTATATATCTGAAGCACTGAAAAATAAACATGTAGGAGGTTTTCCTTTTTCGCTTCTTTCTTTCAAATTTCAAAATAAATTTGCACTAATGAATTTGTAGTAATTGAAACTCTTTAAAAGTTAATTTGATACTAATATCATTTGGTAATAGGAAAAATCTCTTTAAAAATGTACGGTTAAATTACTTAAATTCTAAATTAGTTCATTGAATTTAAGAAATTCTAAATCAAGTTACATATCTTAAAATGAGATGTCAAAATTTGATAATTTTACCTTACTATCCCTCATTTGATTCCCTCTCATCTTCTTATCAAGAAACTGGCTTATCTTCTCCGTACCTGCGGATCTACCCTCCTCACGTTTCATTCTAAACTATTGTTTGGTATGAGGGAAGGGTAGGGGAAGAGATGGAAAATAAAAATTTTATGAGTTAAACTTAAAGAAATTCAATGAAGAGAAAATGTATTATAAAAGGGTATGAAAAATTAATAAAAAACTTTTAACCCCGCTACTCTAACTTTCTTCTGTTCAAGTCACAAAAATTTCCCCTTCCTTCCCCTTCCCTCCAAATCTTTCATGCCAAACAAGCCCTTACAGAATCCCTGCATGTTGTGATACGAAATGAAGTTGATATTGTATTAAGATAATATGCAGTTGGTGAATCATAGTTCTTTTGGGAATTTTGAATATTTCATTTCATCAAAAGAAAACATAGTTCTCAAGTGAATATTCATAAATCATTTTACGATAATATCAAACACACACAACAGAATATAAGTTGTTTATTTTACATTTCCTTTAACAAGAGAACATTTTATCCCTTTTTTTGGGCAGTATATGATTAAGTAAAACATTGCTAATTTTCATGTCATTTTCCTTTTATAGTGGTTCGCGAAAAAAATGTGTTTGGGGAGGGCGTTTGGGCCCCCAATCTCTCAATTGGGTGAGCAAAACTCAATTGGCAATTGAGAAGAAAAAAATAAAGAGTGTTTGGGAATCATTTTGTTCAATTGAGCTTATCACATCATAATAGCTTTTACCTATAAGCTCAAAAACCCAGCTTATTCTGATTTAGCGTTTGAGATGAGAGTGAATAATTAAAAATATTTTTTTAAGTTGTGTCCAGTGTGCTATCAATCTGTGCTATCAGTCTGATTGCAATTTTACCCTTAATGTACTTTTTCAGCTACAAAAATTAATTTAAACTATTTTTCAGTGCTTTTAACCCTTAAAATATTTTTGGGTTAATATAACTTTTGGTCCCTGAAGTTTGATCCAATTTTGGTTTTGGTCCCTCAAGTTTGAAATCTGTGGTTTTAGTCCCTGAAGTTTCACCCGATTTTGGTTTTGGTCCCTGAAGTTTGAAATCGCTGGTTTTCGTCCCTGAAGTTTCACCCGATTTTGGTTTTGGTCCCTCAAGTTTGAAAAGGACTTGGTTTTTTTCTGGGTCGGGTCGGGTTTTTTAATTGGGTCGCCAAGTCCTTTTCAAACTTGAGGGACCAAAACCAAAATTAGGTGAAACTTCAGGGACCAAAACCACCAATTTCAAACTTCAGGGACCAAAACCAAAATCGGGTGAAACTTCAGGGACCAAAAACACAGATTTCAAACTTGAGGGACCAAAAGTTATATTAACCCAATATTTTTTCAACTGTACCTAGTGTGTTATCATACTGATTGTAATTTTACCCTTAATGTACTTTTTCAGCTCCAAAAATTACTTTGAAATATTTTTTGGTGTTTTTAACCCTTTAAAATATTTTTTCAGTTGTACCCAGTCTTAGGAAACTGACTACAATTTTACCTTTAATATATTTTTTTGGTAGTAAAGAGTACCCAAAACTTAGAATACTGATTTATTGATTTCCACCTACTCTAAAATATTTTTCCAATAGCACCTAATATTTTAAAGTATTTTTTAAATATTTACTTGATTTTTTAAATATTTTTCCACCCACTCTCTCTTACTATTATCACAAAAGTCACTTGTGTTTAAGTCAATTCAAACAAGTTTTGCTTTTGTAAAAGTCATTTATACAATCGTCAATCTAAATATAAATCACATTATACAATCAAGCTTTTATCAAAAATAAGATTACCAAAAACTAAATTGAGAAACTCTATTTTTCCAATCGCTATTTCAAATAAGTTAGGCTTTTTACAGCCTTATAAGCCCGATTGGGCATGGAACTAAAAAATTGAGTGTTTTGATAGCTTTTATTCAATTAGGCTTGCGCTATTTCAAAAGTCACTTGTGCTCGTTTGGATGATCGATTCGATTGCTTATAAGTTACTTTTTAATAGTGATTTACGGTATACGAGGTAAGTATGTGAGAGGAGTTGTGTCTCGATTTACATAAAAAGCAACTTATAAAGCAACTTAGATCCGTAGCTTTTAGCTTTTGAAAAAGCCATTCCTAATTCGTCACCCTCTCCATTGTTCACTTTTGGTACTCATGAATCATGATCTTGGATATATTTAATTTATTAGTAGTATTTAGAAAGTTGCACTTTTACAAATATTAAATTATTGTTAAGAGAAAGTTATTCAAATAAATATTATTTTTTTTTAAAAAAAAATCACAGCCTACACAACTATTTATAACAAATAAATGATACTTAATTAATAATTAACAAATAAAATATACATGCTAAAGGAAAGAAAAATATCGTAATAAATATTATGTTCTATTCTCATGTATTTATGCTTTATTAATTTTTTTCCAAAAATAGCATGAGTAATATGATTTTTTTATTTGTCATATTATATATATATATATATATCTCATGATATGCCTATAAATTTTTAGACTTATGAAAAAGTAGGAGATAAAAAAATCATGAAAATTATCAATATAAATTTAATAATAAATGCTCCTTCCTTCTTGTTCAAAATATAAGCTCTAAATAACTAAATAATGCAATTCAATTATAGACTAATTTATACAGGACATGTAATCTAATTAGTTATGTAATATTATTTCATCAAATTATGCTTTTTTTTATTGCCAAATTTCTCAAATTTAACTTTTATACATTTTTTATAATTTTTAATTTAATTTATTTCTTACCATTATCATAAAAGCCACTTTGCTAAAGTCAATCCAAACAAGTTCTACTTTTGCAAAAGTCACTTATACAACTATCAATTTAAACATAAAGCATATTACACGATCTAACTTTTACCCAAAAATAATATTAAGAAAAGTCAAATTAAAAAGAGTCACATTTACAAAAACACATATCAACAGAATAAACACTACTTTTTACGTGATTTTTTATTTATAATATGGGAGACGTGCGCATTGCATGTTCTTATATGTTACATAAATATCAATAATTACACAAAATATTGTTTAATTTGGAAATAAGATGAAAAATAAATATAAAATGAGGCATAAATGAATATTTTCTGGTTTTAAAAATAATGAGGTATTTTTACGTACTTGTAAGTTGTATCCCATTAGGGGTGGAAACAGGCCAGGCCGGCTGACAGGGGCCTATGGCCTGGCCTGTTAGAGGCCTGTTCAGGCCTGGCCTGACAGGCTAAAAGGCCAGGCCAAGGCCTCTTTAAAAGCCTATCTTCCTTAACAGGCCAGGCCAAGGCCTATTGACAGGCCTGTTAGGCCTGTCAGGCCGGCCTGAGCCTGTAAGGTATATTAAAAAAAAAAAAAATCTGTAATACCTATCCGACCGCCCCCACTGCCACTCCCCTCTTCTCTAATTTCTATTTTCTAAACCTAATTCCTAAATCCTAAAGACTCCCTCTCCCTCTGCGCTCTGCCTCGAGCCCTTGACGCGACCCCTCGCCCCTCGGCCCTCGACCACGACGACTCCCCTCGACCACCCTCGACTGCCACCGCCCACCCCCCTCGACGAGAGTCCGTCTGCCTCCCGAGTCCCGACCCCGGCGAGCGACTCCCTCTCCCTCGACCACCCTCGACTGCCACCCCCCTCGACGAGAGTCCGTCTGCCTCCCGACTCCCGAGTCCCGACCCCGGCGAGCGACTCCCTCTCCCTCTCCCTCGAAGAGTTCTTGGAACCGGCGCATTTTGGCAAAGAGAGCACCGAAGGGTTCGAGGGTTTTCTCGCACATTTTGGCAGAACAGAGAGCCTCTTTGCTGTTCAACCAGAGGCATTTCGCTTTCACATTCTCTGATTACTTCTGCGAGCCCTAGCTCGCCCTCCTGCTTCTGCGATCTGAACCCCTCTACTCTGGTCATTGCACCTCCGTCCATTCTCGGATCAACATCAGGTAATTGCCATTTCCATTTCAACTCGTGCGTTCATGGTTTTGGTCGCTCGCTGCAATTCCCGGTCCCACTGCGCTGCTCGCAGCGGCGCCCCCTCTCCCTTCCCTCTTCAGTCCATCCTCGGAGGGAAGAGGGATGTGTTTGGGATTTGAAGTTATGCTTGTTTAAGTTATGCTTGTTTAGCGCGTTTCTGTATTATGCTTGGCTAATGATTCTGTTTTCTATTTATAGATAACTGGGTTCTGGGTTTTGGGAAATATTTGAGTTCTAATAACTTGCTAATGCTTTTAGTAGGTGAGCGGGTGCACCTCTAGTCACCAAGGAGCTTCTTTACTGCTTCAGGGTTTAGATTTGCATACAGAGAGCTCCCTGTAGTATCTCATCCCTAAGAAATCATGCACGCGCCGGTTCTAGTGCTCAGTAAGTTATTTCTCTCTCTCTTTATATCGTGGATTGATGACGATATCACCTTCGAGTGCCATTCATTTATCTGTTCAAAATTTGTTCCATGTTGTTTGGATTGTTATTGGAAGCAATGCACCAATGCCATCACTTGCTGTATATTCAAATTTTCTTCGATTTTTTATTACTGTTTACTCATCAATTACCTCTTGAAAATGGACAGAGGACTCTTTGAAACGGGAGTCTGGAAGTAAGGTGCAACATGCTAATATTCAGGCATCGAAGGTAATAATTTTGGATTACCACCACGTTTGGGTTTTCCTTTGCTTTACTGCTCCCACTATTGGCAGTCTTACTTTGTAATGGTTCCTGAATTATTTGATGGGCAAACGTTGAATCCCATGTTCTGCTGTCGTTTTTTTTTTATCTTCTGCAAGTCAATACGAAGAATCGAAGATATATAACTGTTTTGAATCTCTGTTAGTGAAGCTTGATGAGGAGATCATATATGGGTCATATTATCTGAACCTTTTCTCTACAAAGCATATTGATGAGCAGTCAAAGTTATACTTGAAATTTTGTGATTAACTTTGTCCATTATATATACTGCGGCTGATAATATCTTGTTGAGTCCATTTGTCCACTTAATTAATTAATCGTGTGTGTTTGTGGAATATAATTCAACCGAATCATCATGGCTAAGCACATGCGCGTGTGTGGAAGTTGTGGAGATAGCTTATATATAGTTTATATCAAAAGAATTAAAGATTTCGAATTAAAGTTTAATTTATTATAGTTTTACTGTCACTACTCATTGCTTCTTATTATTCTTTGAGTACTTATTGATTCTCAGTTAAAAGGCATTGGTGACAATACCTCAACTATATATATTCCTGAATCCTGATATTACCCCAAAAGGGAAAAAATACATCCATAATGAATCAATTGTTGCTTTCTAGAAGGATATTCATTGCAGATGCTTAGATCTATTCACATGTTCACATTTAGTAAATATTTGTGTGACTTTTGCTTCAGGAGAACAAGGATATTCATTGCAATAATTATGTGATTTGTAAAATTTTAATATGGCCCTCTTATGTACATGTGGTGTTCTGGTTATTTGCTACTTTTGATTCATGCAATGGTGTTCTCTATCAGGAAAAAAAAAATCTGAGAGTCCTAGGCCTGTGTTAGGCCTGTTTGTGTTGGCCTGTTTTGGCCTGTTAGGTGTCGGCCTGTTGGCCTGTTTGGCCTGGTAGGATCTTTTACAAATTCCAGGCCTTCTTAACAGGCCACAGGCCAGGCCAGGCCTGCGTACAGGCCAGGCTTAGGCCTAATAAAAAGCCTGCAACAGGCCACAGGCCAGGCTCAGGCCGTCTTGTGCCTTAACAGGCCAGGCCTGTTAAGGCACAAGCCTGGCCTGGCCTGGCCTGTTTCCACCCCTATATCCCATGCAAGGTTATCAGAACCGGACCGGACCGGCCGGTCCGGCCCGGTAACCGGCGAACCGGCCGGTTGGCCGGTCCGGTTCCCGGTCCGGTTCCAATTTTTAAAAAAAAATTTTTTTTTTTTGATTTTTTCTTTAGAATTTCATACCAATAAGTCTAAAATTTTCAATTTCTCACCGGTTTGGTCCTGGTTTAGCTCCGGTTTGGCCCCGGTCTGACCCACTGACCCTTAACCCAGTACCCCGACCGGTTCAGTACCCGGTCCGGGTTTTAATACCTTGATCCCATGTTATTTTCACTTACAAAAGTTCGTTTCAAATTATATTTAAGTATATACAGAAATTAAATGAAAACGTGATGTTTTTCCTATAAATTTTAGAGTAAAATACATTGACGGCCCCTCTATTTTACTTAAATTGAACAAACCTCCTCTCTATTTTGAAAACGTATGTAGACCTCACTTGAAATTAAAATGCAAGTTACAGAAACCTCCCTTACATATTTGATATTCCATTTTCATTCTTCCAACCGTTAGTTAACCGTTGAATTTGACTATTAAATATTTACTTTGACCAAAATATCCCTTTTTCAACAAATGAATAAATATTTATATTTGCCTAAAAATAAGTTTTTACATAAAAAAATAATTTTAATATATATATGTTCAAAATTTTCAATATATTATACATTCTTTTAATTTTTATTATATTATAAAATTTTAAATTTTAAATTTTTATCATATTTATTGAAACTTATTTATTTAGTATTCTTTTAAATGACTAAACAATATGCCTTCTAAATGAATGGAAAAAATAAATAAATATGTTTTATTCACAATATGTTATTAATAATGTAAATTTGATATAGTGCATGACTTATTTTAATTTTTCAAATACATTTTTTACACAAACATTTATAAACATATTTATTTTAGTATGCATCTATTTATAGGATTAATCATATTTTTAATTGAGTTTTCTATGTCAGCATTAATTAAATTAATTAAGTATGTATCTTAATATGAAAAAAATTTAACATATAACTATTTACAAAAGTTAAAAATAAGTTAAGAAAAAGAAAAAAAAATCTTAAATTACTTAAAAAAATTTAGTCAAAATTAGGAAATTAGTAATGATGAAGGATCAATTAGTAAATAAAATTTATTTTAATATAAATTTTACTTAAATAATAAAAATCCTTAACGGAGTTAATAGTTTGAACTTAGATGTATGTTTTTAAAATAGAGGGGATGTCTATATAATTAAGACAAAATATATGAGTGGTTAGAGTATTTTACTCTAAATTTTATTATGTGTATTTTATTATGCTTTTACTAAATTTTATATGCCGTTTTATGAAAACTGTACTAACTTTGTATATTTGTGGTACTTATTTCCAATCAAATTATTATGTGTATTTTCTTAATCTATATTCACCCTCTAACGACTAACTTTTGTTATTAATATTTTTGTTAAGAGTTTTTAAATCCACTTAAACTACTTTTTGTTTGTTAAGCTTTTCCGTTCTACAAGTTTACAGTAGATGTGTTATCTGTATCTTTTTCTGACCGCCTTTCCTTAGTGGTATTTTCATTATATTAACTGTAATATATTGAAAACAGGAAGAATTAGAGAGAAGGACTAAGGAAGAAAAATATTTATTAATATGGATCTTAAAAATTGTAATTATTTTTAACGACCAAAAATTAAAATATAATTTTTAATTAAAAAATTAAATTTCCTTAGTATTTGATGGTTAGTTATTAAATTTGATGATATCTCTATGTATATTTTCTCCCATACATACTAGATTATCTTAAAAGTTACTCAAATTAAACTGACCTCTAAAATCCATAAATAATTAGAAATCTTCCTCTTTTTAGATTTTTATTAATTTTCAGAACTTAGAAAATCACAAATAATCCTGTAATATATTTATTTAAAAATATATATGATTTTTCATTGAAAAAAAAAAGTTTAAACAAAGAGGATGCACCTAAAAAGAATGTTACTATCATAAACAAAACAGAATGTTATAAAAATGAAAAATACTAAAATTTAAAATTCTTAAGCAATAAATTCCTAAATAAATTGTCAATATTACATGAATCTCAATATCTAAATAAAAGTCAAATTAATTTAAAGGCATACTTGAGGAGGGAATATCAATTGATAACTAACTGGCAAATAGTTGAGATGATGTTAGAGAAAATATAGGGGGTTTGGTCAATCTTAATTTTGTAATTAAATATTTATATTTTAATTTTTGATCCTTGAAAATGATTATAATTTTTAAGGCCCTTATTAATAAATATTTCTTTTCCTTGGTCCTTCTCCCTAATTTTTCCTTGAAATTATTATAGGTAATATTATTTTGAAGAAACTTTGTTTTGCTTTTTTATTATCAAAATATTATTATAAAATTGTTTTGTTTTATTTTTTAATCAAAATATTATTAGAAAATTAAAAATAAAATCTGTTTCAGATGCTTTTTTGGTATTAAATTGAATTTATATTAATTGAAATTTCGCACTGAATTTGATGGAGTGCCTATTTTTGGAAATATATACAAGTGAAAAAAGTCAGATTATTTTTAAGTTATGGTTCTCATTAAAATCCAACTTATCTAAAATTTCAGAATATAAAGAATTTACATTTTTTACCATAGAAAAGAGTATAAAAGAATTAATTTCATAAAAAATAATATAAAAGAATTATAGAATTTTCAAGCCCAAGAAATGAATAATAGTAGTGCATTAAACGCTGAATTGGTTAGATGCCTTTAAGTTTTAACATTATGGACAAAAGGTATATCAAGATGTTTATATCGATTAGATCAAGTTCTCCAATTAAATCATGAGATGTGGACTTTTCTTAACATAATAATTCACATTAATAAAATTTTAAAAGTTTGCTGAATACTCCGTAATTTGTAATAATAAAAAATTACACATGATAAAGTATGATTGAAGAACTTAACCCAATGCATAAAAGCAATTTGACATAAGTTTTGTCCTAACATTAATCACTGAACCTTTGCACTTTTCATCTAAATGAATTATTTTAGTTTAATTCATCCAAATATTGAATGATTTTATTTCCAGTTTTAGTTTTTTTCAACATTATGATTATATTAAAATATGATTATAAAAAAATAAAATTATTTTTAACTGGGACCATCTTTTGCAAGCTGTTTGATATATTGTGATTTGAAATGAAGTTCATACTGATAAGATCATACGCAGTTAATGAATCATATTACTTATGAAAATTTTGAATATTGTCATCAAAAAGAAAATTAACATACATTGTATGTCTAATTCCATTACACGTCCATTGTATGTCTCTATTACTTTAGATGTCTACTGTGGGTCTTTATTTATATATTTGTATCAATTGAACCAAAAATAGCGGTGTGAATATGATAGGAGAGACAAATATGTTAATAAAATGAGCTACATAGCTTGCTTTGTCATAAAAGATTTATCGAGATGGGAGATGACATAAGACTAATTTTATTAGATATTGTCTCATATTTTATATTCTATGATTACCATTGCTTTATTGGATGTTATACGTATACCATTGACTTGTATTAGAAATAATTACTCACAAAGTTAATTATGATTGCATTAGATGCAAGACATTGTTGTCAGATTATCGAAGAAAATGTGATAGGATATCAGCTAAATCCAAATTTTGTTGAATCATGAGTTAAATGCACATATTTTGGACTATTTATGAAAGTTAAAGAGCTTATGAAGTCTTCCTCCTTATAGATGGAAGATAACAAGTTATAAAAGCTCTCAAAGATCATGGGAAGTTGTAAAAGGAAGGAAAGAATGCAAGAGGAAGAGGAAAATGGACATTATGGAGGAGAAGCTTGCACTTGCTGTGGAATCCATTGTAGCTAAAGTCATAGCGAAACCACCTGAAAAAGCACTGCTCCTGTTTGGTTCTGTATGACTGTTCGTCATGGCATTCGCCATAGCAAACCCGCGGCAAATGCACGAAATTGATGTTGTGCATTTTGAAAATTGAAGCAGGAAAACCAGTATAAAGGCATGAGCTAGGTCGAAAATCAGTAGTTTTGGACTCCTTGAACGTCTTGGCTACTAGGGTTTGGCATTTTGGAGGGCTTGAAGTTTGGGATTGGATTGAGAAAGGATTTGGAGCCTCAATTCTTAAGTTTTTCTTGTTCTTCTCTCCTTTTTCTCTATTTTGTTGATATGGATTATGATTTTGTGCTGAGATTTTGGCTTGTACAAACCATGAGTAGCTAGAACTATCCATTAGGATTACTTTTACCCATTGTATGGATTGAAACTACTAGATTATCTTGCTTTTATTGGTTAATGAGTATTATATGTTGATTTTTCTCTATGCTTAATGCTATCTTGTGCTTGATCACTGCATGATTAGAGTAGTTCAATTTGAAGATGCTTGAGAGAGCTATTTTAATTGTAGAACTTGAGAAAAATTATGTTATACTTGAAATTTAATGATTAAATGGATGGTTTGTTATTAGAATAGAGATATATCTAACAACCTAACATAGTCTATTGAAGAATTGTTTTGGAAAGATGATTTTCATTAATTACAAACAAGAGATTGAATGTTTTTAATGAAGATTAAAAATCAATCTTGACTTGATAGAGCTTGGTTGATTTTTTAGGATCTTTGACTAGCATATAACTTATTTAACTAGCATAAGTGATTTAATTGTATAGTTTCATGAAATACAATGGTGAAGAAGTAATCGTAAGTTAAATCTCTTGAAGTTAGACCCAATTTTCACTCTTTTGCTTTGTTTATTTTTATCAAAAGTTTTTATACAAATTGATCAAATTCAAATGATTCCATTCAACCTAATTAAGAACATAGTTAAATTAGTTAACTCGCTTTTGTCATAGTCCTTGTGGATCGACATTCATTTCTCACTAATTTATTACTTACGACCCATACGTTTGCGGAAGCTAAATGGTAAACACTGGATTTATGGATATATCAGTCGGCTTATTCAAGTGCCCCTGTGATGGCCGAAATCATTGCAATTATACAAGGGCTTCAAATCTGTTGGAGCAAGAATTTAAAGAATATCATTGTTTTCACAGACTGTCTGGAGGTCGTGAACTTACTTACAAGAGGTTCACATAGGGATCACCCGTTCAGGGAAGTGATTGAAGATGCGAGACTTTGGATATCGAAAGACTGGCAGGTTTTTCTTACTTATGTGTCTAGGGAGATTAATACTCTTGCCGATTATTTGGCGGGGTTGGCTCATAGTAGTAATGAGAATTTTGTTATCCTTAATCACCCACCACTTTTTTTCTAGAGGCGGTTGTTGATTATGGATGAGTCTATTTGGCGTTCCTCTTGTGAAGGTGTTTCGTTATAATCTTTTCATAGGTTAATGTACTTTCAGTTTTCATTAAAAAAAAAAAGTTTAAAACATAAAAATCGAAGTTTTTTTTTCCAAATGAATACTTGAGGACATTAAAGCTTGCATTTCACAAGTCGAATAAAACCTAAACAGATTCGCTGTCTCCGCTTTGTGTCCGTCATGGACGGCTATCGGCCGGGGTCTGTTCGGTACCATGCCGGTAATGCGACCACCGTGCTCTTCCTCTGACATTCGGATTTCTCACGGAGCAACTAAACAACCCTGTTGTTTATCCCAATCTTGGCCGTTCTCGAAATCAAAGACAACCAACGGCCCATTTGATCCAACGATGATGGATGGCTTCTGAATGCCAAGAATCAAGAAATGTGGTACGTCCTGTGTTATTGATTTTAAGAATAGCCGGGATTTAGTGCAGAAAGGGTGCTGTTTTGTTGCTTTGTAGAGTGTGCTCACAAAGGTGCTCCACATGGGATCAGGATGCCTCAGCTTCGAATGCCAGCTCTGAACCGTTAGAATTAGCAACAACTGTAATTAACTTCTTATCTTTTAATACATCTTTAGTGGACAGATAAGTTCCTCAAATCTTATTTTGATTTCAGCCACACATTGACATTTGTAAGAGAAGAAATATGTAAGTGATGGTTTGTAAATATAAAGTCTCTTGATGAAGAGAAATGCTACTTAGCTTAGTTCTCAGTTTTAAAGTCATAATTGAGTCTGGTAAGAAGATTTTTGTGCTGCAGTGGGGCAGAAAATTAGAAATGGAACTAGTAATAGATTTTGGTGGGATTTGTGCACATCACTAGATGTGCCTTTAGTCCCCCTATTTGATAAAAATAAACATCTCATCAAACCACAGGCCATTCTTGACTAGTTTGGAATTTACAAAAGTGGAGAAAATTCCTACTTTTGATGGTGATTGACTGAATTAGGACAGTGAAACCACCCAGTAACAAGAGCGCATATTGGTATGGAGGAAATCGTATGATGGGGGTTTTAGTGTGACATCAGTTTATAAATTTGACTGTAGGCAGAATAATTCACAGATTGGATCCTTTGTGTACAATGAAAGGCTTTTTACAAATTCATTTAGAGCAAAATGAGGAATAAAAACTCGTAGTGTGTCCCTTTTGAGTGTAATGGGGAGGAAACACTTATTCATTTACTGAGATTGTGATATAGCAAGGAGAGTCTGGTTTAATTTACCCAAACCCCATTTATTTGTTCGGATTTGCAGGAATGGCTTAAAGGAAATATCCAACATAATGCCGGTGGCAGGAAAGTCAAAATATGTCCTTGGACTCGGGCTTTTGGTGGTTGTGTAAAAGAAATGCAAAGGAGTCATGAGAGGGAAATGGTCATAGGCTAAAAAATTATTCAAGTAATAATTGATTCTGATGGAAGAAGGGGGAATGGAATATTCAAGTGTCTAGTATTCCAATCCAGGCTAATTGTGCTGATTTAGAGCTGAAACCCATGAGATCGGCGACATGATTTACTCGGACAATAATTTAGAGTTGAAGTTTTCATGCAGAGAGGCCATGAATTGTGCTGATTATCTTGCTAGAATATCTAGGAGACAAGGCATATCTTGGTTAGCTTCTTACTTTGTTTGTAGATTTGTTCTGTGTTCTCTTCACAAGCTTTGTTCTTGATGTCTCATTAAAAAATAAAGTCATAATTGATTCTGTTAATTTTTTGTCTGTCAAGTACAAAATATATCCTTGCCTGCTTGATTTATCGAGTGATTTTAATCACTAACTATCTAAATTGCTGCTTTGCCTTCTTTAGAAACAATGTTAGTTTTCTCTTATATTCATTTAGATAGGCATGTTGGGTTAAAGAGACACCTCAGCTGGACCACCCAAATGGAAATTTTATCTGATGTGTCAGTTTCTTCCTTGAGTAAGATGCCTCTGATTCAGTAGCTTTCTCAGGGTGACTCTCAACCATTGCTCTGTTCCAAATTATATTATAAAAGTGTAATGTAGAGTACTTTACGGTTATACTAGTAAGTTTTTCCATGAATCAGTACTTTATAATTACTTTATCTTTTTCCTTTTAATTCCAATCAAATTAGTGACTGACTTAGAAGTTGACTAGTGCTTTTCTTTTTAACAATAATTTTCGCAATAAACTCTCTTCTTACTTATCCAGGTGTGTGTACACACACACACACGATAAGTATGAATTAAATAGTTTTCCAATGTCTTTTGCATAGAACTTCCCTTTAAACAACCATGGTACTTGTTGTTGAATATTAATTAAATATGAATTATAAAGTACTATACGTATGGAATAACTTGATTGTTTGGGACTTGTATCACATGTTTCTTCTCTTTGATTTATTAAAACTGAAGTAAGAATCTCTTTGGGGTCCAAAAAAAGAAGAGAATACTTTCATTTTCTTCCTCTCCAAAGAAAGGACCTAAATGAGGACAACTTACACAATAAAGCTAAAGCAGTATTTATTAAAATGGTTTTCAGTCATCATGAAGGAATGAATATATATATATATATATATATATATATATATATATATATGGCTTACTTGAAACTTTAGAATTGGTATCCAAAAACTAAAGAGCTTAAGTAAAGAACAAATCGTCATCATATATTCCCTTAATGAGTTCAAACTTTTTATGTTCATTCACGTTCATCCCTCATTGAATTCATTGCCTTCTCATCATCAAGGTGATCTTCTACTGACTTGGAAATTCTTTGTTATATTGATTCTTAAATTAATTTTTTCTGGCAAAATGAATTCTGGAAAATTAAACATCAAAGAATCAGCTAGATATTTTACCTATGCAACACTAAATTTATATTAACTGAATTTTTTCATACCAACTGAAAAATGTTATGTGTTCAAGCTTTTGAAATATCATCAAGCTCATCTAGTGTCTGTGTCGTACAGGTATGTATTTACTTCAACATTCTTTGTTATACTGCTTTTTTTAATTTATTTTAATTATGCAAAAGAATATTAGAAAATTATACGTCATAGTCTGCCGGATGTTTTATATCACAGAATTTATATTAATTGAATTTTTCATACGTTAATAGGTCATTTTAGTTTAAATCAATCCTATATACCTGAAGCACTAAAAAGTAAACATGTAGGAGGTTTTCCTTTTTCGCTTCTTCCTTTCAAATTTCAAAATAAATTTACACTAATGAATTTGCAGAGATTGAAACTCTTTAAAAGTTAATTTGAAAATAATATCATTTGGTAATAGAAAAATCCCTTTAAAAGATGTATGGTTGAATTACTCAAATTCTAAATTAGTTTATTAAATTTAACAAATCATAAATCAGGTTAGATATCTTAAAAAGATTTCACATTTTCAAAATTTTACATTACTGCCCCTTATTTGATTCTTTCCCAAAAAATGGTAGCTATCTTCTCATCATCAAGAAACCAGCTTATCTTCTCCGTAACTGTGATATGAATGAAGTTCATATTGTACTAAGATAATATGCAGTTGGTGAATCATTGTTCTTATGGGAATTAGGAATATTTTCATAAAAAAGAAAAAAAGAAATCATAAATCGTTGACGGCCCAGGGCTGACCCTAAAGGGCTCGGGGTCAGGAAAATTACAGTTTTTCAAGGCCCGACTCAAGAGCATCAGGGCCAGGGCCAGCCCGCAGGACCGGGAAGTCCTTTTCACAATATTTAAATATTTTTCCTATGTATTTTCCCTGTTTTCCCGGCTCTAAACAGAATATAAGTTGTTTATTTTACATTTCCTTTAACAAGAGAATATTTGATCCTTTTTTTTTTGGGCAGTATATGATTAAGTAAAACATTGTTAATTGTCATGTTATTTAGTTTTTATATTGGTTGGCTAAAAAATATATCAGCGGAATGAATACTACTTTTTACTTGATTTTTTATTTATAATATGAGAGACGTGTGCATTGCTTGTTCTTATATGTTACATGAATATCAATTATTACCCAAAATATTGTTTAATTTGAAAATATTTTTTTTTTTTGCCCAAACATTTGGAAATAAGATGAAAAATAAATCTAAAATGAGGCATTAATGAATATTTTCTAGTTTTAAAAATAATGAGGTATTTGAACTTTTATGCACCCCATGTTATTTTTACTTACAAAAGTGCGTTTCAAATTATATTTAAGTATATAGAAAAATTAAATGAGAACGTTATGCTTTTCCTTCCCCTTGCATAATAAAAATAAATGAAAATAATTGTTTTTATAAAACTATAAATAACAAGGTTTTCATTTTTTTTTTTTGGCCAAGTATAAACAATCAAATAGACCAAAATTGAATTTTGGGTCATTTGTTGGTGAACATAATTTTTTTGTTTTCTATTCTTTTATTAGAAGCAGTTCTAATCGTCATCGTTTTACTTTTCTCCCCATTAATTCTTGTTCTGCCTGGGAAAAAAACATCCAAAATTATGATCACTTTATATTTCAGGTAAATAATAGAATATAAGTTCTTTATTTTATAGGACGATAAATTATAATTTTTTTAACATAAGAACATCATTAGAAACAAACTACAAATGTGATCGATCTTTATTTCTTTCTTTTGGGAGTCATATGATAATATATATATATATATATATATATAAAGAGTCTTTTTATGTTCGGATGAATACGCCTCCAGTAGGAAATGAAGGAAGGCTGTGCTGATATGGTCTGAAGGAAGAAGGTTGAGATTCCAAATAAATGAATGCTCTGTGTGAGATTCAAAAGGAATTCTCTGTAAATGGTCCACGTATGAAAGAGGACATGGTTCCTTCTATGACCCGGATCAACATCGGTCAAAGATCATCCTAGTTTTATTTATCTTCTTAGTAAATATCTGTACAGACTTTGATTTTGCAAGTGTGTCCTTGTTCATATCTTTACTTTAAATTCCGCATGAAAATTGCATGTTGCCCAGGTCTGCATAAGCTATGGTATGTATATATATATATATTTATATTGTTTGAGCATTTTTTTGGCTATCAAGATGATAATGAAAAATTTGATATGGGTAATAATAGTATACTAAATTTTATATGCCGTTTTGTGAAAAACTTTTGGTATTTTGTATATTTGTGGTACTTATTTCCAATCAAATTATTATGTGTATTTTTTAATCTATATTCACCCTCTAACAACTAATTCTTGTGATTGATATTTTTGTTAAAAATTGTTAAATCCACTTAAACTACTTTTTGTTTGTTAAGTTTTTCCGTTCTACACCAAGTTCACACTCACACACGCATACGTAGTGGTATTATCAGTAGATGTGCATATTTTTCTGGACGCCTTTCCTTAATGGTATTTTCATTATATTACCTGTAATATATTTAAAAAATCACAGGTAATATTATTTTGAAGACACTTTTTTTTTGTTTTATTTTTTTAATCAAAATATTATTACAAAAAATTTTTGTTTTCTTTTTTTAATGAGAATATTATTCGAAAATTAAAAGTAAAATCAGTTAGATGCTTTTTTGGTATTAAATTGAATTTATATTAATTGAAATTTAGCCCTGAATTTGATGGAATGCCTATTTTCGGAAATATATTCTAGTGAAAACAAGTCAGATTATTTTTAAGTTATGGTTCTCATTAAAATCCAACTTATCAAAAATTTCAGAATATAAAGAATTTACATTTTTTTACTATAAAAAATAGTATAAAAGAATTATTTTCATAAAAAATAATACAAAAGAATTATAAAGTTTTCAAGCCAAAGAAATGAAGAATTGTAGTGCATTAAACACTGAATTGGTTAGCTGCTTTTAAGTTTTAACAGTATGAACAAAACTTATATCAAGTTGTTTATATCAATTAGATCAAGTTCTCCAATTAAATCTTGAGATGTGGACTTTTCTTAACATAATAATTCACATTAATAAAATTTCAAAAGTTTGCTGGATCATTATTAATAATAAAAATTACACATGACAAATAAGATCATACGCAATTGATGAATCATATTACTTATGGAAATTTTGAATATTGTCATCAAAAAGAAAAATGAAATCAGGACTATAATCAGCCCAGAAACTAGTTCAATAAATACCATTTTTCTGAGTGCATATGAGCCTTATTTTTCCTTCTTTCAGTTCCCTCAATAATTATACAATAACTAATTTCAGGACTTTTTAACTCGTTGAAAATTAATATACCTTGTGTTTGTACTTATTGGGTGAATTGTTATTTGCTACTTTTTGTGTAGTTGGGCATCTCTTCATTTGATTTGAGCGTCCCTCTGGTAGATATTTAAGCATTATTCATCTAATTTATTTCATTACGTTTTATTTTTTTGTCAATCATCTAATTTCATTACGACATTTGAGGTAGTGAGGATTATAGCAAAATAACTCATCCAGCCAAACTCCATATTTCTTTATTTATTATTTACTTTTTTCTTTGACAATCATCTAATTTCATTACGATATTTTGAGGTGGGGAGGATTATAGCAGAATAACTCATCCAGCCAAACTCCATATTTCTTGTTTATTTCATTACGTGTCCCTTGTATGTCTTTATTACTTTACATGTCTATTGTGGGTCCACAAATGGCCGTTTGAATATTTTATTATTAGCGGATAGATAGCATTCAGGACCAAGTAATTGTTTATATTGTTCTTTTCAGTGTTGCATCATATGATAGGAGAAACCAACTACACGTTAATAAAATGGGTTATATGACTTGCTTTGTCATAAAAGATTTATCAATTTTTCATGAGACCGGAGATGACATAAGACTAATTTTATTAGATATTGTCTCATATTGATTGGATGTTATACGTATACCATTTTGACTTGTATTAGAAATAATTACTTACGACATTAATTATGATTGCATTAGATGGCAGACATTGTTATCGGTATTGGAGAAAAGGTCCTAGAATACCTTGCTGGTCCAATTTTAGATCGTGCTCGTTACTTGTTTTGCTTCAAGCAATTCATTAGAGAGCTTCAGGAAGCACAAGATGAGCTGAAGACAAGGCGAGATGAAGTGAAGGAACGTAAGGAACAAACTGCCCGAAATAGTGAGGAAATAATGCTTCCTGTGAAGAATTGGTTGAATGATGTGGAGAAAATTCTAGAAGATGTGAATGAGTTGCAACTAAAGGTTGAAGGGGAAGGAAAGAGTTGTTTCAACGTGTCACACAGGTATTCCTTGGCAAAACAAATGGATAATAAGGCAAAGCGGATGATGCAGCTCAAAAAGGATTCCCACTTTGAGAAAGACAATTTTTCTCGTCTCACCCAAATTCCTGGCATCACTTACTTCTCTTCTAAAAACTTTGTCGATTTTAACTCGAGGAAGTCTACTTCTAATGATCTTTTGGAGGCAATAAAAGATAGAAAGAACAAGATGATTGGACTCTATGGCATGGCGGCTCAGGCAAAACAACTTTGGCAAAGGAAGTGGGAAAGAAAGTGCATGATTTGAAGCTTTTTGAGAAGGTTGTTCTCCTTGTTGTTTCGAAACCTCCAAATGTTGCAAAACTTCAGCAGGAACTAGCAGAGCAAATAGGCTTAACATTTCAAGATGCAACTCAATCTGTAAGAGCACAAAGGCTATCAGAAAGATTGAAAAATGAGAAGATACTTATAATCTTGGATGATGTTTGGGAGTATCTAAGCCTTGAAGATATTGGCATTCCACTTGTTGAAGGTTGTCAAATCTTGTTAACCACTCGCCGTCGGAATGTGTGTGTCTCTATGAAATGTGAGACTATCATTGAACTGCCTTTGATAACTAAGGAGGAAGCAAGGGAATTATTCAAGAAGCATGCAAACCTAGACAATGATCCCTCAAATAAGTTTAATGTTGTGGGAAGGAAAATCGTTGATGAGTGCAAGGAACTTCCAATTGCAATTGCAGTGGTGGGAAGCTCTTTAAATGGAAAGCCTATCGAAGTATGGGAGTCAGCACTTCGGAAACTAAAAAACTTCCAACCTTTGGATGTTGAAGAGGGTTTTAGAAGCCCTTATGCATGTCTTGAATTGAGTTATGATAATTTGTCAAGTTCAACAGCCAAATCGCTCTTCTTATTATGCTCTATGTTCCCTGAAGATCATGAAATCCATAAAGAGGATTTAATTCGGTTTGGCAAGACGACACTTGAGCTAGAAGAGAGTATCAACACAATGGAAAATGCGAGGAGAGAGATTTTAGTGGCTCTTAACATCTTGTTGGATTCTTATTTGTTGATGAGTATTAATATGCAAGCACGTGTAAAAATGCATGACTTGGTTCGAGATGTAGCTTTGTGGATTGCAAAGAAGCAACGTCAAGCAATTTTGGTGGACAACCATGTAGTTTCAAACATGTTGGTTAGCAATAACCAAAGTCTGAAAGATGCAAAGGCATTGTCATTGTGGAATTCGGATGAGAATTTCAAGCTCTCTAACCAATTGTGTTGTCCAACACTTGACATTCTACTACTTCAACCTCATAGGTCCATTGAAGATTTTGCAGGGATAAATGCACTAAAGTCTTGGCACTCATAACATATGGCTTTAAATGGAGCTTTTGGTCGTTGGGTACTCAAAGTTTTGGCACTCCAAGTCTTGATTGCTCACTCCCGCGATCAATTGTGTCATTAACGAATCTTCACACCTTATGTCTTAGAGGAAAAGTATTGGGTGACATCTCCTTTTTGGGTGAACTCAAAGGATTGGAGGTTCTTGACTTACGTGGCTCTCTATTCAATGAATTACCCGCTGGAATTGTGGACATGAAAATGCTGAAACTTTTGGATGTGTTTCATTGTAAAATTAAAAAAAAAAGCTCTTTAGAAGTAATTGGAAGATGTGAGCAACTTGAAGAATTATACCTGTGGGATAACAAATCTACCATTCCGGAAAATTTCTCTCTTTCAAGGTTGAAGACATATGTTATCCGCGATTCCTCATGCAAAATTTTTCATGATCCTATTGATGAATTTTCTTCTCTATACTATTTGGATATTTTGGACCGTTTGGATGGTGGTAATGAAGAAATGAGAGCTTTATGGATACAAGGCTTCAAAGTCTCTTCTTTGAATTTGTCAATGAAAGATCTCTTTCAAAGAGCAAACTTCCTTTGTTTAGATTATTGTAGGTGGGATCATAATCATATAAATTTATTTGAGATCAAGCACTTATGGGTTTATCGTTGTCAAGAGAAAAGATTCATCATTGATAACCTTGATGCTGACATTCTTCAAACACAGCAAGTTTTCTCGCAACTGATTACTTTGAGATTGGTTGCTATGAATAATCTTGAACAAGTGTTCAAAGATTCATGTATTAGCTACTCTCTCCCCATGTTACAACGGCTGTCCATAAAAAGGTGTCCCCAGTTGAGAACTTACAACGCCATGATTACAAAAACGCCAAAGCTGAGGAGACTTGAGATTGATGGTTGCAACAAAGTGAAATGGCTATTCTCTTACTCTCTTGCTTCTCATTGTCCTTCACTAGGGGAAATATTTATAAGAAGATGTTCTGAATTTGAGAGGCTTATTGATAGAGAAGCTGCGCACGGGGACCCACTACTTAATGATATGCAGAATTATCCATACGTAAGTGTTATCCGCAAAAATCCTCTTGAATCAATGCATATTAGAAAAAATAATCCATGTTCATGCATTAGTTTAAAAAATTTACCTTTTGAATTAATTTTCAACTAACGAAATATTAGTTGTATGCTAATTTTTTTTATATATATATATGAATTTGATAGCGTTTTTCTTAAATTATGTGAAATCAATGCTTGGTTTTTGTAAAATCCACATTAGCTGTGGAAGGGGATGAAAGATACCCTATAAATTTTAGAATACCTTCCTCCTTAACGTATTTTAAAACCGCGAGGAATAATGTATGCATTATAATTTCTGATCATATCTTTATATATTGTGGGAAGCACCTACTAATAATTTCACACATTTTTAGGAGATATTTTTTCTTGTTATTCACTGTACTAGTCTGCATCTTATTTTTAAAAAAAAATAATTAAGTATTAAAAATGTGTTTATTATCGACTAATATATATTTTGAAGTATTAAAAATATACTCTCTTATGGTGAAAATATCCTCAAGAACAGGTAATATTCATATTATTTTTATTTTTCCTCACTTTGTCTCTACTTTTTTATGTTAAAAGTAGTCATGTTTTCTTTTCCATTTTTCATGAAACTTTTTTGTTTCCTATCATATCATATATTTTCCGTTTCAACTGAGAAAATAGTTTCCGTGCAACTGTTAATAATTTTCCTTATATGTAAAACATTTTTATCTTTTCATTACTTCATTAGTCTACCTCAAGTTTTTTAATAGAATTAAAGTTAACGGTGTTTACATTTCGATTTCATTTGAAAATTGTGTGTTTATCATCGAATACCATATGTGTGTCTGTATATGCATGATTTTTCTCTTTTATCACTCTGCCTCTTTTTTTAATTTAAAAATACCCATATTTACTTTCCATTTTATTTGAACATTATATTTATATAAGAGTAAAATATACTAATCACAACTCTATTTTACCTGAATTAAATTAGCACTCCCTCTATTTTGAAAATGTATATAAACATCCCTTTAAAATAAAATATAAAACAAATCTTCTTTATCTATTTGATATTTAATTTTAATCTATGTTCTCATTAAATTTTCATCCACATAATCGTTAGCGAATCGTTAAAGTTAACTTTCAAACTTTTGTTTTGATTAAAATAACTCTCATTAGCTATTGTGTTCTTTTAATTAAATTCTAGATCTTTGTATTTAATTAGTATATACACTACACACTAAGGACTAAAGCACTTGAGTTTTTCTTTCGGGTTTCTTTTTTAGTATTACAAAACATTAATTAAAAACTACATTTGTTGTTTATTTTTCCACATATGAATTTGATAGAAACTTTAATAATTTTTTTCAAATAATTAATTTTATTTTTCCAAACAACACTTTATAATTTTTATTTTGTATTTTTTTCATGGAAATAATTACCACACATTGTCCGTAAATTACATACTATATTTTAAGAGAAACGTTTTTCTTTATAAATTAGTGTTGATATATGGGTTAGCTAAAAATTTCAAATATTTTGAGGATTTTTTTTCCTTTCGTTCACCTACCTCTTTTACACATACACACACACAATTTGATATGTTCACTTTTATCCAATTAAAAACACATATATTAGTAATAAGAAAAATATTCTCTAGAACATGCAACAGTCATTTCATTTTTTTATTTAATGGTTTTAATTATATAACAGTGTCCATATCATTAAATTCTAGATCTTTTATTTAGCATTTACGCCATTGATAGTTTAATCATTACCCCATTGATAGTAACATCTTTATATATGTGCAATCAATATGAATAGATTGAGAAAAAAAATTTTAGAAAGTAGAATAGATTGGGCTTTTATATTTAAGACCCAAGCAAACACCCCAATTAGTTATTATATTTAAGATCAAATGGAGTATTACAAAATATATTTGCAACTGCGTTAGTCATTTATCTTTCCACATACAAATTTGATAAAAATTTTAATCTCTTTTGTTGATTTTATTTTTCTTTTGTCAAATAATTAATTTTATATTTATGAACGAATTTTCTTAATTTTCATTTGGTATTTCTGTGAAGCAAATAATTACTGAGGACTGTTTTATTTAAAATACATAAGAAATGATACATTATCTATTAAATTACTTACCATATTATAAGAGAAATGATTTTTTTTAAAAAAAAAAATTCCTTGGACGTTAAAAAAGGCCGTTTTCACTTTTCCGCGTGCCTCTTTTATTGCTATTAAAATTTGTAAGTTTTCCACTTTTCCTTTCAATTTTTGGTAATAAAAAAGGCATGTTTGTGTCATTAAATATGTAATATGCCTACTTCTTGTTTGAAAAAAGGATTATTATGTACTATTAATAGTAGGCCATAATCAATGTATAATCTGTGAAACTAACTTTGGTTTAATTTCTAACATTAAATCAGCAACCACTGATCCTTTTCCCCAAACTGAAGAAGATTTTCATATGGAATTGCAACAAAGTGAGATGGCTATTACCTTATTCTATGGCATCTCATTGTCCTTCTCTAGAGCAGCTATTCATACGCAATTGCTCTGAACTTGAGAGGCTTGTTGATGGAGACAGTGATGAAGAAGTAGCATATGGGAAGAAAGTATTATCTCATTATTTCTTTTTTATTTAAGGTTTCGTAAATATAAAACAACCTTCATATTATGAAATTTAAGAAACCTGTATTAACGCTACATACTAATGATTCAACTACTTTCCTATATTTTGTCTTTTTTAAAATTATATAAAATTTTTCATTAGTTATTTTTTTATTAATGGATTTTATAAATTTCTTTTTAATTGTTTGTCACATAACTACTTTTAATTGCTTTCTCAAACTCGACATTTTATATTTTTATTATATGTGTTAGTCAAGAAAATAACTTTTATGTTGTTGGTTTTGGCACTGGTTTATTGTGGAAAGTACTTGTTTAAGATTGTTTTATTCAGAAGAACCAATATGAATGCATTATCTATAAATTACAAAGACTTTAAGTTTAATATTTTCTCATTTTCTTTGGACGTGCAAAACTTTGTTGAATACCTTTGGAGAACACAAGTTTAAGACAAAGGATGTGTTATATTGTTGCCCTCACGTCATTCTTTATCCATTTTATGGATTGAAATTACAAGCTGTAGTCAAGATATTTTTAAAGAGAATTTTTCTTCCTTTCTAGCTCTCTATCTTTCTCTTTTTTTTTAAAAAAAAAAAAAAATTGGATTTTTACTTTTTAAATTTAACTTAAAATATTGTTAACTATCAAATGAATGTATTAAAAATCGGACTAGTTAATGAACTGGCCAAGATAATTAGTCAAAAGTCAGTGGATAAGACCGAGTTTAATTAGGTTCAAACCCATAGTAATTGAAATAATATAGTTTAATTAAAATGTGCTAAAACATTCATTTTTTTACTACTTTAGGTATAAAATTTTAATAAAAATAATATTTAAAATATTATAGAACTGCTCCTCTCCTCTTTTTCATATTATATAAATATATTCCTATAAATTAGATCATGGGAAAATGTCATTGTACTCAAACCCGGACCGGACCTGCCAGGCCTGGCTCGAAAACCGGCGAACCGGTTGGTAGATCGGTCGGTTCAGTCATCAACCCGATTTGGTACTTTTAAAAAAAAAAAGATTTTTTTTATTTTTCTTTAAAATTTCATATTAATAAGCCTGGAATCTTCAATTTTTCACATGTTTGGCCCCGAGTTAGCTCCGGTTTGACCCACTGACCCTTGACCCAATACCCCGATCGGTTTAGTGACCGATACGGGTTTAATTACCTTAGAAAATGTGCAATATTGCAATATATATTTGCATTGTTTTTATTAAAAGGAGATAACAACGTTTGAGGCCCACTTCGAACAACTGCAAATGAAAAGTCTTACGCGAAGCCCATTACATTATTGAGCTACAACTCTTCTTTCTTTTCTTTAATTTACAATATCAATTTGAATCTCTCGTCTGTCACATTTTTGGGTCACTCCCTTAATTATTTTCAGTTTTATTTTCCGGTCACTCTGAAGTAAAACTTGAAGCCTTTAACAACAAACATCGAGGCTAAAGTATTCCTCTTTTGTGATTTGTCAAAATTTTTCTTTCAGAACAATATGTTTTTTATGGGATATATTCCTATAGTTTTCCTTATCTTCTTCTACTTTCCTCCTTATTTTCCTGAAACACTCCTTTTCTTTTAGCATTTTTGTGTTTTTTATCCAGCGATAAAAAAGTGAACCGGGTAACGCAGCCAATACAATAGGTTACCCTGAGTTGCTCCAAGTCACACTGGTTCATGGCCGGTTACCCTGGGTCAGATTTTTGCTTAGTCTAAGCAACACCTGGACTGAACATGTCATCGGGTCATTGGTTTTTGGTTTAACCTGGCCGGTCTAGTTTAGTTTTTAATACCATGAATAATATATATTACAAATAAAATATATCCTCAAAAAATACGATAATTATTTCAATATTTTATTTAATGTTTTGCATCCATACACCAAATCTTCTTATTATGAAGGGAAAGCCGAAATTATTTGAAATATTAGTAGTGTTCCCTCTACCGCATGGAATGAGTAAAATAAAGATCTTGTTTGTAAATGTTGGTTGTGAAGTTATTTGTTTTACTGTTTTTGTGACAGTCTCTTTATTGTGGAAAGTACTTATCCAAGGCTCTTTCAATGCATGCATATCTATAATTTACATGTGCCCGTCTGTGCGTTTATTTCACATTGTACGGTTTATAATAAAATAAGAAGGCCTAAATATAATTCACTTACTGATATTATGTTATTACAATTTAAAAAATGTGTGAAATTAAAGGGGTTTAATTTGTAATTTTATACTTCCGCTTAATTTGATGTGATTCATATATATATATATATATATTGTCCATCTCTTGAATTGTCATCTAATCGTTGAATATATATATATATATATATATTTACTCTACAGAAACATGAGAATGAGAGAGTGAGGGTGGTGAATTCAGAATTGTGCTCTATATGGTTAGAAGGTCTACCAAAGTTGGAATGCATTTGGAAGGACCCTACACAAATTGTGAGCCTTCATAGACTTGAAGGTGTTATATTGCTGCAATGCCCAAAATTGAGAAATATATTCACTCTTGCAATTATTACAAGCCTTCCAAAGTTGAAGTCACTAAATGTATAGGAAGATGTAAGGAATGGGAGGGAATATTTTGTGAAGAATCATTTCAAAATCTTCCCCAAACTTGAGTTCATTAGAATATATGACTGCCAAAAAGTGTGAGAAGGTTGTTCTCATATTCTCTAGCTTCTCATTGTCCTTCATTGAAGAAAATAACTATTCATGATTGCTCTCAACTTGAGGGGGTTGTTCAAGCTTATGAAGGTGAAGTTGTCAGTCATGATGAAGAGCTGTTTCCTAAACTGAATAGTTTGAGGCTTAAAAGGTTGCTAAAGTTGAGAGAGATTTACACAGGTTACGAGTTCAATTACCTATCTGGTACTATAGCTATAAAAGATTGCCCAAACATATACAATATCCCATTAGAGTACAAGGCCTCATGAACAGGTATGTATGTACCTATACTTTATTCTAAATAAGCAACCAAATATTACTTGCTCACTAATTCCTTTAAAATTTTGTTTTTCATTATTATTATTGTTAGTCAATTAAATAATTTTGTACTTTACAATTACCTCCACTGATCAAATATAACACTTCATTTTTACGTTAGTAGTCTTATCAAACACAAAATTTGTATGTTACTGTTTTTGTCACTAGCAGTTATTTACCAATACAAAGTCACTTGTCAAAGAGAATTGTCCGATGCCTTAACTCCTCATTCTTTATGAGAAATTTGAATGATCCCGGAAGATTTTTGTTTCCATGTAATTGTCATTATATCAAAATCGAAATAATATACTAGCTCTTGCGCATATTATATTAGAACTAGATAATGGGTAGATTAACATAAGTAGTTATATTAGTTATTTGTAATAAATATAATATAGATTAGTTTTCTTAAAATATCATCTTTCATCGCCTTTAGATAGAAACTGCTTAATAATGTGTGTAATCAATAGAGATATTTTAGAGAGAAAAAATTATAGACATGGGAGACAAAGTGGATTAAGGTCTTATATTTAAAGACCAAATCAACCCTCCAAAAATAATAGCTCTTATATTAAGGACAAGAGTTAATTTTAGATCAGTGACATGTTACTCTAATATTAGAAATTCAATAATACAATTATATAACTAAAAGTAATTAATTTTCACTATTTACACATATTTAACAAATTATTCCGGTCGTTGTAAATAGTTATAGCTCTAGTTTAATCCACATTATCTTAGGACAATTTTGAAAAATGTGTGGAATAAATATGACCATTAGCTTTTATTTATTCTATGTTCCATTTTGATGTAATAGTTAAGCTGTTAATAACATTTTTTGCAGATTTGGAGATCAAACCATAAAGTTAGAAAATAAAGGAGGGATGATGAGCTTTGATCTTCTAATGGTTTCTTTATCTGCACTTGTGAGTTTACTAAAAAGTGTGTGAAAATGTGTTGGATTTGTGCCAGTGTGTTGAAGATTATACAGAAACTAAAAAATACCCAAAAAAAAAAAGATATATCTTTACTTTGAAGTTGTGTTTTATTGAGATGTTTTGAGTTTTGTAATTATGTAGATTGTACGCATACAAGATATAAAAATTGTGTGGCTTGTATGGACTTCTTATTTTATCTACAACACTTGCATAGAGTTTCAATTTTTTAGATATTCTCTTAATCAATGGTTTCTTATACTTATCCGTTATTTTATTGTCACGATATAGTTTTAAATTATTTCTTAAGAAAATACAATCCCCATCCTATATTCATTTTTTATAAAGAAAACAGTGTCTAAAAGAAAATTTTGCTGAAAAAATCTAACAAAGAGGATTCACTTCAATTCTAAAGGAAAAATGCTCAATCAATTTGGTCTCCCAAATTTTTAGTTTTTTTCTTAAAATATCCCTATTAATTGTATATATTATAGTGATTTCGGTCGAGATATAATTTCAATGCATATGATTAAAAGTAATAGAGTTTCATTTAAAATGTTTTATAAGTTAGAGTAAAATACATTAACTATCTTTATGTTTTACCTAAATTACACAAACATCCCCCTTATTTTGAAAATGTATATAAACTTCCCTTGAAATTAAAATGTATGTTAAAGAAACCTCCCTTACATATTTAAGATTATATTTTCATCCACCCACGTTAAGTTTGACTTTTAAACATTAATTTTGACTAAAATACCCCTCTTTTAACAAATAAGTAAACTTTTATATTTTCCTAAAAATAATTTTTTATACAAAAAAATATAATTCCAATACATATATGTTTAAAATTTCCAAAATATTATAAAATTTAATAATTTTTACTGTATTATAAAATTTTAAATTTTTACATTTTTATCATATTTATTAAAACTTATTTATTTAGTATTCTTTTAAATGACAAACCATATTTCTTTCTTTTTGCTTTTTGTCACGACAACATGATTGAAAGCATACTTAAAAGACGTATTTATATTCAACATATGTTATTAATAATGTGAATTTGAGATATTATATAACTTATATTATTTTTAAGTAGTATTATTGTTAAGAAAGGGCATTTAGTCAAAACAAAAGGTGAACATTGTCATTTAATGGTCAACTGCTGATTGAGTTGATGAAAGTGAAATATTAGAACTTCAAAAAAAAAATTGTGTAAATATACATTTTGATTCTGAATGTTCTCATAAAATTTCAAATGAAAAGGTTTCTTGCCTAAAAAAATAGGAGATTTCTGTAATTTAGATTAAATATAAAGAAGTCATGTGAATTTTACTCTAGTTTTAAGATAAAATTGTCATTAAAGGGACGACAATATTTATCTAAATTTTATGAATAAAAAATTTGACATAAATAAAATCAGATAAACTTAAAATATTTGTCATCCAGATAAAATTTAGAAATTATATAACTTATTCATTTATATAGTATATAACTTCTATATAATTTCAAAATTTATATATTTAACCTATGGATGATCTTTTATTTTAAAAACTTTCATCCCCGGGTTCTCAGCTCCGCCACTTATTTAATGAATCTATAGAATTGTCATAATTTTCATTCAGTTAATTTAAAAAATATTATTATGCTACATATAAATTAACTTCATATGATAGTGTATGTATTTCTATGTATTATCTTTTGTTTTAAAAATACTCAGACCCAGCCAGTTCACTTTCTATATACCAAAGTCCTTGGAGATGCTGGTCATGATGCATTTGAAAGAGAAGAATAGGAGAGGAACTTGTCTGGGTCTCACATCTTCCTCTCTTCTTTTATATTCATCTAATAAAATAAACTTAAGGGAATCTAGAAGGAATTTGGATTCTTTACGTTCATGCATTGATACATTTGAAGAAAGTTCCATAAAAGAATGTAACTCAACACGGAACAGTTACAAATTAGAAATTGGCTTTTGAGAGCTTTTGAGAAGCTACTACAACTAGAATACATAAAATGTTCTCTTTATTCAATCTACAGAGCATGAATCCAAATGCTTTATAATCCTAAGTGGGACCAAGTTTTATTATTACATGGCCCACACCCAAAAAACAAAAGAACCCAAAAAAAATAAAACGGAGAGATGACTGTGAAGAAAGACTCACATGATGGTCATGACTGAAGAACATATATCAAGTAGGTGGGAAGAACCTGTTGAGATTGAATGGCAAAGTATAGAACTCTTCATTTCTGCTATCTCCTTTGAACTTTCTGAATTTTTCCCACCATGTCATCCCTCTATCTTTCTTCGACTTATCAACCTCGAGCGTGTTGTCAAGGAACACCGCCACGATCAAAGCCACCGTGGCCGGCGATGAGAATATGGTGTTTATCAGTGTGTTGAACTGCCAAGGTTACACATCATCACACATAAAATGAGTTGATGTTGTAAAAGTTAAGTGGTAGGATGGTTTAATTATATCTTAAACAATCTCGGTCTTTCAAGACAACTTTCCACATCCCATCAAAGGCCTTAAAACAATGAAATATTCTAAACTATAAAGAAGTAAACTGTAATTTATTTGACACTAACCTGTTTAATTTAGTTCAAAATTTCTGAAAAGATATTCAATTTTTCTTGCACATAAACAAGTGTAAAATCTATTACTCCCTCCCACCTTAAATGTAAGAACTAGTAGAGAGATTTGTTTTTGTCCTGACCTTAATCCACTTTGTCCCTCAAATTTATAATTTTTTGCCTAAACTCTCCCCTACTGATTGCACATGTTAAAATGAGTACTTCAGAAAAACTAACACATGTTTTTTACAAATAACTAAAACTTAATTTTCTGAATCTCTACAAATTAGTTATCTATCTCCTTCATTAAACACTATAGGGAATGTGCTCTTGACATTACTCTCTAGTCCAAGGGCATAACTCATAAGCATCTTTTTACTTCCACAAAATTACTTTTTCCCCTTAAACTTCTCGATCCAATTCTGTGTACTAGACAGCAAATTAGGCCACTAAAGGAGAACTCACCCATCCAGCATTGGTATGAACAAGGCCATGGTGTGGAGGACTCCAGTAATCATTGAAAAATTGAGGAATTGAAATTCCAAGGAACAATGATAGCCCAGTGATGATTAGATTCCTCATGGAGTTCATGTTTGTGAATTGAAGAAAAGATATTCCAACTGAAGCTGAAGCAACAAGAACAAGTAACTGTGAATAATAGAGGAACCAAAGTTAACTATGGCAATGGAAATTCAATTGAACTACTTGCTTGCATACCTACGAGGCCAAAGAGAATGCAGTACAGTGCCGTGAATATCGGGAACGGTATAGATGCAAAAACAGCTCCAAACTTACCTGCAGAAACAAACAAAACAATAATTGACTTCTTACTCAGATTTCTCCTATTTTGTCATCATAAAGCTTGACTTGTCAAGCTCGGAACAACAGAAGAGATAGAAAAATGTGAATACAACCCTTTTCAATTCAAGTCATTTGCAAAGAGTTCTACTTTAAGAAAGTCAAAATTATCCCAAAAGTTTAATCATTTAGCATTTGGAAACTGAGATTTACTCTGTATCCCAAACAAGGCCTTAGGGTTGAGGCATTTGTTCTTGCACAATTATAATAGACTTACCACTCTTTTTTTTTTTTGTTTGGCCTTTCACTATTTTTTACTTTTAAATTACATAAACTTGAAGAGGTGTATTTTCATTGCCCCGAATTTAAAAATACAAAATGTGAAAGAAAGTAAACATCAGAACCTCATTTCTGTTATATGAGTTGTGCAGAACGGCAGATTAATGTTTTGAAAGAAATATACCAACCTAACATGGAAAAGAATATCATGAAACCAGCAGAAATCTGAACAACCCTTCGACTTCCAACTCGGGTTAGTCCAAGAAGCCCTACATTTTCTCTAGAATACACAATAAAGATGGTCATCAGGCTAAAAATATTCAAAGACTTAAAAGGCCATATACAAAAAGCAACTTGCAGTAACATCTCACTTAAGGGTGTTACTTACACCGAAACAGTAGAACCTGTCCCTGTTCCATAAAGACCACCGAGCAAGACACCAATACCCTATGTAGAATTAACAGGATCAGCTTTCAGACACATTTAAGTAGCTTATCTATAATACTGTTATAATGCATTTCTTGCAATTCAAGTAATAGGACTTACAAATCAATAGAGTCAAAGTTTAACGATCAATGTGATCATAGGCAGTACTTGATTAATACCCATAACTTATTTGTGTTAAGTAGTGACTTACCTGCCAACCAATGCCTCGACTTAGAACATAAGTAGGAGGTGGAGTTGCAATTGCCAACCGAGATGCTGCCTTGTACCCAGCAGTTGACTGCATTGAGAAATTCTGTATCAGAACACCATAGCAGAATTCACCAAAATGGTAAGGAGGCTAACATTATGATTATTCTAAATTATTCCATTTTATTATTTGGTATGTACATTGAAAATGAATGGAATGGATAATAAAAATTGGAAAAAAAAAATTGATTTTGAGGATAAAAATTAAACATCATCCCCTTATTTTGGAAAAGTAATAAAAAGAAATATTGAATAATGATCATGATGGTATAATAAACATTGCAAATCAGGGAAGAAATATCCGTCTAATTGCTACCAAATAAATGAGTTCGGAAAAATATTTTCAGCTCCTTCAACAATTTTCAGAATGTGAGTATTATAGTAACAGAAACAATCAACAGAAATAACTGAACACAAAGGTATAAGTTGGTATGTGCGTATTTTAATTTCTCAAGACCTTGGAAAGCTATTTCAAAACCATTAGAATAAGACATAAAATATATGTAACACAAATACTCAGTGGTTTTTTGTTGTGTGTAAACAAACATATAGGCATGCTATGTTGCATCAGAAAAGAACATCATTCTCTTACCCAGGTTAGTCAAAATGAAGGTAATAATAGTGAGTGACATAAATAGGATAATAAATGGTTACCTCAACCATTGAGACAAAAACTGCAGACATTGTAGCAAATGCATGACCAGCGGAAAATGTCGGCGGGCCCCATTGGAGAGGGTACGGGAACATGAACCTATTATTAGCATGGAAAGAAACCTTAGACCTCAGCAACAAAAAGTTCAAAATATAAGAAGAATTGAACAAAATGATAGGGTACCATGGGGCGGTAGATATCAGGTTTGCTCTGTCTGTACGACAAATGTGTTGTGTTCTAGCAGGTTTATGCCGGTAAGCTCCACTTGCAGTCAATATAACAGCATAGATCCAAACAATGACAATGCAAATCAACACTGGAAATCTTTCAAATATAGGGGTATCTCTAAATGGTCTCACATGCTTAAAATACTGCAAATTATACATAATTAGTTTCGTCTGAAGCAAATTGATTATGCGATGACTTGAAGCACTGTGTTTTATTTATGATTTTCCACTTACTTGTGACAATCCAATCACCAACAACAGCATTGGTAGACCAATTTCTACACAGTTTCCCAACTGAAACATTGAGAATATACTAAAGTTTAGAGGTCAAATCAAGAAACGTCGAGAAATCCTGTATGACAGAAACTAGATTAAATAAGTAGAAATAGAAGCAGAGGTATAACTCTATTCTTCATAACTCTATTCTTCAGCGTAAAAAAATATGGAGTCACTCAAAACAGGTATCAACTTCAGAAGTTGCATTCAAGGAAATCCTCATTCAGATTGAAAATCCTTTTATAATCAAAGTGACATAATTTGCCATGTCATTTTATTTTTTCCCTCAAAATTTCTAAGGTTATCCAAATGTATAACATATAAAGCTTCTCATGGCAACACATACCGCAGGAAATCCTCTTTGAAATAATCCTAATCCAAGCAATCCAACTACAGGTGCCATGCTAAGAGGACTGAAAAATCTGGGGAGAAGATCCATAAACCATATTTCAGCACATTCTTGGATGTATTGTTATTGTAATTTTCATTTCACCAACATTTTCAAATGCAACTTGTGTACCTTGAAAGTAGCCCCCACACTTGGCAGTATCCCAGGATTATCTGAATACTTGAGGCTACAATTAGAGCTCCTTGTATAGCTCGCATTGAGTGTATAAATCTCTGCCAATGGCAGGGGAAGAACCTCAATCAGTCATTAGATGGCAAGGAACAAAAGAAAATCAATGTTAAAGTTTATTATGCATTACTAGACTAATTCACCGCTATGAAGAGATGCATAAAGGAAACTTACTTCATGATGATCACTAATTCGATGCAACGAGGAGTCACTGATGATGTAACCAATTGGTATCAAATAGACATAAGATCCTCCAACAATGGCAGGCAGTCTGGTTCCGAAAAGTGATTGGAGAAGTGTGTTAATGCCGGCTACAAAGAGTAGAGTCTGTATTACTCTTGCTTTGTCACCCTGGTTGTATGAGCAAGCAAATCACTAAATGCTTTTTGTACACCATATTAACAGAACCTGACCAGACCATCTTTGCCAAAATTTAACCCTATATAGTTAAAAAGAATTCTGCGAAGTTTTGTTAAGTTAAAAATTTGAATGGGAACTGGCACATGAAATCAGCAGCAAGTATAATGTAAATAAATGTAGACACATAAGGATACAAAGCATTGACAAACTGATATACCATTCCTAAATGCTCTTTGGTGAATCAATAATAGAAGATGAGAGAAGACAGAGCAGCAGAAATTCAGCTTACATCAGTTCCTCCCATATATGGAACGAGCAATGAAGGTATCATCACACTAGTCCCCAGCACCAGTATGTAATTTTGAAATCCTAATACGATAGTTTCCACTGCAACATTAGGCATTCACTATGAGCAGGAAAAAGGAAAATAATTAAATGAAAAAAGAATAGAATGTAAAAAAACATCAAACTATACCATGTACCTCTTCACTCTCTAAATATTTGAGGTTCTTTACTGTAACTTAGATCGTATGTCTGTTTAAAGTTGAGAAAGCTTAAACTTTTCAGATATCTAGATACATGGGCCATGGGGTGTAACAGAATCCTACCCCTCTCTCTTTCTCTCACACACCCAAATGCATGCTCACGCACGCACTCAAACGAACACATTATGGCTTAGTTGAAACATGCTTATCATAGCTACATGGTAATGTAGCCAGGACTTGTAATATCTCCCAAGCTTGAAGAAAGTCAGCAGCAGAATATGACAATGGATTTCTTTATTCATTTGACTTGCATAGGCGATATATAACACAACTTGCATTCCTATGCTTAAATTACAACTGAAGACTAGATTTGGACAATTGTTTTTTGATGCAATTCAGCTAGACCTCAGTCACTCACATGGAAATATCCAAGTGAATCTTTACAACCTTTGAGTGACAGATACAAATTAATATTATGCTAATCCATTTCCATGGTAAAGACCCCCAAGCGACCTTCATGATTTTCATTGCGGCCTAGTTTATGATCCGTTTTTATTGTATCACTTTTGTTACTCTACTGGCTCAAACAAAAAACAAGTCTGGTATGAAATGTTTTTCCTGACTTACATAGAACCATACACAATCTGATCTAACCTTAATTTCTACTTAACTATCAACTGTACATAATTTAAGCAGAACACAACAGAACAAAAGACAAGTCAAGCACAACATTTCATACCAGACTGTTTTTTGTTTGAGCTACTGTGTTTCTTGCAGCTAGGCATCTAGAGAAAACTGAATACTCTAATTTAAAAAATCAGAACAGAACAGAACGTGGGTAGAGGTTTGAGGCATTCACTATCAAGTTCTCCATTAAAAACATAATAAGTGAATAATTTTCATAACTCAGAGAACACACGATTGAGTTTTTCTAAAATTTCTCCACATCTCATGTTTTTATTGGAGAACCTTATAAGAAATGCCCAAGTAAATTCAGCAAAGTATGTCCAAAGAAAACACAGCACTCAGTCGTTAGTCCAAATTCTGGAAGCAAAAGTCAGTAATCATTTGTCTCATTTTCACTGCTATGACTAACATCTCTATATTCCACATAGTCCAGTAGCCTAAACCTTTTAACTATATCAGCTGATTTGAATTCCCAATAGTTTCAATGTAGAAGTAAGCTACAGAAAAAATAAATAAATAATATATAACTCATCTACTGTAGATAGAACATAAACCCATGCCGAGGTTACTAACGTCATGAGTTCAATAAATATGTGGGGCCACTTTAATCTCCTCAGTAATTAATTACTCATTCACCAGAACTAAGCTAGAAGGAGAAAGTTGCTTCCTTGACATGGTAAAAGCGTAACTTAGCGTGACATGATACCATTATTGGTTATTATACTCTTCCATAGCCAAGGACAAGTAAACAAGATCATGAAGTACCGGGAAGCTCTGGAAACTAATTTTAAAGCCAGAAGGCACCGTGTAAATTTGTTCCCAGAAAGCATAAAGAAAATTATACTCAGTGTGCAAACAAAAAGAAAACTCAATAAATAGCAGCATTTTCCTTCAATTAAGAAATGTCTGTAATGCTAAGAAAAAAGTTTAGTCATAACACTTAAGAAAGTGACAAGCTTTCCATCCTCTGTTTTGTTGGGAAAAAATTACAGCAAGAATACAGTCAAGCCAATATTTAAAAAGCTCTTATTTATTGGGGGCACATGAATATGAGAGGAAGACAAGAAGATATAGAAAATGGAAGTAATAATGGGTAAGGCAAGAGACGCCAAAACAACGGAGAGAGACCCACAAAGCACATTTCTTTAATCGTGTAAAACAGAAACAGACAAAAACCCAAAAGAGATTATAGAAAGAGAAAGACCGAGGCGTACCCCACGGAGGATTTGAGTCTATGCAGTACTCAAGGTCCTGAAGCTGATCCATGGGTGTATGGATATTGTCCGCCATTGTTGAAAGCTGAAGCTTCTGACAAAGCTCACGCACAGCAGAAAAACAGAGAGACTAAAAATAATAATAACAGAAAAGGAAGGAGGAAAAAAAGGTGGAAGGAAAGGAATTCAGAATAAAGTAAAGTGCAGATAAAAAGTGAGCAAACAAAAGCAGGAAAATCAATAAATAAGGAAATACTATATATATATATACACACACACAAGTCAGAGCTTCTGCGCATCGCCCTCTTGGGTTGTGTAGTCTATAAGCTTGTTTTTTTTTTTTTTTTGACAGATTGCAGAATGAAAAATCTCCCCAAAAATCGTCCATTTCATTCCCTAATGACTATCAAGGAACCTTATGGCGCCATAATTCACAATTTCCCAAGTGGGGTCATTGGAAGGAACTCAAATTCCACGATACAGGAGTGTGATTATTTTGTCCTAAAATATCATTCTCAGTTGTATTATACCTATTATTATAATAAATATAATAATCTCTTTCTATCTGAGAACCCTAGACTCGGATTTTTTCTAGAAAAACAATTTTGCATATATGTGATATTTTTGTATTCCAGGATCTCCAAATCAAGTAAGAGAATTGAATGAATATATTAAAAACGAAACCTACCTCCTCTGCAACTCCATTTATGCGACTCTGAGAAGCAACGAAGTCGACCAAAGAAGAAGCATCTAGGAGGGGAAGCCATCTGGGAGATCTAAAATAGTCGTGACCAAGGCTTCCCCTCATTAACCAGACACAATAAGATGTCAAAATTGCAGACTCCAGCCTCGCAAAGAGAACAGGGGAGAAAGAAGAACAAAGTAGGGAAGAGAAGCAGAGTGAATGGAGGGGAACTCCTCTGTTTATGTTGCTGGAATCGATGAGAGATAACGTGTATGACTCTTCGGCTGATATATGGTCTCTCGGCTGTGCTGTGGTGGAGATGGTGACCTGGTAACCCGCCTGGAATAGCCTGAACGGGTCGGAATTGAGTAATGTCTATGCACTGTTGCTTCAAATTGGGGTTGGGGAAGAAGTGCCGGAAATTCCCAACGAATTATTAGAAGACAGGAAGGATTTTCTGAGGAAGTGTTTGGTGAAGGATCCGGCGGAGAGATAGACGGCGGAGATGCTTTTGGAGTATCCCTTCATAAAGCAGCAGGACGGTGAAGAAGAATCGTCGCCGAGAACTTACTTCAATTTTCCAGATTGGTTTTCGAGCACAAGTAGTTTGGCCCCGAATTCACCGGAATCCGACGAGTGGTGTGAGTGGAAATTTGATACATCGCCCAGTGTTACTAGTTTCTGTTCACCGGTCGATCGACTCCGACAAGTAGTGATAGATGAGAGACCCAATTGGTTGGAATCGGAATCTGAAAGCAATCTGGAAGATCTAAAATAATTGCAACTACTGTTATTAGCGGCAGAACCAAATCTCAAGACGTCAAGAAACCCGGAAACATCTTCCAGTTGATTCACAAGAGTTGATTCACAATTTATGGATTTTGGTCTGATGAGCAAGATATGATCATATAATACTGTTTTTTTAAAGTTGAGGGACATCAAAGGAGAAGGAACTCCGTCCACCATTTCTCTTCGCCACTCTCATCACTTTCGAAGATCTCAAGTTTTCTAATGGATTCTGGAGACTTTAAGGGCCTGTTTGGTTGGGGGGAGGGGATGAAAAATGACCCTCCTCTTGTTTGGTATGAAAAATAAGAGGGGAGGGGCTTTAAATAAGGGATTTCAAATCCCTCCCAATCTTTCAAATCAGTTCCCTTTAAATTGGGGGTTTTGGAGGGTGCCAAAAATTTGGGACCATTATACCCGTTTATCTTTTCATATTCTCAATTATATCCTGTGAAGAACGAGAAACACAAATTCGAAGCTACCGATCCCGATAATCACCTTCTTGATCTCTTTTCTTCTCTCCTGTCCAAATCATATTTTTCTTTTGGCTCTGATCTATCTGTATCATGTCTGTTTGATATGTCCCCTCACTTCCTATCATAATAATCTCTTGACCTTGACGAAGAATCGTAGTCTCTTTGCCTCATGCCCTCATCCTCCTCTCTTCCCTGCTAATATGATCTTCCCTTGATCTACTACCAAAATCATCATCATCATACTGTCACTTGCGCCTCTTTTCTTCCCTTCTATCAGAATCTCTGGTCCAGGTTCAAACTCATCATTATCTGGCTTCCTTGACCTTGTGTCTTCCCTCCTATGACGATCTCTTAGCTCAAGTTCCATATCATCATCGCTTCTCCTTCTTGATCTTTTTAGCTTCAGAATGTAAATCTCTTTCTTTTTTGTGACCGTCAAATTTGTCATGACCCCACTTTGAATTAGCATCCTCAGGGGCCCCCTCAACCTGTGTTTGCAGCTCTCTGGATAGACACATCAAGGAACTCAAATTAGCAGGAAAAAGCAAAAGATTTGGTTGACAAAATTCAGCACATTTACAACTAAAAACCGCAAAAATCATGAGCAACACAAAATGAGGAGAAAACTAAACATAGAACCAAAGAGGCTATAAAATGCAACAAAGCTGTCCAATCTCCCTGCATATCAGAGATGAAAATTCATTTAAAATAACCACGCCAAGAACACAATCATGGATCTTCATCTTTTTTTTTATAAATTATATAATTTATATTGAGGTGTAAACTAATTTAAATCATTTATATAAAGAAAAATATATAAACTAATATTTAAAGATAAAATGGTAAATTAGATATTATCTCCTCTCCCCTCTTAAACCAAATAAAGGATCATTAAAAAACCTTTCCCTTCCTTCCCCTCCAACCAAACCAAACAAGATGATCCTCCATCCTCCCCATTCATCCCCTCCCATTCCATCCCCTCCTTTTAAACCAAACAGACCCTAAATGCTTTTCTTTATTTCTCACATAAACATGTGTCTTTTTGTTTTAAAAAAAAACATAGACTTGAATAATTGTCCCAACAAGGTTAAAAAAAATTTGCCCCACCCCTTACACGCGTGTGCCACATGAGCATTCAGTGTTTGCCATATCACCGTTTCAAGTCAAACTTCTTTCTCCTTAACCGTAATATGGACCAAGTTATCAGTTTTGTTGTATTTACTCTATTTTTAATTTATTATGTATCTTTTTATACCCTTAAAAATTATTTATGTCATCTGCTCCTATCATAAAATTTTGTTATTAAATTTATACCTTAACACTTTTAAAAAAATATTTATCACTTATATTAAATTAGACATAAGTTACTTCATGGGGAAGCATTGTGCTCGTGTAGCCGTGAGGAGTCCAAAGCAAGGTTTTTAAAGCCGGACCGAACCAAACTATCACTGGGAATGCGGGCTGGCCCACGGGTTGCAGGCCAGCCCGCGCGGGATGGAGTCATTCGCGGGGCGGGCTGGCAAAGCCCATTTAGGCAGGCTGGCCCGCCAGCCCGCCATTCTTTTTTTTTTAATTTCGTTTTTTTTTAAATATTTACTCTCTTTCTCTTTCACCCGCTCATACCACACTTCTTTTTTTTTTATATATTTGTGTTATGAAGTCAATTTTATTTTTACTTTCCTTTTTTTTCATCCACTCACATAACAAAAACATATAAACACATCTCTTTTAAATTTAATAATAATAGAATAAATAAATATAATATGAAAATAAAAATGTCAAATGAAAAGTATGATAAATTAATTAAACACGGCATCAAATGAAAGGTAATAATAAAGGTATTTGAATTTATTTTATTTAAATAAATAAAAAAAAACCAAAAAACTAAAAAAAAAAAACAGGCCAGCCCGCATCAGCACGCGAGCTAAACGAGCTGAGCCCTTTTAGCCCGCATTTAAATGGGCTGCCATTTTAAGGGTTTTTTGGGCGGGCTGGCGGGTGGCCCAAATTACCGGCTCTAGACCAAACAAACCGACAGAAAAAAGGAATGGTTTTGCTCACATAGTTAGACCGTTCGAAGAGTTAGGCCGGATTACGTCTCCTAAAATTGACTTTTGAACCGTTAGCCGGAATCCAACCACTAGCCAGAACGGTTATTGAAAAGTCAGACGAGTCTTGCACAGAAAGGAGAAGTTCAAATAAAAAATGGAAGAGGGAGGATGAGTATAAAAGACGCAAATTAAAATAGGATACAAGAACATTAAAGAACAAGGGTGAAACGCTTGTATGAGATACAAAACTGATTTTATTATTGAGATGAAACAAGATGTTTCATTTGTCTTACACACTTCTCCAATTCTCGTGGTCATCCTTCGTTGGTGAGAACAACTACAGTGAAGGAAAAAAATAAGGACCAAGAGGCACCCACTAGAGCCTATTATACTCATAGCCTGATCTAATGGTGAAAGAATTTTGGGAAAATGACACCTAGGTCCCAAACTACCGAAAAAATACCAGAAAACTTCCTTTGAAAAGTTAATAGTCACAAAAGTCCCTAGGGACTTTTCTGACATGAATTCCCAATGTTCATTTACACATTTACCCCCAATTGAAATAACTAGAGAAAAGCCACAGAAGGAGAGGAGGGAAGACACGTTTTTGTGATTAAGCCATTAAGGAGAAAGAGAAAAAATGCAGAGACAAAGAGCACAGGAGGTGGAACATTTAAGGGATACAATGTGATGTTAATGTCGTTTGGAAATGTCATCTTCTTCATCGTCCATGTACGGGTAGGCAGGTATAGAAGCAAACTGGATTTTTTTTTCTATGTGAAAGGTTGTTGGATTGAGATTGAGGGGTTGGTCAAAGGTTAGATCTTGGGCTCAAAAATGGAGTAAGTGGTAGGTGGTAGACAAGAAATGCTAAGAATTTGCCACACATATGATTTTGATCATTGAAGTTGGAGTTTAACCTTGGGTGGGTTGTATTTATTTTAGAGTGCTTTGTTTTTGCGGCATAGTTACAGAGGAGCTTCTGTTTTTTAAGTGAGAATAATGAATGTAATTGTTCTTCTTTGCTGTGAAAATGTTGAAATGAAAACAAAAAATTGTTGTAAATTTGTGCAGATGTAGTTGTTAATATGACAGTTGTTGTTGTTATTGTTAATACAGAACCTCTGTTGTGCTTTGTTTTTGAGTAAGTAAACAGAGGTGTGATGTACATTCTCGCTGGCATGATGATAAAAAATGCTGATATGATGATAAAAAAAGTGTCGTTAACGTGTTGTAAATTTGTGCATATGTAGTTGTAAATATTACTGTGGAAGTTGTTAATACGAAGTTTGACATGTGCTATGTTTTTGGGGAAGCAAACAAAGGTGTGGGTGTGGTTTGTATTATTAGAAAATGTTGATACGATGATAAAAAAAAGTGTTGTTAACGTGTTGTAAATTTGTGCATATGTAGTTGTAAATATTGCTGTGAAAGTTGTTAATACGAAGTTTGACCTGTGCTATGTTTTTGGGGAAGCAAACAGAGGTGTGAGTGTGGTTTGTGTTATTAGAAAATGCTGATATGATGATAAAAAAAGGTGTTGTTAACATGTTGTAAATTTGTGCAGATGTGACTGTAAATATTACTGTGGAAGTTGTTAATACGAAGTTTGAGTTGTGCTCTATTTTTGGGGAAGCAAACAGAGGTGTGTTGTCCATTCTCACTGGCAACCAACAAATGAAGAGGAAGAAAGACATATAGCATTTGAGATGTTATTTTGTAGTACATGCTAGTTGTTGTGTACATCTGTTGATATTTTGTAGGGATGCCTTGTTGCAAAAAATGCACTCATGTAGTACTCATGTAATGGATGTTTAACAACATCATAAGTTATTTTGGCAACATAATTGGTTATTTTCGCAACATGCAATTATGGAATGATTTATTTTCAAGTTTGCCAAGTGCGGACTTTGACAACATGTTATGCGTATGTTTATAACATGTTTAGTCATTTTTACAAGTTGTTTAACAGGTCAAGGAAACAAAATCTTTACACACCGAGGTGACCACACCACTTTTTGTTTTTTTGGTTTACAACTCGATATACATGTTTTCACAACACTGAAAGTCATTTTAACAACTGTATTCTTATGATGATGACCATAGAAAGTTGCGTTGTTTACAACAGTGAACACTTATTTTACAATATGATCAATTATTTTAACAGTGAATAAGCATGTGTCCACATAAAACTACAATTAACACAAAAAATGGGATTGTCCACTACTTTGTATAGTTTTAAAAACAGCTTAAGTTATTTTTTCAACTTCTGAAGTTAATTTTACAACTTATATCTGCCATTGCATTAGGAAAAGATCTTGGTCCATATTAAGTTTAACTCTATGGATGGTGTTGTTTGCAACTGCTAATGCTTAGTTTACAATAAGATGAGGCATTTTAACAATTTCTAAGCACGTGGCCATATGTAAAGATGGGAAGAGTTAACTACTATGTGTAGTGTTTACAACATCTTCAATTATGTTTACAACTTATTAAGTTATGTTTACAACTAATTTATACTGTTGTATTAGGGCAATAACTTGGGTCATATCAGTAAGTTGCACATTATATTGTTGTCACTTTTGTCATTGTTTACAACGTTTAATGCTTCTTTCACAGCATTATTAGTCATTTTAACAACTTCCTCTAGCACCCTTTCATCATCTACAAAATCTATAAATGTTAATGTATCAAGGGTAACTTTGAACTTCATTTGGATTTCATTACTTTCATAAGAATCTGCAACTCAAACTTCATATTAACAACTTCCACAACAATATTTACAACTACATATGCACAAATTTACAACATGTTAACAACACTTTTTTTATTATCATATCAGCATTTTCTAAGAACACAAACCACACTCACACCTCTGTTTGCTTCCCCAAAAACATAGCGCAGGTCAAACTTCGTATTAACAACTTCCACAGTAATATTTACAACTACATATGCACAAATTTACAACACGTTAACAACACTTTTTTATCATCATATCAGCATTTTTTATCATCATGCCAGCGAGAATGTACATCACACCTCTATTTGCTTGCCCAAAAACAGAGCACAGAAGAGGTTTTGTATTAACAACAACAACTGCCATATTACCAACTACATCTGCACAAATTTATAACAATTTTTTGTTTTCATTTCAGCGTTTTCACAGTAAAGAAGAACAATTACATTCACCATTCTCACTTAAAAAACAGCAGCTCCTCTGTAACTATGCTGCAAAAACAGAGCACTCTAAAATAAACACAACCCACCCAAGATTAAATCCCAACTTCAATGATCAAAATCATATGTGGCAAATTCTTAACATTTATTATCTATCACCTACCATTTACTCTATTTTTGAGCCTAAGATCCAATCTTTGACCAACCCCTCAATCTCAATCCAACAACCTTTCACACAAAAAAAAAGTTCCAGTTCACTTCTGTACCTGCCTACCCGTACATGGACGATGAAAAAGAAGACATTTCCAAACGACATTAATAGCATGTTGTATCCCTTAAATGTTCCACCTCCTGTGCTCTTCGTCTGTGCATTTTTTCTCTTTCTCCTTAATGACTTAATCACAAAAACGTGTCTTCCTTCCTCTCCTCCTGTGGCTTTTCTCTAGTTATTTTAATGGGGGTAAATGTGTAAATGAACATTAGGAATTCATGTCAAGGACTTTTCTGACCATTGATTTTTCAAAGGGAGTTTTTTAGTATTTTTTCTGTAGCTTGGGACCTATGTGTCATTTTCCCAAGAATTTTCCTTTTCTCTTGAACTTGGAGTTTGAACTTTAAACAAGGCAATTTTAGTGTGTGTTTGTTTAAATGTTTGGGCTTCAAATCGGACTTGAACAGTGCACTAATTGGACTTAAATAGTGATTTGCCCATTTTGAGCTTTTGTTTCAGTGATCAGATAGAAGTAAACAAAAAAAGCCCAACGCTCCAGAAGTCAGAAGTAACCTTATTGCTCCTTATTCTGACGTTTAACCCATCTGAATATCAGATCTTACCGATAAGCTTCAAACTAAAGCTTATTTTTACTCAAGTGATGGCTTTAATAGTATTTTTATATCTTTGGGGATTAATGAGGTACTCAAAATCACTTATAATTACAAAACTTCTTTTATGAAAAATGTTCTAAATAATTTTCTCTTTCTTTAGATAGTAATCTTCTGCTGATTAGAGAATACTTTGGGATAAGAGTTTAGGCAAGTTTTGAGTTTTGTCAATATATGACTGTAAAAATGTAGAGAATAATTAATAATTAATTTTAATAAATTTAGATTTATTATTTAGTTGTTTTATGATTTTATAAACATGTCATAAATTAGTTTTTATATGGTGTTTTTACCGATTAAATTTAGTTTAAATAATTTATTTGGATTATTGGAGGTATTATTGAGGTTTTAATCGGTTTATTTTGTTAGATTTTGAGTTATGTGAAAATATGAGTTAGGATTTAATATTTAAATTAGAGTTTGCTATAATTTATAAAATTTAAATTTGAGGTGCATAATAGAAAAGATTTTTCGAGTGTACCAATTTAAATTAGAGTTTGATATAATTTTATTTAAAATTGTACCATTGCCAAATTTTCAAATTTTATTTTTGAGAAAATTGTGAAAAAATCCCTCCGTGTGTAGATATCTTCCCAGGTCCCATTTGACAATTAAGTTGCCAATGAGGGCTTTTTTCACAATTATCCCTTCATTTTTTTTATTTTTCATAATATTTTCAATTTTTCTCTCTTAATTAATATAAAAATCACTTATGCAAAAGTCAAATCAAACATCATTCACTTTTACATAAGTTACTTTAAGTTACTTATCCAATCGCTAATCCAAACACTCATTATTTTACCCCATTTAACTTTTTTCCAATCTTAAGATTCCATAAGTTTAAATAAAAATAAGTTACTTATCCAATCACCAAAACAAACACACCCTTAAGGAAAAGTAAGCAGTGTGATTCATGAGCATGTGACTTGCCTTGTGATTCGTGAATTATGAGTGAGGAAGAAGAAGCGTTTGCACCATGTAATTGAGTTTTGCCAACTAATATTATTGTTTAATAATTCTTTTTAAAAATTGGAAAATACAAAAAAAGAATTTAAAATTTATAAAATTACAAATCAGATATTTTTTTAAAAATGAGTTATGAATTACTTATAAAATTTTGTCATTGTCTTATCAAATTTTGGTAACAATCCTAATTTGGATTTTGTAAGTTTTGGTAATAATATCTTGATTTAGAATTTTACAAATTCCAATTTCTTTTTCTATCTTTATCCCTTTAAAAATTTTAGTGCTAATAAAAATCTCTTTACTATTTTTTAATATATTATGAATTTTAAAGGATAAATGTTAAATATCTTATGGATTTTTTCTAATAAAAGCTTACTCCGTAGTCAGTATTTTATAATTAGTTTGAACTTTAAACAACACAATTTTAGTATTTTCAAGGAGATTGAGGCACCCACCGAAGAGAGGAAAAGGAAGCATAGTGATTGTGAGCATGTGACTTGCCTTGTGATTCGTGAATGACGAGCGAGGAAGAAGAAGCATTCGCACCACACAATTGAGTTTTGTCGGCTAATATTATTGTTTAATAATTATTTTTAAATATTAGAAAAATATAGAAAAAGAACTTGAAATTTTCAAAATTACAAATTAGATATTTTTCGAAAAATGAGTTGTGAATTACTTATCAAATTTCGTCATTATGTTATCAAGTTTTGGTAACAATCCTGATTTAGAATTTTACAAATTCCAAATTCTTTTTCTATCTTTATCCCTTTAAAAATTTTAGTGCTAATAAAAATATCTTTACTATTTTTTAATATATTATGAATTTTAAAGGATAAATGTTTAATATCTGATGGATTTTCCTTGATAAAAGCTTACTCGGTGGTCAGTATTTATAATTAGTTGTTATATATTTAAATTGATTTCTTAAATATTTAACTTAATTCTATTCCTCCGGTATGTAAAATTATAATATATTATATATTTACATATAATTATTTTTATATTAATTTATGTTTAATTATTACGTTACCGAACTTAACCGTTTCGACCATGACCCTACTGATATTTTCAACTCAACTTTCCATCCAACTTTTAAAATATTAATCTAAAGAATTCCAATATACAATCATAATGGAGTCAAAAGAATTTCAGGCACAGTCATCATTTTTGTCTTCTCTTCTGTTACTTACAATGAATCAAAAGGCACTCAAATATCTTAAATTTCTACAGAATCCCTTGTTTTTCTTGAAGCCATGAATTACTTTTTTCACTCTTTTTAAAAGCTATTGTTTAAAAACTAATTCAAACACTCACACAATTTATGAGACCTGTGAAGATATCTGTATATGGAGGGAAGATTTCTGTATACTTATAAGGAAGAATTTTACATGCAGGGAAGATATTCTGCACACGTGGAAGATAATCTGCATGTCAAAGTCCCATTTAGTAAATAAGTTGCTAATGAGGGATTTTTTCACAATTTTCCCAACTTTAAAAGATACTTTTTTGAAGGGTAAAATGGCATCAGCATCTTGATGTTATTTTTGAGCATCATCTGCAAGTAAGATTGGGATACTAACAAGAAAAATAACATCAGGTAGGCTAACACAGCATAAATAATAGGAAAAATTGCACTCAGTTCTAGATAAGAGAAACTATGATAAAATGATCCCTTAAAATCCTAAAATTGTATTAAGTCCCGTGTGACTTTTTTACAATAAATTCTAATTCCACTAACAAGTTAATGGGCACCTATTGACAAGTTTAAGGGCGTTAATCAAAAAGTCCATGAGCGCTTACACTAATATCCATGGGTGTCCATTGACAAATATGAGCATTTGATAATTAAAAGTTATTGCAAAATCTTATAGGATTTAAATATAATTTTGAGATTTTAAGGGTTATTTTTTCATATTTTCTCTTATTCAGATTTCAATATAATATTTTCCTAAATAATACGGGATGCAACTGGAGTCCCTTTTTAGTTTCACTTGTATTAAACTAGACATAAGCTACTCCATGGGAAGCTTCGTGCTCATGTAGCCGCCATGGAGTCCAAAGAATTACATATTAGAATAAATCATGTTTTTTCACAATTATATCACAATAATCATAGTATAAGATATTCTATAAGTTACAACGGAAGACTTTAATAAATATCTCTCGCCATAACTTTTTTTCTAATTAGAAAGAGTTCACGAATATTGGGAATTGAGACTGCAAAACAAAAATGAGTCCGAAGAAAAGGTTGACAGGTTAGTCTTCTGACTTACTGCAGAGCACAGTGATGGCAACTGGTGTGAGAGCCGTCACTAGTTAGGGAACCTCAAAGAGTAGCTAAGGTTTTCACTCGTACGCTCAATTTAGATGGTTGTAAACCTAATTATTTATTTCACCATTAGAAATAAACATAAATAGCATGTTCATTTGTTACCCTAATCCTATAATTGGACCTGTTTCTAACTGACAGGCCACACTCAGGATATTTTAATTAATCTAATTAATAACTAATAATTATATTATAATAATTAAAATATGTCACATTATTAGAATGTACAATCATAATGGAGTCAAAAGAATTCCAGGCACAGTCATCGTTTTCGTCTTCTCTTCTGTCACTTACACAGAATCAAAAAGGTCCCATTCATTTTCTTTAAAAGAGAATTATCAAAAATACCTCAACGGAATCTCTGTTCCGTACTCGTCCTCCACCATTCCACTAGACTCCAGAGATGGTCCAATCCCTGACTGTCGCTGTAATCGGAGCCGGCGTTGCTGGTCTCTGCGCCGCCCGCGAGCTTCTGCGTGAAGGCCACACAGTCGTCGTCTTCGAGAAAAGCGATCAAATCGGAGGCACCTGGAAATACGATCCGCGAACGGATTCCGATCCAATAGGCATCGACCCGACCCGGGAAGTCGTCCACGGCAGCCTCTACCTCTCTCTGCGCACCAATCTTCCCAGACAGTTTATGGGTTTTCTGGACTATCCGTTTCCCAAGAATCTCGAAAACGGGGATCCGAGAACTTTTCCAGGTCACAAGGAGGTGCTCTGGTTTCTGAACAAGTTCGCTGATGACTTTGAGATTCGTGAGCTGATTCGATTCAATAGAGAGGTGCTTCGGATCGAGCGAGTGCATGGGAGGAATGACAAATGGGTCGTTGAATCGAAGAGCCGGGGCGGCGGCGATTTTTTGTTTAAGGACTTTTTTCAAGCAGTTGTTGTGTGCACAGGTCACTTCACAGAACCAAGATTAGCTCCAATTCCAGGTAGGGCTTGGATTGGTCTATTGATTCTCGACTGAATGTTGAATGAGAAATGGTTTGATGATGGAATCAAATGCAGGGGTCAAATCAAACTCAAAACCTCATCTCTGCAAAAAGGTTGAGTTGATTTACAAGAGTTTTACATTTGTGCGCGTAATGTGTTTCAGGTATTGAGAAGTGGTCAGGATATCAGATTCACAGCCACAACTACAGGGTACCCGAACCATTTCGCAATCAGGTACTCTGAAATCTATATCCTTAAGCTGAGGCTTATAAAACTGAATATTCGAATCCTCTCCTCATCCTTTTATTTCTGCTCATCTAAACCTCTTTTCCTTGATGGATTGATATTTTATAAAATTATTATCTTCCTCTATATATATATATATATATATATTTATATTCGGTACCCCTTATTTTACCTATTTCTTTAAGTTTTTTTTATGGTCCCACTCTAGGTTAAGTAATTTTTAGTACCAAAAACAAAAGATTTATTACATATACTATTGGCCCTAATTATAACTAATTCTTATATATTAAGAAGTTAGTTAACCTATTAATTATAGACTAAATTTTCAATTTCATCCTTACCTATGATTAATTTCAAAAGTCAATATAAATAAATTTTTTTTGTTTATTGTAATTAATAGGGTAAAAAAATATAAAATATATTTATTACTCTAAAAAAGATTTATAATAAGGATTAAAATTTTTTGTCAAAATAGACTTATAAATAGAACAAAAATGATAGTAGGAATTGATCTACATTCTGTTATAATCCTTTTTTTTTTTTAGCATCGCATTTGGTTATAATCCTAAACAGTCTTTTTGCATCTCAAAAGCTATTTAAGATAATCAGAATTTTTTTAGATTTTGATTATTTTAAAAAGTTTAACTTAAATTTTTAAAATTTCTTAAAACTATTTTGTACATGAAAAAGTTGAAACAAAATACTTGTTCGTTTGTTAATATAAGATATATTTAAGAGTTGATTTTAGTCCTAAATATAAAATATTTTTTATGTTTGTCAATCATTTTCGAATTTACCTCTATTTATGCTCCCTCAATAATAACCAAGAAAGAGAGGAAATAAGGGAATTAAAAAATATGACCAGGGGCGTTTTAAAAAATAAGTCATATTAACTATCTTAACTAAAGTCGGACAAATAGGCCGAGCCCGACGGCCCTTTCACCATGAGGGCCAGGCTTGTAAATTTGCGCATCAAGTTGCAACCGAGTCTAAAAGGGCCGGCCCTAATGAGCCGAGGACTTAAAAGGGTCAGTCTTACAGGGTTGAGGGTCGGCTTGCTTAAGCCCTTTTATTTTTATTTTTTAAAAATTGTTTATATAATACTAGAATTTTTATATTATTAATGATGTTACAGATATTTAGTTCTTATTATCTTTTTTAAAAATTGAATTTTATTAAATGGTTTGATTTATTTGATTTTCCACAACGATTTATTCATTTAAACTTTAAAAAAATAGACTAATTTAAACATTAAATAATGATTTTAATTAGAAATTTATGAGTTTTAAAAATAATGTATTTTAATTTAAAACAAAATAATAACTAAATTGTAAAACTTGAAAGTGAATTTTATTTGAATTAAAATGAGTTTAAGCCGAGCTCGTGAAGGACCGGCCCTTATTCGTAGCTATAACCTTAAGTAACTTCTTTAATCTAATCAAATTAGATAAATATGTCTTTTATTAAGGAGTGGAGGGAATAACAAATAGGGAAACTGACAAAAAAATACTATTTGAATTACAAAATATAAAAAATGTCTACTAAATTAGCAAAATGACAAATTGATAATCTTGTAGGAATCTGGGATTTTGAAGTTTGTGTGTTAACAACTTGAGTATAGATAATGACAACTTATGAATAATAATTAGTAAATTGGCAACTTGGGTATACACAGTGACAACGTGAGGAGCTCAATTCATGAACTCAATTTGTCAATACACAAACTTTAAAATTTTAGATTCCGACCAGATCATCTATTTGTATGGTTTTTTTTTTTTTTTGTCTTTTTTCCTAACTAATAAGTCAGCACTAACATTTATAAAGATCAATTTTTTTCCTCTTTTCTAGTTACTGTATATGAGTCTGTTTGGCAAAGCAGTTGCTAAAGACCACCGCACATTTTGCTTAAAAAAAGCACATTGGACAATTTTGTACTGTTTGGCAAAGCTTTAAAATCGACTATACTTATATCACCACCGCAGCGTTCTTGTGAAGCTCATTTGCGTTGCTTTTCCCTCCACTGCACTTCTAATAATACATATACATATATATATATATATATATAGTATTCAATACTCCCTCCGGTCTTAATTATAAGACAAAATTAACTTTTTTGGAGAAATTAAGGAAACTAATTAAATTACTCTAGAGTATTTATATTTATATTTTTTTTCAAACTAATAAGTTTGATTAATAAATTAATATATAATCTAAGGATACATAACATATGATATGATTAACTAATTTATTTAGCTTCCTTAATTTCTCCAAAAAAAGTCAACTTTATCTTATAATTAGGACCAGAGATAGTAGCATCCATGCCCTTTTCAGTCATTTTGCATCTAAACGGCTTTTTCAAACTCTAATCCAAATATGTTTAAGATTAGGAAAAAAGTCACTTCTGCCACCGCAAATCCAAACACAAATCACATTTACATTTTCACTTTTAATCCTACCTTATTTTTTCAAAAGTCATATGGTAAAAAAAACCACTTTAATCTAAACGGGCACTATGTCAAAAATTAAAGAGACTTTTCACAATAAGTGTGTGTTTGGATAAAATCAAAAAAGTGCTTTTGAGGCTAAAACATTGGTTTTGATAAAAAAGATGCCGAACACTGAACAATTTTAAATAATCCCCGTTTTTTTTTTACAAACCATGGTTTTAAGGTTTGAAACCTTGGTTTTAGAAAAGTGACATTTTTCCACTTTTTCCTTCTCTCTCCTGCTTTTAGCTCCATCAATTCCACCTGGTACCTCTCTATTCTCTTCGGTGAAATAAAGCATAAAGGAAAAATAGTTATAATCCGATAATTGTACAAAAATAGTTATATTATGTAATCTCACCATATCCGATGCAAGTTCAGGATTATTTTGGTGTTTTATAGTAGATTATGTTATATCTTTACTACTTATAAATAATTTTTTTAATATACATACATATATACACACACGTATGTAAGTTTGATCTATTTTTTTTATATTACATAATTGACTAAAGTTATAATTTTAAAATTTTTTAATAAATTTATTTCATTTTTTGTATTTATTATTTAATTTAATGTTAAATAATACTTCAAATATAATCTTATCCTTTATATGTAATTATTACAAAAAAGAATGTCCTTTTTAGTAATTTGACTATGAAAAATGTTATTCTGATCATAACATTCAAACACTCTCATTTTATCAAAATCATTTTTTTCCTATAATCTGTGTGTGTTTGGCAAGCTTTCAAACCATGGTTTGCGCAACCCGAGACAAAATTCCTCTCACACACTTACCTCGTAAGTTGTAAAAGCTATTCTCCCCATAATCTATTCTTCAAAAGTTATTCTCCACTTTTTCTCCAGAAGCTATTCTCAAAAAGCTAATCCGAACACACCCTAAGCCGAAAAAGAAAAAACATTGACGTAATTTAAAGGGCAAATCCCTATAAAATGCATTTGAAATAGGGAAATCCCTAATCAGTACTCTGAAATCTAAAAATCCAGATCAATCTCACGTCAGTACGGATGAACAGTGCGGGTGACACCAAAAAACGATTTTACCCTTCAGCCCTCATTCTCGCCATTTCAAAAATAACAACATGCGGTTCTTGATTAACAACTCCAGATTCTTGATTAACAACTCTGTATTCTTGATTAACAACTTCAGTTTCATCTTTTTACTTTCACAATAACAACACCGGTCTTGTTATTAGTAACTCCGGATTCTTGATTAACAACTCCACTTTATTCTTCCACATATTCGCATCTAAAAAATATGTTGTTGTTAATATAAAATACGGTGTTGTTAATAAAGAAAGAGGTGTTGTTATTGGTTCTGAAACTTAAATTATGAAGTTGTGAAACAAGAAATGAGAGTTGTTAATGTAAAATATGGTATTGTTAATAACAGTACCGGTGTTGTTATTGTGAAAGTAAAAAGATGAAATGGAGTTGTTAATAAAAAATACGGAGTTGTTAATTAAAAGGGTGTGTTGTTAATAAAAAAAGAGGTGTTGTTATTGGCCTTGAAACTTAAATGAGGAAGTTGTGAAACAAAAATACAGAGTTGTTAGTCAAGAATCCGGAGTTGTTAATTAGGAACCGCGTGTTGTTGTTTTTGAAGTGGCGAGAATGAGGGTTGAAGGGCAAAATCGTCTTTTGGCGCCGCCCCGCACTGTTCATCGGTACTGATGTGGGACTGATCTGGATTTTTTGATTTCAAAGTACTGATTAGGTTAGAGGTTTCCCTATTTCAAAGGTATTTTATAGGGATTTTCCCTAATTTAAACTCTTCCTCATGCTCTAATTACGCTAATTAAATTCTGAACTAACTAAATTCTTACTGATGATTCATTGCAAAATAACCTCCTCCTAACAGAGCGTCGTCGTCATTGGATTTGGACCCAGTGCCTTTGATATCTCAAGAGATATTGCAACAGTAGCCAAGGAGATTCATGTATCAACAAGATCTCCAAATGTAAAGACTGTGAAGTTAGCAAATCACGATAATTTATGGCAGCATCCCATGGTATTTGAAACAATTAACCTTGATAGCTTATTAGTTAATTTATTATTATGATTACCTCATATTTAGAAAACAAATTCTTAACCAGCAAAAACTAACTTATTGATCTCCATGGCCACTTTTGTTTACAGGTCAAATGTGTATCTGAAGATGGCTTGATTGTTTTTGAGGATGGATCCTCTGTTTCTGCCGATGCCATATGTTATTGTACAGGGTCAGCACATATGTACAATATATCCGACGCGGATCCTCTCCTTTTCCTTTATGATCCGTCCCTATCCTTTTCTCTCAAACTGTATGTTTTGGTGTAAAATACACTAGCTCCTCACTTTCTTCTTCTTCTTCTTCTTCTTCTTCTTTTCAAAGCACAGCATTCACAATCCTGAAATATTTTGTAAGCAGCGGTCAATTTTCTAAAATATTTTTTCAAGATCATAAAATAATTTTTCAGTATTATCTAATATTGTGAAGTATTTTTTTAGTGTCAGTCAGTACTCTGAAATATTTTTGGTGTAATATTTTAGGATATTGGATGCACTAAAAATTAGTTCAGGATATTGGATAATACTAGAATATGGCACCAAAAATATTTCAAAGTACTGACTGGTACTAAAAAAATATTTCACAATACTGGATAACACTGAAAAATTATTTTAGAGTATTGACTGATACTGAAAAAATATTTCAGGATGGTGAATGATGTTTGACCAAAAAAAAGATGAGAAGTTTGTGTATTTTATGCCAAAACGGTGCAGTTTAAGAGAAAAAGATGGTTGCGGACCATAAGAGAGAAGGAGAGAATCTGCGTCCCAATATATCATGTTCGGAAGCTATAAATGAATGAGGACTCTCTTCACTTGATGTAAGCTGTTACTTATCTAATGAAAATTTTTTTTGTGGCATTACTTTACAGATACAAGTACAACTATCCATTCCTTAATACGAATGGAATAGTAACCATTGATGACAATCGTGTGGGACCATTGTACAAGCATGTCTTTCCTCCTGCATTAGCTCCCTGGCTCTCTTTCATTGGCATATTTGAAAAGGTCACTGGTAACTTTTGCCCCACTTCTTCTTCTTCTTTTTTCCCCTTCCCCACTTTTCTCCAATGTAAATTGTTCTTTTAATGCCTTTCATCTAACTGGACATGCAAGCTTGCCAAATCTAGGATCCCACTGAAAAGTATGCTAATGATGCTTACACATGTGCTTATAATTGTGTGGTTCACCTATATTTTACATTCCTGATCATCTACTTATAACCTGTTCAAGAATGTATTTCAGCATAATAAATGTGTCACGTTTCATTTTAATTCTGTAATGGATGAGCTAAGAAATATAAAAGTGACCTTTCAAACTGAAGGTGGGTGCAATGCCATTAGTTATTGCAATGAAAATGTAAAAAGCTGTTTTCTTGAAAAGCACTCCAAATTAGGTTAATGGTTTGTTGAAGTGGATTGATTGACTTCTGAACAGGGCTTCATCTTCCAAATATTGGAATTACAATCCAAGTGGGTGGCACGAGTTTTATCTGGTAAAGTCCTTATACCAACGGAAAAGGAGATGATGAAGTCTGTTGAAGAGTACTATCAGAGATTAGAGAAACTTGGGATTCCCAAGCACTTTACTCATTACTTGAATTTTGAGGAGGTATTCATGTCTGTATTATACCTACTTCTCAGAAAGTTCTGAGACTCTCAGAAAAATATATCAAAATCATACAATAAGAGGAAGAGTTCTGTGGAGGACATAACTTCCTTTCCTATTAATATTACGTGATTGTAAACTCTTCTTTCAGGTTAGGTACAGCCAATGGCTTGCCGAAGAATCAGGCTTACCTCCGGTGGAGGAGTGGAGAGAGAAAATGTATGCTGAGAGCACAAAGGGGGTAAAAAACATGGAAGACAGTAGAGACCAATGGGATAATGCTTATTGGGAAACAATCATAAAGAGTGAATCATCCCACAAGAATTGATGTTGCAGTTCCAGTAATGTTGTAGTCCCATGTATTCATTATTGACTCATCTTGAATAATAATTGCTACACAGGCATGTAGTTTTACACCCCAGATGTATGTATTACGATTTATTCTGGCCCTGCGGACCAAAAATTTAATAAAGTGTCCATTTGCATTACCTTTGCTGTCAAATTGTGTCCTTTCTGAATTGTCAGAATGAATGAGACATCAATGATATAAAGGATTTACTTTTTTTTTTTTTTTTGTTTGTCATAACTCACATACCCATTTTATCCTTCAACCTCTGGAGAGAGTTCGAATTCATAATCTAATGCCTTAACATTTTATGTTTTAATCCGATTTTTAATTTTAATTTCCCCTGGCTCCGTGGACCCAAAACTTAGGAAGTTGCACATTGAAATTTATCGAGTGTCCATTTCCGTCACGACCTTCGCTGTGAAATTGTGTCCTTTCTGAACTCTAAGAATGAATGAGACATGAATGGCATAACGGGTTCAGATTAGGCGCACAGAAATTACAATAAAAGATCAGAGTGAAGAGACTAATGGGGTGGAGCTAGACTCTGATGGCATGAAGTTCACAGGTCTTAAACCTGGTGGACAATACGCATTGATGGCATTCTCACTGTGTACCTCCACAAGACCACACTTCTCATCAAGTTCGTCATTTTCGGCTGCTTCCTATTCCCACATATAAATAAGAGTCCATTCAGACACACAAGTCACAAAGACAGTGGCAAACAAACAAATAATATATTTGTGCCTCCACAGTTATTGCATTGTAAACATGAGATCACTTTATTATCTGATGATAGAACGAGGAATGTGAATCTAATGACTCATGAGGCGTCCTTATGGGATCTTGTGTAAATAGAGGCTGCTAAATATAAAATTAAAGAAGAATTATTGTGCAGTTCCACATAAGCAAGCTAATCATTAAAAACAATTCCACAACAAGTAATGACAAGATTTGGTGTAAGAAATGACAATATGTTATGGCATATTGACAGCTGAAGAAATTTTTTAGTGATTAAATTGCTTATATGGGACTGCAATACTACATAGTAATTCTACTAAACACAGAACAAGAGAACTATTGAAAATCAATATTGAATGTAAACTGTAAATCTAAGCTTTTCCCAAAATAAGCTAATTTTAGGCATTTTCAATATATATAAGGTGTTGTCAATTGTATACCTCAAGGGAATAATGGTGAAAGGAAGGAAGAAAACGCATCTTGCAGTACTCATTAAACATCAAAGTGGACAATATTAGTGGAACTGTTGCAAAGGAAGCAGCTGGCTTCAACTTCAATCCAAATAGACCAATCATGGTAACCTGCATGAGAATGATTGCAAGAAGAATGTAGTGATAAATGCACGGCCAATACTGTCCGCATGTCTCATAGGTCGTTTCATACACATCTTGAATCTGCAAAATATTTATATCCCTTCAATGCAACAATAACTTAAAAGTCTAAAACTAATGAAATGACAGCGAAATTCAACTAAATATGCATAAAAGAAGATGAAAGTTATTTGAACACTAGAACGACACGGATTCAAGATGCAGTGGGAAAGATTACATATCAAGAACAGGAGAAAGAAGATGGAAACTATATATGTCACATTCTATCAATTTAACATTATAAAATTACAGTAAAACTGTTCATTTTCCTTTCCCTAATAAAAATATTTTGAATATAAGTAGTCTTTTGAATGGAATTAGAGCATCTATGACCAAATAGATAGAAATCATATCGTCGCCACCTTCATTCTCTTAATTAAACTCAAGCTTCAGCATTAGGAGTGGCAGGCATGTGTCATGTGTCCACATTTCAAGTTTAAAAATCCATTGGGAAAACAAATGTCCAAAAAATTGACCTGCTTGGAATCAGACAATATCAAATCCCCGATATGTCTTTTGAAATGCATGTGCATGACAGTTTTTGGAAAAAGGTAAATGAATGTCCTTGATGCTGAGAAACTTACCTGGTTGATATAGACAACATAGCCTAGACAGAAGTAGCCAACAAGCAATGGGAGCAACAATGGGGCTACAGCTGCATACACTAAACCGATTAGTATTGAAAGAGAGACCAAAGGGATGATTCTGAAGTAGGGCAGAGAGTAAAGATATGGACTTCTGTCTCGTCGAAACCCATAAAAACAAGACTTCATAATATCCCAAAGTAGTAAGCCAGGCTGCAGAACCTCAAAAGAAAACCCTGACAGACCATCTGTCAATATATATGTCACAAAGAAATCTGCCTGCAACAAGATGGTGAACAAGTCATGACTTGTGCAGGTTATCAAATATAAGCAACTATAGCAGTGTAGGATGAGGTATTTTCATAATTGAGGATCATTTTAAAGTGTTTGAAATACATTCATTTATATTGTTTGGAAAAGTATTAAAGATATTAAATGGAAAATTAGGTGCTGGACAGAGATAAATATAAGACACAGGGAAGGCAGAATATGGCTAGAACAGCAGAAACAAAACCAACTTACTTGGGCAGAGACAGCCTGGGCAAGGTGACCGGGAATATTCTTAGGATGACTGAGGAATAGTCCAAGGACATCTAGAAGAGATCCTGACAAGACACTCAAGAAGAACACATTTCCAACCAGAAAGTAGAAAACCATATTGCAAGCTTTGATCTCCTCCTTACTTTTTGAAATACATCCTGCTGCTTTAGCCATTGCCATCATTGCAAAGGGCACGACATATATAAATCCTTTGAGTACAACACTAGGAAGATACCCTGTCACTACCGAGCTTAGTCCTGGTCTAAAGTATAATAAATGTGTTATGTGTCAGAACAGGATAAGTAAATAAATATTTTCTTTCCTATGAAGCCATTAATTATTGCATCAATGAGAATATAAGAAGTGAAAGGTAAATAGATGCAGTGCTAGGTAAAAATTCTTTTGATTTCCTGTTTCATTTTCAATATTTATTAAAAAAGTTATATTTAAAGTCCTTTGAGTAATGAAAACAACCATTATTATGGCAGTGTTTAAGCATAATTTGAACAACAAAAACAGATACATAATTGAAAAGAATCATAGAGCCATTCAATTTGATATATAGCTAAGAAGTAAGTTGAACCAACTGCACTCAAACTCAAGTGATTTGGATTCATTTGGTTTATTGTCCCCTTATCAATACATTTGTCTATGTGGGTCTACATGACATGAGAGACCGTAGAAAAAGAATAAAACCACACAGAATTTGAGAAAAAAATTAATATGCAAAGTAATAGATTTTCTTGAGAGACTCGTATTAATGGTTTTTATAACTTGGTAGCTATCTTTTCTATATGTTTGGGTGATGATTCAAAAAATACCCAACTGAAGGTTTCTAGGACCTGCCAAATAGCATGAGAAATTATATATCCAAGGGAAAATTTACAAGAAGATAATGGAAGGGGAAAAAAAATAAGACTTGATGTTTCAGAATGCCGACAGATCGTATATCCAAGGGAAAGAATCTTACATTAACTGCACAGCCATGACCGGAGGAAACCATTTTTTGAGTTTCTCATATTTGGCTAGGCCTTGCACAGCAGTAACAGGGATGGCAAAGAATATTGTAAGCAGTGATGCTGCAATAAGGACACCAAGTCTGTAAAGTGGCACCACTCTATATGACATCTTCATATTCCTCCATGAAACATCCCTTGGTTCGGGAGCCATTTCAGTTATCCAACGAAGTGGATGCGAGTGCTGCAGCAACTGAGCTGCTACCGCGGCACCTGAGCGGGTCTTGAAAGTGACAAAAGCAATTGGCAACTCCTAACACATGAAACAATTCACCCTATGACACTGAGTCTATAAACAATTTTTTTGGGCTTTTGGGAAAAGATGAATTGCAAAGTCCTCATTCAACGCAAAACATAATTGTGAGCATCACACTGACCTTTTGCTTGAGCACATCTTCACTCTGTAACTGGTGAATCTTGTGACAAATTGCTTGTAGCTTTTCCTCAAGTAATGCTTCTTTAGAAGAATCATTTTTCAATGCTTCAAGGAGTGAAAATTTGTTCTTATGCTTCTTGCCCTTGGAAGTCTCTCTCAAATCCTCTACTCTTCTTGCAAGAGATTTTGCCTGGTTCTACATATAATATAAAATCTGTGAGGGGACCCACTACAAACAAGACACACTGTGAGGAGTAAAGACTAAGGGTAAGCTTCACTCAAATTATATTTCCGTTAGGAAAGCAACAATTTTAAAGACACAAGAGGATTTACAATTACACAGGACTCAACTGAAGAAAGAGATCAATCAATATTGCTATGTCTATATGCAGGATATTCGAACTACCTGATAGTTGCAAAATTCAAAATCCAGAGATTTTACTAACCCAACAAATGATAATAGACTTCCTGAACAATATCTAAGAATGGTGAACTATAAAAACTAGATTTAGCATATAAGAATTAAGAGGTTACCAAATTGAATCCTTTGACGAAAATCAATGTCCAAAATCAAATGTTAGCACATAGAAAAATAATAACAGATTCTTAACAAACAGCATGGAAAGCTAAAACTTAAACAACAGGGCATCTCTTACCAGCAACACCTGAAGATCTTCTGCGGCATATATCATTTGTTTTGAGTGGTATGTGTAGGGATGGTGCTTGGAGAAGAAGTGATCAACAGAACATCCACGCGCCTTATGTTCGCCACACAAGGGAATTTCACGGACTAGGATGGTAAACTGATCAGGTCTATTCTTTATGTTGTGAACTTGTTCAATCCTTCTGGTCAAAATTTCATCGTATTCCTGGGGATGAAAGGATGCATAAAAGCACCTGTTATGTTACAACTTGCATAAATGAGATAAAAATTTATTGGGACATGAACTCTGTAGATATCAAACTTCAAAACATACCTTATACAGTAGATACATTCCATAGAAAGAAATGAAACACAAACATGCAAAGTGCAACCAGAGCCTGTAAGGAAAGCAAAAAGCCAGAACTGTTTAAGTGCACTGTGTATCAAAAGCTGTGCGCCAGATTATCATCTAGGCATAAATTGTTACAACAAGATCAGTAATACTGCAGCAGAAGATCCATAATGAGCTCATCTTATGGTTGTCAAGGATCATTTCAACTTAAAAAATTAAAATTGCTAAGCGAAGGTTCATAAACAATTTTATTATAATCTCTAACTTGAATTGTTAAGTGGGGACAAAAAAGCATAAGGGATATCTAGGATCTGTCTCTTGATCACGTAGTCATGTAAGCTCTAATATCAAGTCAATAACTCCTTCAACTTAAAAGTTCAAGCAATGAGCCAGCGCATAGTGGCGCACTTGGCATAGGAGTGAGGTCTATGTGCCTCCTGTTCCGGGTTCGATCCCGCGTCCACACCCATGGGTGCTAAATTAAAAGTTCAAGCAATGAAGTGACATAACATGTAGTTTTAGTATTGGAAATTGTGGATAGACAAGTTCTTTTAACATTTTCAAGGTCTAAAGTTCATAAAATGAAGCTTGAGGGAGGAAAGAAAGACAACAGAAGGAGAAATATTCTTAAGAGGCAACCGAGTGATATACAGTAATGCCACATGGTATATACTTTTCCTTCTTCAGAAAACTAATAATACATATGCTTTATATACCAACTCAGTTTGATCTAAAATGAATGAAATTCATGATTGTTATAACCATCTTTTAAAAATGACCTCTTGAGATTTCAAACAACAAACAATAATAGGATCTTAGGGAAAAACAAATTGTTCACGTATAACAATTTCATCAGAGAATCTAATTGGAAGTGCAGAAGATATTATCAGATACAACAGTCTGATACCAAGACATTCTCACCTATCAGATCCTATACTAACATTGGATATTGTAAACGAATCCATTGAATAATAAGTTCTTTCTGAAGCATCCCTACCACCGTAGTTAACCGGGAGAATTACCACCAATCCTACAAGAGTACACACCGCAAAAAATTTGATGCTGCAAGGAACATTAAAATTAAAATATATATACATAATATAATAAGAACAATGGTAAAAATTCAAGCCAACTAACTTTGGGAACTTAGACAAAATTTTCATGCAAGAGTAGCGCCTAGATCATGAATGCTTCACTGTCATATATGCTTATCAAGATGTGATAATTACTATCTTGATCTCATAGATTCGATTTCGTGGAGATAAATTATATGCGCAAGGATTTAAATTCCAATAAATGATATAATTAAAGAAAGGAGAAGAAACGGCCAACTGACCCAAACTTGAAAAGTCGGATGAGGACAAGAGCATCAAGGCCATTGGATTGAAGGATTTCATCTTCGGTGACGCGATAAGCACGGGTGATCCAAGAGACGGAAGGAAGGAAGCGCGCGAGGGCAGAGGCGGAGGGCACGGCGAAGTTGTGGCGGCGGGCAAGGCGGCGGGCGTAGTAGATGGTGGCGTTGGAAGGCTGCTTCTTGAGGATGGAGAAGAGAGAGAGAATGATGAAGGCCAGGCCAATGTTAATGGCGGCCGAAGCCAGAAGGCTGTGAGGGTTCATCTTTGACTAACTTACTTCAAGAGTGCGCAGAGATCACAGAGAGAGAGAGAGCAGAGAAGAAAAGAGAAGGAGAAGTTGAGAGAGGGGTGTGACACATCTGAGAGTTACGTGGCGGAGAGTGATGAGAGAAGAGAACGTAACTGCCTTGGCTCCATTTGCATGAACTGTGTTTCCTTCCTTATGTGATACCTCTTTGCCCAAAAACCAAGTTCCCAAACCAAACTGTTGCTTTGTCCGTTTTCTTTTTGTGCATACCACTTTTGTATTTTTATATTTTTTAAAAATAACACAATTTTCTGTTTTATTTTTCTACGCATCAGATTTGCATCTTACTCCCTCTATTTTTAATATAAAATTTATTTATCTAATTTAATTATATTAGTTAAATTAGTTAATATGTCATATATTTTCTAAACTACCCCATTCATTTTCTTTGATTTCCTCATTCTATCCTTTTTTATTATTGTTGAAGGTATTAATAGGGGTAAATTAAGAAAAATTGATTAATATAAAAAATATGTCTTGTATTTAGAATCTAGATTAATTCTCTAAAGAGATCTTATATTAAAAATCAGAGGTACCATTTTTCTTATTAAAAGACAATTTTATTAAAACATGCATCTTGCGATTAACATTACACTATACGTCTGTCACATTTGCCAGACTATTGCCAGACTTGTGTATCCATTATTGTTTTTGGGAAAACTTGTAATCCCCTGCCTTAATTAATGTGATTATAATTTGATATTACTTAATTAAATTAGTTTAGAGACCGTCGAATTGTTCAAAACTCATTTAAAACTCCCTTTTATAGTAAGGACTTTACAAAATTTTCAAAACTTCTTTCCTATTCCGGTATCAAGTTCAATTATCGAATATAATCACCTGTGCAGTTAATTTACACTCATTCATATCAGAATATCTAATAGCAATCCCGGCAACCCCCGGGTTCCATTCATTCACTAGAAGGTTTACAATTCCCATATAGGGGATTACACAACTGTATTCAACTACCAATTACAACCCAAACATAATTTACAAATTCCCTGTCCAACAAGTTTAACCAACACATCCAAAAAATAAATGTCCCTACAGGGTTCTAACTGCTCCGGGTCGTGCGCTTCTCCTTAGAGCCACTCGCCCTGTCTGAAAGGTTAGTTAAAGGAAAGAATGAGATTTAAGAGAATCCCAGTAGTAACAAAACATTTATACCACACATAAGCACACAACATGTGAGCAAGTCATCATGCAGCAGCAGCAGCAGCACAAATCACACTCCACCCTCATCCCCTTTCTCCGACGGGAAGGCACACTGTCCTAACCCGAACCGTTGTTAGCTACTCAGGGATTATTGGCGTGGCAGTGCATACACATAGCCTTATAGCTCATATAGCTATCTGGCTTTCACAAATGGCCCGTCGGCCTTCACAAATAGCTTTTCGGCTTTTCATATAATCACAAAGTCACACCTCATCCTCATCCCCTTTCTCCGCCGGGAAGGCATACCGTCCTAATCCAAACTGTTGTTAGCTACTTAGGAACTATCGGATTGACGGTGCTTACACATATTCACAATGTAAAGGCATACAAATTTATCACAAATCAATGATAATACACACATACAATGCATCACATGTGGTACGAAAGAAAAGTCACTACCTTGTTCCTTCCTGACGTTCGCAGGCACAGTAGGCTCACGAGGACGGCAGATGTCAAATCCTATAAATCAAAATAGGGACAATAAATCAATCTCTTTTCCAAGTTTCCTAATTTCATAATACTTTATGTTAGTATTCATTTAGACTCTTTATGTGGCTATTAGAGGCCTAGACATATACCCAAAGGGTTGGGAAAGGCTATACCAAAAACCACATTTCAAAAGTGTAAAATACTGATTTTTGAGGGTTGGCCGCGGCCCACAAATCCACTGGCCGCGGCCAAAAACCGCTCAAAAACATTTGGGCCACGGCCCAGAATCCGCTGGCCGCGGCCAAGAAAATCCAGTTTCTTGGCTGAACTTCCAAAAATCATAACTAATTCAAGAAAAATTGAAATAAGGTGACTCCAAAGCCAAATGAAAGCTATTTAAGTCCTCTTTCTAGAAAAAATATTGGCCATTACTGGAAATCACCACAAAAGTACAGAATTACACAAAACTAACCACTGTCCCACAACAGAGTTCAATTTCCATCCCAAACTTTGGACAACCATAACTCACAGTGCACAAAACGAAATGATACCAATTATATGTCCATTTTGAAGCTTGGGATGTGAAATTTAAAACTGGAAAGTTTCATATTTTTCCGACATCATTGGCCTATTCAAAACACCAACACAAAACGACTGCCCAGCACAGACTTTCAATGGTCAGATTTTCAGTTTTTCACAATTTCTTCCAATGGTTCCCATTTTCACATTAAACACCATTCCCACACCAATTTTGCCCAAAGAAACCATTGGAGCCATCAAAACAATCAAATTCCATCCATATAGACATCTTCCACCGAAATCTTTACATGTCAACACAATACACACACAATCCACCACAATGCAATTCCTTCCATTCCAAAAATTCCAAATCAACTCACATGGCTCAAAGACACAATTTAACACCTCATTCTATACAACACACTAATCAATTCAAGCATCCAAATTAGACAAAAAATCAGGGCAAAAATTCGAAATTCTCAAAACCAAACCAATGACCACAACAATTATACCAAAAGGTATCAAATACTCACTACAACTTCTTTCCAAAGCTATTTCTTTGATTCTCCTACTTTCAAATTCCCACAAGTTCTCAAACTCCACTAATAAAAAATATGAAACCATAGGAATAAAGCTCTCAACCCCTTGAACAATATTAATAAAGGTGAGTTGAGCATTTAGGGACAAAACCTTACCTAAAACCCAAGCTCCTTCTTTCTCTTTCTTGCTTGGTTTTGGCGAAAATGGAGGAAAGGAGAGAGGTGAGAAGATGATGGAGAAATCAGAATTTTTTGGGTGCAATAAGGCCCTTGGCCGACTTGAAATGGAGGAGGGAAGAGAGAGTTGCAATTGTTGACCCCTTTGACCTCAATCCATGGTTCTTGTGTTGACATGTGTCATCATCTTGCTTCTCCTTCTAAACACTCACCTAAGCACATGCACACACAATCCCACTCCTTTGCTTATTCAATCTTAGCCATTGATATCAATTACCAATGAGTTTCCTCTTCGGTAACTGTCCAATTGGTCAGTGAATTTACCATTTTGCCCCTGATTGACACAATACTAACTAAACCATCACTAAGCACTTTTATATCACATTACACCACATTTACTTCAAAAGTGCTTAATTATCATTAATTACATCGCTTTGAAGTTATTAATCCTTGATTACAATCTAGGATATTACAAAACTTGCTGAAAAAAATCACCATTGCAAAATATATTGTCAAGAAGTACTTAAAATTTGTTTAAACATCTAAAAGTGTAACCCACCTTCAGTGGGTGAGACTATTCATCATTTATGTGTGATCAATCTTTAACAATGTGTGAAGCAGAAGGCATTTACATATAGAGTCAGATACATCCAAGTAATAAATTTTGTAACCTGAGATTTTTAGCAATTTCCCCTTATTTCTTTCTTGTATTAATTCATTGAAAAAATTAATCTTTTGGTCTCTATAGTTTTGAATGGGTTGTAACTTAGTCTCTACACTTTGACTCGGTGTAACCCAGTCCCTATAATTTTGACTCAATTGAAACTCCGTCCTTGCACTTTAACTCACTGCAACTCAGTCCCTATAATTTTAAACATTTTACATTTAATCCTTATGTTCTAGAATAAAGGTGAGGGCTATATTATAAAATGGTTAAAACTATAGGGACTAAGTTGCAGTGAGTCAAAGTTCAGAAACTAAATTATACTAAATCAAAGTATAAGGACTGAGTTGCAACAATATTAAAATTATAAGGACCAAAAGATTAATTATTCGTTCCATGGTCTTTTTCGTTTCAGAAGTTGAAACGAACTTCTTATCGGTTGGCCCAAATAGATGAAGCCCAACTATGTATGCATAATGGCGGCCCGAATGGTTGAGGCCCAAAATGTATGCATAACCTTTAGCGCCACGGTCTCGAGTGGTTTCTTCTATAATTTCTGCGAGAAACCGAGACCGCCCCGCCGCCTGGCTTCTGCATTGGCGACGGGTTTTCCATTAAATTCTTTAGGAGCCTCAAATACTCAGACCCTTGGAGTCATAATCGTCACTCACCTAGTAGGTGTGTTCTTTCTGCTTAACACGCTGTGTGTGTGTGTGTGTGTTTTTTTTTTTTTTTTCATTTGCCTTTCTTCCACTCTTTATGTTAGCTGCTTACTTGTTTTATTGTATTTCATTATACTTCTTTGCTGCTTTGGTTAAAGCCTTTTGAAAATTATTGTGCATATAGTTCGGAATTCATTCGTGTTGTTCCTGATTACTGTGATTCGTGCATTGAGTTGGAGCTTCTCATGTACCTATAGGCAAAAACGGTTTAATGAGGAAAGTGCTTTTTTCTTGTGGTATGAATATGTAATTTGTGTAGTGGATTATGTGAGTTGTTTGTTCATGAAAATGGTCTTTATTTTTAAATTGATTATATTTTGGGGAGGTTTTTGATGGATTTCTTTTCCCCCTTCCTTTCAGGTTTGCTTGGGAGAAGAGAAAATGCTCGTGTTGTTTGAGACACCGGCGGGGTTTGCACTTTTCAAGGTTCTTGATGAAGGGAAACTTTCTAAAGTAGAGGTAATTATTCTACTAAGGTTTAAAGAACGAAAACTGGCACTGGAGGTTTTTCCCTCCTTTCTATTCATCTCAAGCTAATCTAGGCCCCTCGTGATTTTGGTCTCATTTTCAGGCGCTATGCTGTCGTTGTTTTAGTGTTTTACTTTTGAAACCTGCATGTCCTTGTATTATAAATATGTTTAAAGTTAGGTTGCAACTTTCGTTTTAAGTATTGAATGAGGCCTTGGGTTTGAGTTGAGGTTGCGACTATACTCAAATTGCAAGTGAATAACTGGCATTTGATAATTGGATATTTTTTTGTCATCAATTCTGGCATCCTTGAAAGCTGACTTGTTTCTCTTCTCTTTCATATCTTCTTTCTCACTTAATTGCCTTTTCAAAGAAGGAAGGGAACGCATGTTTTGAAAGATTTGGCACAATGCAAATCGCTGGGTCATTCGATTGAGCTTGTTTGGATTTCCGCTAAATCTGATGATTGTTTAATATGAATGTATCCTGACCTTTCCAATTTTCTTTCCGTTTAAGCTTTGGTCTGATTGTTCTTTTATATGAAACATTCTGTTGCAGGACTTATGGCAGGAGTTTTCGACTGCAGATGCAGCCAGACAGGTTCTATTTCTTTGTCTATATGCGCCGGTTTTGTCATTATTGTGTGCGCTTCAATTTTTAAATGAGCTATGAAGTTTACCATGTATTCCATGCCAATAGGTGGTCAAGTTAAAAGCATTTTCTAAGTTTGAGAACACATCCGAAGCTTTGGAGGCTGCATCCTTGTTAATTGAAAGTAAAGCTAGTAAAGGCCTGCGCAAGTTCTTGCGTGCCCATTGTGAGAATGAAACCTTAGCTGTTGCTGACTCAAAACTTGGGAATATGATCAAGGACAAATTGGTATGACTGCTAATCACCATCTGGAAGCTTTTAATAACAGTTTGTTTTACTCAAGTACTGTAATTTAACAACAATTATTATTGCAGAAAATAGAATGTATCCACAACAATGCTGTTATGGAGTTAATGAGAGGTGTAAGGAATCAGTTAAATGAACTGATACATGGTCTTGCTGTACAAGATATGGCACCTATGAGTTTGGGTTTGTCCCATAGCTTATCAAGATACAAGCTGAAGTTCAGTGCTGATAAGGTATGCTTCATCTCAGTTTGAATATAGTGATCCGGTTTTATTTCTTTTTCTGTTCGGCAATTTGACATGTTTAGTCATTTGCTTGCATCATCATGTCAAAATGTTAACTATTTGACGCAGGGTGATTCATGTTCGAAATTCTGTTTCATTCTTTCATGTCTTTCTAAATTTTTGCCAGCTTAAGCCTTAGTTCTTTTTCAGTGAAGTACCTTAACTGTATGTTGTAGAACTCCATATGAAACTCTGTTCCTGTTAGATGTTCCTTACGATGAGTTCAATTTATTTTAAAAGTTCTTGAGTTTTAGTTCATTTCATTCTGTCATTATGGCTTGTAGGAATTTGGCATTTATTGATTTTGAATTTCTTAATTCCTTAAATAATAAAATAGTAAAATAATGTTGCTATCCATTTTTCAGGTGGATACCATGATTGTTCAAGCCATTGGTCTTCTTGATGATCTTGATAAAGAGCTAAATACATATGCAATGAGGGTTCGAGAATGGTATGGTTGGCATTTCCCTGAGCTCACAAAAATAATACAGGACAACATCCAGTATGCAAAAACAGTCAAACTGATGGGTGATCGCACTAATGCAGCAAAGCTTGATTTTTCTGAGGTAGGATTTATCATTAGTTATGTTGATTATACTGTCACAGCCTTCATTCCTTGCATTTTCTAGGCCCTTCATCTAATATCTAATCATTTCGAATCGCGTGGCTGCTAAAGCAAGCTAAGTTTCACATGGCCCTGAGGAAGTGAAATAGCAAGCAATATTATTTAGCTGTAGCTGCTGTTTCATTCTTTTTTATCAGTGATTCATTGGCCACTAGATCCACCTTAGTCTCAAACCTGGTGACTCCTGTCTCATTCTACTTTGTCTCAGTAGAGTCTTTCAGTGGCATGTTTCGGTCCTCTTCCCCATTACTTAGAAAAAGTGAGCCACCGGTTCAGGTACAAAATACTATCATTACCGCCTGGACAATTAGACATCCAACCCGTAATCGCAACGACCCTTTTATGTCTTCTCTACTGGATTGAATCTTATTTGTTTTTGTGGTTAATTCTAATGATCCTTGATCTCTTTAAATCCTTTATAATTGCAAGATGTAGTGTAGTACAAAACGTATGACTGTTTTAATTTGGTTACTTGGAGCTAAAAATTGATTAATGAATCATTATAAGTTCTGTAAATGTAAATGTCACAGATTTTGCCTGAGGAAGTTGAGGCTGAACTGAAAGAAGCAGCTATGATATCCATGGGAACTGAAGTTGGTGAGCTTGACTTGATGAATATTAGAGAACTATGTGACCAGGTTTTGTCTCTTTCAGAGTACAGAGCACAACTATATGATTATCTTAAAAGCAGGATGAACACTATTGCACCCAATTTGACTGCTCTTGTTGGGGAACTTGTTGGTGCTCGCCTTATTGCCCATGGTGGTAGCTTACTCAATCTTGCAAAGCAGCCAGGGAGCACTGTACAGATTCTTGGTGCTGAAAAGGCTCTTTTTAGAGCCCTCAAGACTAAGCATGCTACCCCAAAATATGGTCTTATTTATCATGCTTCATTGATTGGTCAGGCAGCTCCAAAGTTTAAGGGGAAAATTTCTCGGTCACTTGCCGCAAAGACGGCATTGGCAATTAGATATGATGCTCTTGGAGATGGTCAAGATAATTCCATGGGTTTGGAGAACAGAGCCAAGGTACTTGTGCTATCTTCTATAATTAGCTCTACTTTTGCTTTCACTTGCTCCCATTTCTTATAAATATTTTTACACAGCTTGAAGCACGCTTAAGGAATCTTGAAGGTAAAGAACTTGGTAGATATGCTGGTTCAGCAAAAGGAAAGCCAAAGATAGAAAGTTATGACAAAGATCGGAAGAAGGGAGCTGGAGGCTTAATTACTCCAGCAAAGGTGTGATACTTGCTTAATTTGTTACATGTGAAAGTATACACCTAACTGTTTTTTTAACGTGTTGATTTATGTGTTTTATGTAGACTTATAATCCTACATCTGATTCTACTCTTGGTCAAACTCCTCATGGTGCGCCTGTGGATGAGGAAATGCAAGAGCCTCCTGTTGCTGAAGAAAAGAAAGAGAAGAAGAAGAAGAAAGAGAAAAGCAGAGAAGATGCAGCTTTACAAGGTGATGGGGATGCTGACAAGGAACCAGATCAGACGGAGACTGTGAAGAAGGAGAAGAAGAAAAAACGTAAGGATTCCGCTGAGGATGGCCAGGTGCAGGGTGACGAGGTTGAAGCTGATGCCGGGGAGAAGAAGAGAAAGAGGAAAAAGCACGCTGAAGCTGATGATTCTGCTGAGGCTCCTAAGAAGAAGAAGAAAGACAAAAAGAAGAAAAGTGAGGGTTAGAATGTAACAGATTGAGACGACATTCAAGTGCCATGGTGATTTAAGGATAATGATAAGAAGAATGCATCAGATTGTGGCCACCAATTTTCCTCATCAGATATGGCTTGGCGAAGCTTTCGAATCCTATTACTACAGGCATCTCGGCGCTTCAAATTGTAGAATTTTCATTTTTGATCTTGCCAGTACTAGTGTGACATCTAGATATATTTCGTTGTTGTCTAGTGCATCGTTTTAAGATTCTCTTGTTTTGTTTCAATCTGAAAAGAAATATTTACGCTAATCGTAGGATGGTATATAACATGGTGCTCTGTGCCATGCCATCAATCTTATCAGCTATATCATTAGGTTCTTCAGTAGAGACATATATGGAAGAGCTTTTTTGAAGACTAATCATTTTCCTTTAGGTTGTAAAGAATGCCTATTTGTCATCTTTTTGTTTTTCCACCTTCTAAGTTTTGATGATTAATACTTTTAAAATTGAACTTAAATTTTATTTTGCATTTTTATTCTGAATCTAACTCGTCCGAAACCACATTAAATTTTTATAGAACTTCAGGTGATATCAAATTAAGTTTTTAAAGAACAAATTTTTGAGCTGCAAAACAGTCACTATTAAGTTTCCATGTTCGTGATTTACTAGTTTGATCATATTTTCTAAAGCAAGCCTAGCATGATACTTTCGTGGTTCAGCTGCTCATACGTCATGCACACAAATGGCGACGCAATTTTTATTCATTGATTAATTTTAACGTCTCATCGCTGCCATTTCGGTCTTCAATCCAAAATACAGACACAAACATAGAAGTGATCATAAATAAGAGGGTGGCCATGGGATGACTATAAAGGTGACACAGACAAGAATGATCTCATGGAAGAGGATTTGGCTTATGAGCTGGAAGGGGCTTCTTAAATTTTGGAGGGAATGGTATTTTGGGGATATGTTTCTTAAATAAATACTCCTTCAACTTCAATGATTCTGGATCCATAGTATGAGCCAATTGAGGGAGTAGCAGGTCTTTCTTTGAGATGGGCATTGACTTCTCTTTGTTTGTAATTAGTTTTTGTGCTGATGGAATTTGTTTATCCATCGGTGGAATTGGTTCTGAAATAGGCTCTTCAAACGTTGGAAATGGTTTCTCCATTGCTGGAATTGGTTCTGAAATAGGCATTTCAAACTTTGGAAATGGTTTATCCACTGCTGGAATTGGCTCTGAAATAGGTTTTTCAAACTCTGGAAATGGTTCTGAAATAGGCATTTCAAACTCTGGAAATGGTTTCTCCACTGCTGGAATTGGTTCTGAAATAGGCTTTTCAAACTCTGGAATAGGTCTCTCCATTGTTGGAATTGGTTCTGAAACAAACTTTGGAATTTGTTTCTCCATTGTTGGAAATGGTTTTGGAATAAGCTTCTCATAGCCTAAAAATGGTTTCTTGATAATTGGAATTGGTTTTGGAACAGGCCTTATAAATTTTTTAGAAGGTAGGAATTTTGGGGTTTTCACAAATGGAATCGGCTTTAAAGTAGGCCTCTGAAGTTGTGGCTTATTCTTCATGATTGGGAAAAGATTCTTAAGGAAAGGAATGAGTAGAAAATTTGGCCTCTTAACCATTTGAACTGCTGGCTTCTCTTCAAAACTTGGAATTGAAGGCTTTGAAGAAAACCTTTGAATATGTGAAATTCCGGGAGGCACTTGGATGAATGGTTTCTTGAATATGAATGGGTTTTGTAGAAGATGCTTCTTGTAAAAGAGCTTTTTGATTATTGATTTGAACTTGTCTTCTTCAATGTGATTTAGTGAACCTTTGTTTCCCAAGTTCTCATTTTCTGGCTTGCCTTCATTCTCTGCATATGAACAAGAGACTGATGAGAACCATTAAATATATTCTCCTTTCATGAATATTTAGCATTTGCCAAAAAAATTAACAAAACTTAAAATAAATTATACCTATAACCCTCACATTATCACTTGATTTTAAATCTGGTTTGGATAATTTAATTGTAATTTAAATAACATTTAAGTTAGTAATTTCTTAAAAATAATTTTATCACTATAATGTCACATTGTAGAATTAATTTTACTTTATTACAAACACTTTACTATATTGTAATAGTAAATCATGCTTATTATAGGGTACCAAAATATAATATATATATATATATATATATATATATGCTTATTATATTTCAAACCTGGAAATGATTGATGAGTTGCAGAAGATGCAAAATGAGCAGAGCAAATTTTGACAGTAATAAAGAAGAGCAGCCAGAAGAGAATAAGTGAAGATTGAAAGCTAAAACTCTTGCCCATGATGAACTTCAAGTACCAGAAACACTAATTCTGAGTTAATGAGTTTCTGATGCAAGCATTGAGGTATATATATAGCTACAGAACTGTAAATGTTTAAGTGGCCTATATTTTATCTGCTTCACTTCTAACATTATAATGAACAGTATAGTCATGAGTCATCATGAAGAGTCCAAATATCAATTAGATTGGGTTTAGGTAATAAGATTTGTTTGGTTAATATGAACAAAGAGAATGATCATTATCAACTTAATTAGGTGTTGGGATGGTGATGATTTAGGCTCTTCATTTATTAAGCTAAATACTCTGTTTTTGCAACATTGTATGAGTATTATTACTTTGTTTCCCTAACTACATTCTCAAATGGTCAATTCAATGAACAGATTAGAAATTCATGACTTGACTGTTATAAATTTTATGGTTTACTAGCAAGACTAGATTAGATATTGGGTTGAAATTTGAAAATATTGCATAAAATATTTTTAAAAAAATGAATTGTAATATTTTTAAAGTATATATGACGTGATTTGCTATAATTTTTATTGGTTATATGGATTTATTTGATATTAATATTCCCTAGGAGTAGGACACAGAAATTGAAGATCAATAAGGTGAAGCTGATTTTATTTAACTACGAAATTTATTTGAACCACATTTTGGAAGAGTGAGCACTAATTTCTCTTTATTGGACAATGTTTTATTTATTTATTGGTGAAAACTCGCCTGCGTTTATGATGTGGATAAAAAAACTTCTTGATTTTTTTAATTAAAATTCAAAACAATTACTAATCATTTTGACATTAGTTTTCACATTTATCATGCATATAAACACACTCTAATATCATTGTATTCATATGTTTTAAGACAATATAATATAATAAAATAAAATAACTCGGAATATATTGATTGATGCATGCATGCATTTATTTTGAGATGCACCATCTTAAGACCATAAATTAACGATGAGAGATGGTACTATAAAATTACAATTATTAATACTGAAATCATCAAACAACAAGGCAAATTTGAGAATTAAAAGGGAATTAAAAGTGGTACAAAATATATATAATTATTGCATGATCACAATATGCGCGTAGGGGAGGAAAATTTGAGAATGTGGCTGCCTCTTAAGCAACAGTAACATCACAGCAAACATCACAGAGCCAGCAACAGCACAAGGCAAACAAGCTGCAAATATATTATCACAAATTACAAATTATAATCATTCAAATCAATTAATAAAAAAGTATTAAATTAAATGATCTAATTAAACTTAAGGGAAAATTCTAATAAAATCCAATTGAAATACCTAAATCCAGATTTAGACTTACACTTTCAACAAATCCTTAAATAGGCCAAAATGCCTGATTATAAATTTATAAATGTTATTAAAATATGATGATTTGCTGTATTTTGATTAGTCATTGTATGAAAGTAGATGCTTAGTCATCATCATTTTAATTAGAGAGGTATTATAGTTTTTTAATAACATTTAGAAATTATTAATCAGGCCTCTTGGCCTGATTAAGGATTTTTAAAAGTGCAGGCCTAAATCTGGATTTAGGCATTTCAGTTGGATTTTATTAGGATTCTCCTTTAAACTTAGTCAAATTTTCCAATAAATATTGTTTTTTTGGTATTAATTTTCATTTCCTTACTTTATTAGGGTGTGTTTGGTTCAACGGAAGTTAGGTTAAGTGAGGTTTATTTAAGTTAAATTAGAGGAGGTTATAATGTTGTTTGGTTCAAACAGAGGTTAGGTTAGGTTTGGTATCTTGTTTGGTTCAGGAGATTAGGTTAGGTGAATTAATTATAAGTGGACAAAAATGTCCTTCTACATATTTTCCTTCTTCTTTTACAATGTATTTATTACTCGAGGAGGCAGCGGCGGTGGCTGGATCTACAAGACCCGAGATGATGTTGGAGGAGCAGCGTGGCGAAGGAGTTGACTGCAGAGCACGCGAACAAGATGAGAGAAAATGGGATTTCGGGCATGAGAGGGAATGAAACAAAGTGACGACTTTTTATAGAAGAGGGTAATGTTGGAATTTTAAAAAATTGCCATGGGCAATTTAGTCACAATTGAAGACAAATATTCTCTCACCTAGGAAAAACCCCAATTTTGGAGGGTTCACAAACTAGGTTAGATGACCACTAAAAGACAAAAAAACATCCAACACCTAACCTAACCCCCTTCCAACCAAACACCACTTTTTTACCTCCAACTCCACCCCAACCTAACCTAACCTAATAAAACCTCCAACCAAACAAAGCTTAAGGCATATCAAATAGGGTTTAGGAAAATATTCCATATATATATGATTTCAAGTAAATATAAATTTGATTTTATGATATGGTAAAATATTATAGTATAAGAAAGAAAGAATTAAGGTTAATTAATTACCATCCTTTAAGGAAGCCCCTTTCTCCTTTCTTCTTCACATAAGGACAACACTTGTTTCTTCTACCTGTCAAGTACACACATCAGCACCTCCCCTTAATAAATAAATTAACCAAAATTTCCAGTGAAAAAAAAAAAGTTAATCTCAAAGCAATTAATTAACTGATTATATTATGTATGTTGGTTTCAAAAACTTTGTGAATAAAAGAATAGAGAGATCATGACTTTACAGAAGAGAAGAATACCTGATTGATTCTGATGTTGTCCAATAGGAACAGTTCTATCGTTCTCCATCTAAGAACTCCACTTGATTAATTAGGCTTATAATCCTCTCTCCTGTATTCTTGTTGGTTTTTTCGTGTTTGATGCAATTTAAGGTCTCTCTCACACACACACATTAATAACTAGAGACACTATAATAGAAGTGCTTGTTGATTTTGCGTATATAATTGTCCAGAATCAGAACCTAACAGCTTCATCAGTTTTAATGTCGGGCATGGAATAATATTGCTGGGTACCAAATTATGTTTATGTTTTGAAGAATCCTATTTATGCCTCTTTAATTTTGACCCCATGTGTCACTGATTAATGAAACGATTAGAGTTAAAGATAATTCTGCTATACTTTCTTTTGGGAAATGTTTAATAATAATAAATATGCCTAAAATTCGTATTCTCAATCAAAACACTCTTTATTATTAGTATTATCATTCTCAAGTGCTCTGTCAAATGAATAAAGTAAGCTCATGAAACAACAAAAGTTTTAGTGAGTGTTTGAAAACTATCAAAACCGTGGTTTCAAAAGTTATTTTTCGCAAGCCGAGATAAAACTTTTATCACATATTTACCTCATAAGTTGTAAAAATTATTCTCCAAAAACTTATCTCAACACACACTTAGACTACAAGTGAGATGGAGTTCAATCAGAAATCCTAGAAGATAGAAAGTGGGGAATTTGATACTTTTAGTTTTTTTTTTAATAAAAGAATTTGTTATTTCGCACTTTATTCTCCTTCTTTTTTAAATAGTTTTTATTTCTTTTTAGTTGGCTTAATTTTCTTAATAAATTAAGAGTAAGAAATCAATAAACTAATATTTCTCATAACAACATCAGCTTTAACATGTAAGACGCATAGAAACTAAATTCCTTTATATAATAAGTCAATTAATGGTAACATATAATCACTTGCCTAACAACAATAAATACTCACATACATGACTGTCATTATTTTCTGTGTATCAAAGTCAAAAACAAATACTAGTTGGATTAAGTTCAAGACTATCAAGTGAACTTCCAAAAACATCATCAGTGGATGAGTCTAGCAAGTAGATGAAGATGATGATGATGTTAGTAAAGAGAATATAATTCAGTTTTTACCATTTCAAGCTTGAAGATTTGTATTTGAGAATAATTAAATCTAGTTATATCCATGTGAAGGAGGATAATCTTTAAGAAAATGTCATTGTTTAATAGAGGGGTGTTTATAGACCTAATTGTGTTTTACCTAGACTCAAAGCTTAGGCTACAAGAACAAATAAACACTCAAACAATAAACCTTATCCAATTAAGTAAAGTGCAGTAACGTGGATTTTACATGTCATTAGTTTCTATCAAAAACCAAATACAATATATTGTTCACTAAATAAACTTGTTTAGTGATTTTCTCGAGTGTTCTATTTAATTTTTACACATTTGAAGCACCTCAATCGATTATTTTTTAAAACTATTTTTTCCCTCAAAGGCTTCACACATGCTCTTCCTCTTATATTCTCATTCCAAATCTTTTGGTTTCTTCCCTTACAAATAACCAAGAATTGAGTGATGCAACTGAAATTATTTAATTAAGATTCAAATTCTGTTACCACTGAACAAACCAGAGAGCATATTGAACCCCAAGAATAAATGCCTCCCTCCAATTTTATTATTGGCGTTTCCACCATGATCAACTTCTTCACATTTTTCAAAACATTCTTTTCCCACCCAAATATTAATTAGGGAGAATTGTCTAAAAAAACTTGGGGGCAAATTAATTGCTGATTGCTACCAAGCGTACAAGCGATCTTCCGTGTGTGCAAAGGATCTTTCATTTTGTGCAAATCATCTTCCATGTGTGCAAAAATCTTCCATATAAATGTGCAAACAATCTTCCGTTGTGTGTAAAATATCTTCTGTTATGTGCAACAGATCTTTCATGGTATCATTCAGCAATTAATTTGTCAAAAAGGTATTTATTGACAATTCTCCTTATTAATTACTACTCCTCCTGTATGTAATATAAGAAATATTTATCTAATTTGATTATATTAAGAAAATTAGTTAAGTTAGTTAAATATGTTTTTTAAAAACACCCTAGTCATTTTTCTTAATTCTCTCGTTCTCTTTTCTCCTTAATTATTATTAAGAGAATATTAATAGGATAAATTAAAAAAATATTAATAAATATGATAACTTTATTTTATATTTAGAATCAAAATCAATACAGTAAATATATCTTATAGACATGCAGCAACGTATCACAAACATGCAGTCTTAAATACGAACTAAGAACCTCATCTTCTCCATCATCGTCCCACCAAGAACAAACCTACAGATATGGGAAGATCAACTGTGTATAGCATAACATTCCTCGTTTCCTTACTCTGCTTCACTTCTACTCTGTCCAGTGCCTACTCTGACCTCGATGCTCTGCTCAAGCTCAAAGCTTCCCTCAAGGGACCCAAAGCTTCATCTTCTGCCATGGAGGACTGGAAACCCTCTGTTTCTCCATCTGCTCACTGCAAGTTCTCTGGAGTTATCTGCGACGATAGTTTCAGGGTTGTCTCTTTGAATGTCTCGTTCCATCCCCTGCTTGGCTCTATTCCGCCGGAGATCGGCCTTCTGGACCAGCTTCTCTCTCTCACCCTTTCACAAGACAACCTCACCGGCGAGCTTCCCAAACAGCTCGCCAACCTTACTTCTCTGCAAGTCCTCAATGTTTCGCATAACGCCTTTACCGGAAACTTCCCTGGTGAAATCACTCTCAACATGACGCAGCTTGAGGTTCTAGACGTTTATGATAACAGCTTCAACGGCACCTTACCGGAGGAGGTTGTGAAGTTGAAGAATCTGAAGCAGCTTTGGCTTGCCGGGAACTACTTTTCCGGCGAGATACCTGAGAGTTATTCGGAATTCGAGAGCTTGGAAATTCTGAGCCTGAATGAGAACAGCCTCAGAGGGAAAATCCCAGCGAGTTTAGCGAAACTGAAGAAGCTCAGGGAATTGCATTTGGGGTTTAGTAATGCGTACCAAGGAGGTATCCCGCCGGAGCTTGGCACGATGACCACGCTTCACCGGATCGATTTATCAAGCTGTAATCTATCCGGAGAGATTCCACCGAGCTTGGGCAATTTGAAGAACGCGGATATTCTGTTCCTTCAAATGAACAACCTCACCGGAGAAATCCCACCTGAGCTCTCCGGTATGACTAGCCTCATGGAGGTGGATTTATCCATCAACAGCCTCAGCGGAGAGATACCCTCCAGTTTTTCAGAGTTAACGAACTTAACTTTGATCAATTTGTGTGAAAACAAGCTTCGTGGCCCTATTCCATCATTCATCGGAGACCTTCCGAATTTGGAAGTTCTTCAGGTTTGGGAGAACAATTTCTCGTACATCTTGCCTCAGAATCTGGGCAGTAACGGTAAATTTAAGATCATCGACGTCGCGAGCAATCATTTCACTGGGTTGGTTCCTAAAGATTTGTGTAAAGGAGGCAGGTTGAAGACTTTCATTCTTATGAGTAATTCCTTCGACGGTCCAATTCCTGAGCAGCTCGGTGGGTGTAAGTCTTTGGAAAAAGTTCGAATTTCTGATAATTTACTCAGTGGCTCGATCCCTCCTGGGTTTTTGAATCTTCCTTTGGTGACGATGATCGACGTCAGAAACAACAACTTATCCGGGGGGTTACCGTCGGATATGTCAAGCGATGTTCTCGGAACTTTGACACTGTCGAATAATTCAATCAACGGTAAAATCCCCCCGGCGATCGGGAAGCTTCGGGGCTTGCAAAGTCTGTTACTAGACATGAACCAATTAGTGGGCGAGATTCCCGAGGAGATTTTCGATTTGCAGATGCTTACAAATATGAACATGAGCTTCAACAACCTCACTGGTCCAATTCCCGAATCCGTATCTCGCTGTGTTTCGTTAACGACCGTGGACCTCAGCCGGAACATGCTGGTCGGAGAAATCCCGAGAGGAATTGGAAACATGACGGTACTGAATATTCTAAACCTGTCAAGGAACCATCTAACAGGCCCAATCCCCGAAGAAATCCGAAATATGATGAGCCTCACGACGCTGGATCTGTCCCACAACAATCTCACCGGCAGAATCCCAAGTGGCGGGCAATTCAGTGTGTTCTCCGGCGAGAGCTTCGTCGGGAACCCAAACCTCTGCTCCCCACAAGATCAGTCCTGCAAAACATCTTCTGCAATCATTTTGTTGCATCATGACAAGTGGGTTACTCTTCTTGTTTTGATAATGACGACCACATTCATGAGGCCACTAAATTAAAATACTTCCCGCTGCTGGAAGATACAGTATAGGAACCTCGTAGCTATTTCTCTCAAGATCTTAATAGTGATGCACTGATTTGTTGTCATCTAATGGATCTCTCTGGTTTGATCCTTGAAATAGCCATAAAAAGAGTGTGAATATTAGGAGGGTGAGCCTCGTGAGCCAAATTATTTGGTGTGATTACAGCTTAGATTGCCATTGTGATAATTGGAGGGGGAAATGCTAATGAGATTGAGATAAAAATTCTAAAAATGATAGTAATAGAATAATATTATTTGACAAAATCCAACACAAAATTAATTTTTAAAGAAAAATTAACATGGAGATTCTTGTTTCCATCAATTTTGAATTAGGCCCTAAACTTTATTTCTTTTTTATTGAGTTTTTTAACTTTTTTTTTTTTTATCAATGCAATGGCCTTTCTTGGCTTTCGGTGCACCACCTTTCAGGCATCCGGCATTAACCTAAACACCAACGTTGGATTTACCAGTATAGGCCCCCGACAACAACCAACTAGTCTTAGTGCCTCTTTTTTTAAGGCCCGAATGATTTAACACCTCTTTGAGGAATCGCGGGGGAGAGAGCTTCCAATAGAAATTCTTTCCACCTTCCATTCTCTGGGATCGAACCCAGGAATGGATTGGTGGGGCGCAGATGCCTTTCCCATCTGCACCAACCTCTGTTGGTCGAGTCTTTTAACTTTGTACCATTAAGTCTATTAGTCCTTACTGTTAAATAAGCCTTGACAATATTTAAAAAGTTTGTTGAGAAGCACGGATTCACCAATGAAACATCTATACTATCGGAACCCGTTTTGGTGCCTATCCCATGCACTTGTCCAGATTTAATTTTTTTAGAATTGGCGATTTTTGAATAAAAAAATCATTTTTTAGGAAACTGTTAGTTAAGAGATTATCTTTATTTTAGATTTTGTACCTCTTAAAATAATTTTTTTAAGAAAAAAAAAATCTAGACCGTCCAAATACATCTGGACAGTCCAGATCAGGGAAACTCAATCCCTATACTATCAAGCTTGCCCCTATTCTAGATGGGATTTGGACGATCCATATTTAATTTTTTTAATTGGTTATTTTTTAATAAAAAAACATTTTTTAAAAAAATATTAGTTAAGAGATTATCTTTATTTTAGATTTTGTATCTATTAAAATAATTTCTTTTAAAAAAACAAAAAGTAAAAAAAAATCTGGACTGTTCAGATCCCATCTGGACACCCCAGATGGAAAGGGGATCTAGATTGTCCATATGGGAGGAGCTCTTCTTGCTCATCCTATGAGCAAGGAAGCTCGTTCCCTATTTGGAGCTTCCATCACTTCAACCTTATGTGCCCCTCCACTTAGGGGAGAGCAATGGGCGGGCTGGGTAGCCCGTGGCTAAACCCATAACCCGCCCATTTAACTTTATACGGGTATGGACTAGCTCATATCCGTACCTCAACCCATTTAACATGTGTTAAATGGGCTAGCCAATAAATGGGCGGGCTGACCGGGTTACCCGGAACCCATTATATTGGACCTGTTTATTTTTTTGGAAGAAAAAAAACATACATATTCGCATAAGCATCAATATTTCAATCCAAATCCATCAAGCAATCAATTTAAATTCTGAAATCTGAATCTTCAAAGTTCAATAATCACAATTCACACAAAAGAACCTAAATCTAAACAAACTCTAACTTTTAAATTAACACATTACATCTACAGAGATTAACAAAATGGCATTTTTCCATTGAATCTTCATGCTTCAGTTTTCACCATCATTTTCAGATTCACTTGAGGGAGTGTCCGTAGCTCCATAAGCTAAATCTTTCTATGCAAAACAAATTAAGAGAAAACAAATCCTACTTTGAGTTGGGGAGGGAATGACCAAATGAGAGAGGGACAATCAGGGTAAGGCTAATAAAAAAAATTAAATGGGCGGGTACGGGCAACCCGAAGGTGTGCCCGTAGCCCGCTCATTTAAGTCTTAAATGGGTGGGTTGAAACCCGCCTCGTCATGGGTTCATTTTGGGCGGGCTCAAATTGACCCAATTAGACTGGGTTATGGGTGGGCTCGCGGGTTCTGGGTTCTTTGCTCAGCCCTACCTCCACCTTTATACACCCTACTCCCTAAGTCCCTTCTTCTGTTTTTTATCAACAGAATCGCTTTCTTTCCTTCAGCATCACCCATCAACACCATCCAGCCATAAATTATATATATACTACCTTCGTTCCTAAATATAAGATCCAGTTAACTTTTTTAGAAAAATTTAAAAAGTTAAATAAATTATTTTAAAATATTTATATTTATCATTTTTTTTTCAAACTAATTAGTATGACTTATGAGTTGATATATAATCTAATAATGCACAACATATACTATGATTAAGTAATATATTTAGTACTCTTAACCTCTCTAAAAAAAGTCAATTAAATTTTATATTTAAGATCGGAGGGAGTATATAGTTATAGACACACACATATAGATTGAATTATTAGGAGGGCATCCCTGTTTCAATAACAGAAAAACGGTGCTGGCAAAAAAAAAATAACAGAAAAACGGAGCTATTTTAATTGACATATGGTTGGCCCAAAGATTCATTTCCCCAAAATAAACAACGCATTACATGATAAGCCCAAAGTTATTATTATTTTTTAATTGATAAAAGGTTTTTTCCTTAAGACTTAGAGAACAAAAAGCTTTTATCTATCTCAATAAACAAGCTTTTATAGATTTAAATTTGTGATCTCCTCCTAACAAGTGATGTTACTTACCACATTGACTAAAAGCTTGCTGGTAGCCCAAAGCTATTATATTGCACAAAAGCGGGGATGCCAAATCCCAATCTTTGGCCCAAGAAGAAAGCCCAACCTTCACAGTCTTCGGGCGCCTTCCTGATTGCTGGCGTCCCTCTTTTCAAGTCTCCGCCTTCACAGATCTTATCGCTGCTTTGATTCAGAAGCTAGGACTCTTCAGACATCGCGGCTCCACAACTAAAGACTTGATATCATGGGAAGCCGATTAGGAAGGCGGGTAGTTCACTTTGCAAATCTACCTATCAAGCTCCTCATGCCATCTTCATTCACAAACATCACCGAAATTGCGCTTAAGACCATCCCTTCTGCTTCCAAAATCGAAATCAAGCGTGTCCTCGAATCCCTATACGGCTTCCAGGTCGATGAGGTACGAACTCTAAACATGGAGGGCAAAAAGAAGAAACGCGGTGGCTTGTTGATTGCGAAGCCCGACTACAAAAAAGCCTACGTAACCCTAAGGAACCCGCTTTCCATCTCGCCGGATCTTTTCCCGCTTCGAATAATCGAGGAGGAGAAGAAGCGGGTCAACAAACAGTCCAAGTCTAGCGTCGTTGAGGAAGGTGAAACCAAGAGGCATTGGCTTGATCAGAAGCAACGTGAGAGGTTTAAGCCTGAGAAGGGTTCCAACGATAGAAGGCCAAATCGTGCTGATGGTGTTGCTAAGTTTCCCTGGAGCAGCATGAGGTCTGGTACTTTCAGTGGTAGGTGATAATTTGAGTTCCCAAAATACTGCACTCCAAGTGCTTGTGGAAATGTCTTCTCCCCGTTTCCATTTGAGCGTGGAAAACATATGATCTTTTGGTTTGGGCTTCTGAATTTCATGGTTTAATCAGTATTGATTACGCTGTTGCTGATATTTTTAAAGTTGTAGTAAGTTGAACTCAGAATGCTGATATATATAACAATCAGAGAAGAAGTAACAGTTGCACTTCAGTATAAATCCCACACTAATTTTGGTTGAGTGTTTCAGTGGAGCATCTTGTTTTATATAGAGTACTTTGAATCGATAGTGTTTCGGTCTTTTAGAGGAACCCGTTTAGGCGCTCTACTGGATCTGGATGCTGCAGATTTGATTTTTCCGGAATGAGTGATTTTTGAGTAAAAAAATTATTTTTTAGGAAACAGTTAGTTAAGAAATTATTTTTATTTTAGATTTTATAATTATTAAAATAATTTTTTTAAAAAAGAAAATAAATCTGGACCGTCTAAATTCATTTAGACAATCCAAATCTTTAAATGATCTTTGAATGAGCAGGGGAACTCAATCCGTCTTTTAGATACTATTACTTGTAGTCTAACGAAGGCAGATGCATAAATTGAATAAGTTTTCTTGCCCATTTTCGTGCCGTATTGAAGATTTTATATGTCGTGTTTAGAATAGTGATTGTAAATTGATTTTTTATAATTTGATTTTTTATAATCTTATTTTTGATAAAAATCAGATTGCATAACGTGATTTATATTTAGATTAACGTTGTATAAATGATTTTTGTAAAAGTAAAATTTGTTTTGATTGATTTAAGCATAAGTGACTTTTGTAATGATGTAAGAGAGAGTGGGTGGAAAAACATTCAAAAAATCAAGTAAATTAAAAATTACTTTAAAATATTAGGTTCTACTAAAAAAATATTTTAGAGTAGGTGGAAATTAATAAATCAATATTATAAGTTATGAGTGCTCTTTACTATTAAAAAAAATACATTAAAGATAAAATTATAGTCAATCTTCTAAAACTGGGTAAGGGTTAAAAACACCAAAAAATATTTTAAAGTAATTTTTGGAGCGAAAAAAGTACATTAAGTGTGAAATTTCAATCACTATGATAACATACTGGGTAGAGCTGAAAAAATATTTTAAGGGGCTAAAAGCACCAAAAAATATTTTAAAGTAATTTTTGGAGTTGAAAAAGTACATTAAAGTTAAAATTGTAATCAGTCCAATATCATAATAAGTACAACTAGAAAAATATTTTAAGAGGTTAAAAGTACTAAAAAATATTTTTTGATACTACATGCTATTTATTTAACTTATTTTTCTTTAATATGTGAGAATTAGTTAAAAATAACTTATAAAAGATGAGATTCTTTTAATAGCAAAAAACTGCCCCTACCAGCTTAATGCATATAGCACGAATCAAGTAAAAGTTCGAATTACACTTACCTCCAACCAAACACTCAAAAAAATTGCACCCCCTACAACCGTACGATTTCATCTTAATGCATATAGTTGTGCTCGTTTGGAATAGCTTATTTTTAAACAATAAGTGCTTATAAATCTTAATTCACGGTATATGAGGTAAGTATATGAGATAAGTTTTATCTCGGCTTGCGTAATAAACACTTATATTCAAAAAATAAGTATTCCCAAATATACACAAGACGATTTGACCCCAAAATCGCATTTTCAAACGCTCGTATAATTTATGTTGATTGATAATGCAACTTTTGATTACTTTGCTTGTTTATTTTGGTGAAACTCGGCCTGTGACTATTATTCCTTCTACAATCTGGACAAAGCAGGCTGGTTTGCTGGCTCCTGCAAATAGCTTGTTTGGGATCTCCCCATTGGCACATCAAAGTGCTCATTACAAAGATTGTGCCTATGTTTACATTATTCAAAACTTAATTATGTCATAAGCTTAGTTGTTAAAATTGCATTTAACCCTTAATTTTATTATGATTTTCAAGGATTTGATTTATGATGGTGAAAACATATATAATTTAAAAGGAACATTAAAATTCAAGGACTAAATTATAAATTTCTGGCAAAAAAAGGACTAAATTATAAATTAATGTCCTATTCATGACTAATGCAGGTTTGGATTGAATGTCAAAAAAGCCATGTTTTTGAACCTGGACTGGTTTGGTCCGGATTCCAATTTTAAAAAAAATTATTTTTCTTTAGAATTTTATTTTAATAAATCTAAAATCTTCAATTTCTCACTGGTTTGGCCCCGGTTTAGCTCCGATTTGGTCCTGATCTGACCCACTAACCCTTAACTCAATACCCCGACCAATTCAATACCCAGTCCAGGTTTTAATACCTTGCAAAAATGTACTTTTTTTCCACAAAAGCAGACCAATTCAGCTTTTCACAACATTTTTCTCAAAATATGTTCTTATAACCAAGTTTTATTCAAAATTTATTCTTAAAAATTAAAGTGAAAATCGATATTTCGATAGACCAATTTTTTTTTTTTGGCAAAAAAAAGATAGACCAATTTTTAAGTAGTGTTGGGTTTGAGCAAACGCATTTTGTGGGGTAGGTGTTTAGGGAATCTCATTTGGAGGATATTCTCAATTTGTCGTTTTTGTGATTGTGAAATTTAACTAAATTATTGGGACAATCCCTATAAAATACCCTTGAAATAGGAAAATCTCTAATCAGTACATTGAAATCAAAAATTTTGGATCAGTCACGCGTCAGTACGGATGAACAGTGCGGGCGGCGCCAAAAGACGATTTTGCCCTTCAACCCTCATTCTCGCCACTTCAAAAATAACAACACGCGGTTCTTAATTAATAACTCCGGATTCTTGATTAACAACTCCTTATTCTTATTTCACAACTTCTTCATTTAAGTTTCAAGGCCAATAACAATACCTCTTTTTTTATTAACAACACACCCTCTTAATTAACAACCCCGGATTCTGATTAACAACTCTGTATTCTTTATCAACAACTCCGTATTCTTGATTAACAACTCCATTTCATCTTTTTACTTTCACAATAACAACATCGGTGTTGTTATTAATAATACCATATTCTACACTAACAACTCTCATTTCTTGTTTCACAACTTCGTAATTTAAGTTTCAGGGCCAATAACAATACATCTTTCTTTATTTACAACACCGTATTTTACATTAACAACACTATATTTTTGAGATGCGAATATGTGAAAGAATAAAGCGGAGTTGTTAATCAAGAATTCGGAGTTGCTAATAACAAGACCGGTGTTGTTATTGTAAAAGTAAAAAGATGAAACTGGAATTGTTAATCAAGAATACGGAGTTGTTGATTAAGAGCCGCGTGTTGTTATTTTTAAAGTGTCGAGAATGAGAGCTGAAGGGCAAAATCGTCTTTTGGCTCCGACCGCACTGTTTATCTATACTGACGCGTGACTGATCCGGAATTTTCGATTTCAATATATTGATTAGGGATTTTTCTATTTCAAGGGTATTTTGTAAGGATTTTTCCTAAATTATTTCAAGAAAATGAATATCATGTTTAGGAGTAAACAGATAAATGGCCACCAACGAGAAGCTCAAAGTTGGACTTTTAGTCATGTCACTCTCGATTGAGTCGTCTAATCACACAATTCATTGGGGATGCAGGGTTAGTGCTTGGAAAGATTCTTTTCAAAGATCCTAAATTAGTGAGCACTAAAAAAAAAAAAAAAGGAGAATTGCCTAAAAATATTTTTAGAGGAAATTAATTATTGATTGCTATCAAGCATGTAAGCGATCTTCTGTGTGTGTAAACGATTTTTCGTTTTGTGCAAACCATCTTCCGTGTGTGCAAAAATCTTTTATATAAATGTACAAACAATCTTCCGTTATGTGTAACAGATCTTTCATGATAGCATTCAGTAATTAATTTGCTAAAAAAGTATTTATCAGCAATTCTCCCCTAAAAAAATTCCTAAAGTGTTAAATGCATGAAATTTATAGTAAAGAAATCTTAAAAATTCAAAATTTTTGAAATAGCAAAAATTTATAGTTTTATGAATATATAATACAATAAAAAATTTTATAGAATATTTTTTAAATTATTCTTATCAAATTTTAAAATTTTTTATTTTAATTTTCAATCCAAATTTTTTAAAATTATTATCTAAATTTTGTTCATATTGACAAAAAAAATTATTGAAGAAAATTTAGGTCATTCATTTTAATTGTAGCATGTTGCTTCAACTTTATTAAAAGATATTATATCTATATATAATATAAATATTTAATGAATTTATAATGGTATAGTTTAAATTATGAATAATGCAGCTCATTTCTAAAACGCATGGATATAATGTTGGACAAGTTTTTCAAAAAAAAAAAATCAACAATGATTATATAACAATAGTTCTAAGTGAATCTCACATACAAAACTTCTTGCCTATCATTTTGACAAAACAAGATAGTGGATGAACACAAAATGTTGACATATGACATATTAAAATGGATAGAAGAGAATATTACTCCCTCCAGTACTTCGTATTAAAATGAGACATAGTTAGTGAGTTTACTTTTGTCCTCAATATAATCCATTATCTCTCTTAAATTTATGATTTTTTTTCAACTACCCTTATTAAGTACACACAAAAAGAAAATTCTATCAATGGGTCACTTCGGTGCAATAATAATTAAAAAAAAAGTTGTTTACAAAAATCAACATACATTTTTTTATAAATAATTAACTTAATTATTTTTCTTAATTTCTATAAATTAGCTATATAGCTATTGCAACAAGAATTTGAGAGAGTGTTGGATTAAACAAGATATAGCAGACTTTATGAGGTCCAAATCCGTTGTAGCTGACTCTGTAGGGAATGTTGCATGAGGAGGCAGAGGAGTGCAGCACTAGGGAGATGCAAATATATAATAAGTAAATAAATTAATAAAATATAAGATTTAAAATTCGGTTGCCACTGAAACAATAAATACAGCATACGAATATATTCCAAAACGTAGTGGAATTTCGTTGATATACAGCTTGAACCACGCAAAGCATAAATTCCTCCATTTTCGTTCTTCCCCTCCATCTCCACTTCAATTTTTTTCTCATTTCCCCCATTTTCTCTTTCAATTCTCAAAGATCCTATTCTATTAATTAATCCCACTCACACCCTCAAAAAATTAAGTTAGGTCCCAAAAAATTCTGCTAAAGATGGGTTATAGATATTGAAGGAATAAAATCACTGAATATAGTGTAGAATTGCGTACCTGATAGAGTTGGATCCAGGTTTGAGAGCCCACGTAAGTATTAGATTACAAGAACCTAATATAGAGTTGCACAGTAGTGCACCAGAACAAGCAAGATGGTAGATAAGAGGGGATTACTAGAAAGCTCAATGGTAGGGGTGATTTGCAATGGTAGAAGCACACCCTATTTATAGTGATCAGAGTGACCACTAATTAGGCAGTGTGTGCACCATGTCTTGCTCTTCAAGACGGTAATTCAATTTGATTGATTCTCAATCAATTTCTTAATCATGGCGATTTTTTCCTTAATTAACAATCCCACAATGAATTACCGACTTATTTATCAAGCCACAATTAATGTTAATTGATTTATTATTTGATAAGGCCACTTATGTCCTTAATCAAATAGTCCGGCCCATCAAAGACAGACTTGAACCTAAAGTTTAACAGATATCAATTTAAAGTTTCGACAAATAAGAAATATGATAATCTTAGTGGCAAATTATTAGAAGAGTAGCATATTGATTTCAATGCCCAATATACAATTTTATATTTACATCATTCTGAATCAATATATATAGAGCTCATTCTTCAGCAAATTTTTTGAACATAAGCATAGTTAAATTAATTTTTTTGGAACTAATTATTAATATTCTCTTTTGTTGTTAATTGTTCATCCCTCATATTTTCAGAAAATATTTTGAGCGTACATCTTTTTTAGAAATGGAGAAAGAGGGTGGCCCGATTATAATGGTTAACAACCCAAAAACTCTACTCAATTTCATGTAATATCAAAATACTACTTCTAATCTTAAATCTTATTTGGAATGCAGTTGCATTATGAATAAGTTTTTATATCAAGTACATGAGGAAATATTGTAATCTCCCCTCTCTCTCACACATTACAAAACAAAAATCTATGAACAATTATTACAATTTTTTTTTATAAATTATAGTCAACAGGGCCCTCATTATTCATATATTTATATTGGAAAAATTTCAGAAAAATACAGTCAAAATTAGGAAAGAACAAAATGGTGTGGTCAATTCCATAAATCCCAGATTGGTTAATGGTGTGGCACAGCAATTGAAAGCAAGGTATTAAAACTCGGACTGGGTATTGAATCAATCGGGGTACTTGGTTAATGGTCAGTGGGCCAAACCGGGACCAAACCGGTGAGAAATTGAAGATTTTAGGCTTATAGTAAAAATTCTAAAGGAAAAATATATATTTTTTAAATTGGAACCCGGACCGAACCGGTCTGCCGGCCGGTTCGCCGGTTTCTCGGGCGGTCCGGTCTGGGTTCCACAAGCATGATTGGAAGGGAACGATGGTCACTTGATGGAGCCTCAACGACATGTTTTGAAGTTGGAAAAGGTAGGGGCTTTAAGGTAATGGGACAATGTTGATAGTTGTGTAATCGATTTCATTGTGTTTGGTTATATTATTGTTGAAGATTGTTCCTTTTTTGTTATTCGTAATTGATTAAAGGATGAATAGTGATGGGTGTTGCATCAGTAGAGAGTTTCGTCGACTGTCGATACAGTTGGGGGGTGTTGTTATTAGTGAAGTGAAGATGTGAAAAGCTATTATCTTGGTATTAAAAGTAGACCCAAGCTGACGATATAAGGGAGTGTTGTTATTAGTGAAAATGGAGATGTTAAAATAAATTGTGTTGTTGTTAATAGCAGATGCAAGGTGATGATAAGTGGTTGTTGTTAACAATGAAGATTGAGATGTTAAAACATATAGCGTTGTTGTTAATAGTAGGTGGTAGATGATAATACAGGAAGTTACTTGGTTTAATTTAATAAACATTGTGTCACAAGCTTACTGAATTGACATTTTAAAGAGTGGTGTAATTTTTTTTCATGTAAGCATGCAAAATGACATGTAATGAGGGTCATCATATTTGAATGTAATTATGCGGACTGTCATCTGACAGCATCTGATAAATATAGCAAGTTGGGAAAGCAGAAAGTTATGTCGTTAATGTTAAACATTATATTGTTAATATTAAGATATGTGTTGTTATTGGCCCTACAACTTTTTATTTTGACACTTTTCGCTGGGCATGTCTTTGATTGTCTGTCTGATAGGAAGAAGTGAAAGTAGAAATCCATGTCGTTAATATTGAATACTGTGTTATTAATATAGAGACATGTGTTGTTATTGGGCATCAAACTTGTTACTTTCCCAATTTTGTTCTACAAATATATTAAACAAGGAAGTGAAGTCATTAATGTAGAATCTGATGTTGTTAATAAAGGGAGAGGTGTTGTTTTTGGGCATCCAACTTGTTACTTTCCCATTTTCTTCATACGAAGATGTAAAACAAGGAAGTGAAGTCGTTAATATAGAATCTGGTATTATTAATGAAGGGAGAGGTTTTGTTTTTCAGCATTCAACTTGTTACTTTCTCAATTTTTTCCTACGAAGATGTTAATCAAGGAAGTGAAGTCGTTAATGTAGAATCTATTGTTGTTAATAAAGGGAGATGTGTTGTTTTTGGGCATCCAACTTGTTACTTTCTCAAACTTATAAATTTGGCCCCTCTCCACATGAAGTTGTTAAAATAAGAAAGGCACATCATTAATGTACAAGTTAATATTATTAATAGAGAGAGGTGTTGTTATTGGACATTCAAGTTGTACTATCCCCTTTTGCCTCTGAAGTTGTTAACTAAGAAAGGAAAGTCATTAATTTATTAGCATATGTTGTTAATAGATAAGGAGACGTTTTTCTCAGTTAACACCTTCCAACTCCAAAGCATGTCGTCAAAGCTTCGTCAATCGACTATCGTTCCCTTTTAATTGCCACGTTGAGCCTTTTGCCCCCTTCCTATCCTAGGCTAGTCAATTCTCAATTACAAACTTTCAACTCCGAAGCATGCCATTGAGGCTCCGTCAAGCGACTGTCGTTCCCTTCCAATCGCCGCTTTGACCCCTTTGCCCCCTTCCCCTCCTAAGTTAGTCGTTTCTCAGTTACCACTTTCCAACTCTAAAGCACGCCGCCGAAGCTCCGTCAAGCAACTATCATTCCCTTCCAATTGCTGCGTCGACCCCTTTGCCCCCTTCTCTCTATTCTTTGGTTTTTAAATTGAACTAATGATATTTGCGTCTTTGCCTCAAGATTTCAAATTCCAGATTCCTACGGCTGCTTTGATATGGGATTTATGGAATTGATCATACCATTTTGTCATTTCCTAATTTTGACTGTATTTTTTTAGAATTTTCCCATTTATATTCATGTCACTGCATTAAAATATGTCAATTTTTTTTATCAATATTAATTAATATAAAAACATGAAAAACATATAAAAATATTATTTATAGATAATATACTTTTTGAAGGGAAAAAGATTTATTGTAGTGCAAGGCATTATGAGGTGCTCTTATTTTTAGTAGCCGACTCAATAATTATAACTGAATTTTGTCTTTTTCGGAAGGCACAGTTGCTTCGCTAAATTTGCGTTAGAAACGTAGTTTAAATAGATTGCATGTACTGAGAGACGAATCAGAGCATCATCAGTTTCAACACTCACCCAAATGCTGATTTAGAAAACCCCATCATCATCTTCATCCTCGTCTTCCTCACCAGAAGAAGAACAAACACAGAAAGATATGAGAATATCCACTCTCTGTTCCATCATCCCCTTCCTCGTTTCTTTCCTCTGGTACAGTTCCACCCTGTCCGGTGCCTACTCTGACCTCGATGCTCTGCTCAAACTCAAAGCTTCCCTCATGGGACCTAAAGCTTCACCTTCTGCCATGGAGGATTGGAAACCCTCTGTTTCTCCCTCTGCTCACTGCAAATTCTCTGGAGTTACCTGCGACGATAGTTTCAGGGTTGTCTCTTTGAATGTCTCGTTCCATCCCCTGTTTGGCTCTATTCCGCCGGAGATCGGCCTTCTAGACCAGCTTGTATCTCTTACCCTTTCACAAGACAACCTCACCGGCGAGCTTCCCAAACTGCTCGCCAACCTTACTTCTCTGCAAGTCCTCAATGTTTCGCACAACGCCTTGACCGGAAACTTCCCTGGTGAAATCACTCTCAACATGACGCAGCTTGAGGTTCTAGACGTTTATGATAACAGCTTCAACGGCACGTTACCGGAGGATGTTGTGATGTTGAAGAATCTGAAGCATCTTAGTTTCGCCGGGAACTACCTTTCCGGCGAGATACCTGAGAGTTATTCGGAGTTCGAGAACTTGGAAATTCTGAGCCTGAATGAGAACAGCCTCAGAGGGAAAATCCCAGCGAGTTTAGCGAAATTGAAGAAGCTCAGGGAATTGCATTTGGGGTATAGTAATGCGTACCAAGGAGGTATCCCGCCGGAGCTTGGCACGATGACCACGCTTCACCGGATCGATTTATCAAGCTGTAATCTATCCGGCGAGATTCCACCGAGCTTGGGCAATTTGAAGAACGCGGATACTCTGTTCCTTCAAATGAACAACCTCACCGGAGAAATCCCACCTGAGCTCTCCGGTATGACTAGCCTCATGTCGCTGGATTTATCCATCAACAGCCTCAGCGGAGAGATACCCTCCAGTTTTTCAGAGTTAACGAACTTAACTTTGATCAATTTGTATGAAAACAAGCTTCGTGGCCCTATTCCATCATTCATCGGAGACCTTCCGAATTTGGAAGTTCTTCAGGTTTGGGGGAACAATTTCTCGTACATCTTGCCTCAGAATCTGGGCAGTAACGGTAAATTTAAGATCATCGACGTCGCGAGCAATCATTTCACTGGGTTGGTTCCTAAAGATTTGTGTAAAGGAGGCAGGTTGAAGACTTTCATTCTTATGAGTAATTCCTTCGACGGTCCAATTCCTGAGCAGCTCGGTGGGTGCAAGTCTTTGGAAAAAGTTCGAATTTCTAATAATTTCCTCAATGGCTCAATCCCTCCTGGGCTTTTCAATCTTCCTTTGGTGACGATGATTGAACTCAGTGACAACTTGTTATCCGGCGAGTTACCGTCGGATATGTCAGGCGATCTCATCGGAACTTTGACGTTTTCCAATAATTTATTCACCGGGAAAATCCCACCGGTGATCGGGAAGCTCCGGAGCTTGCAGAAACTCTTGCTAGATCTGAATCACTTCGTTGGCGAGATTCCTGAGGAAATGTTCAACTTGCCGGTGCTGGCGAACGTGAACATAAGCTTCAATAATCTCAGCGGTCCGATTCCTGATTCCGTTACTCACTGTGCTTCCTTAACCACCGTTGATCTCAGCATGAATGATCTCGCCGGAGAAATCCCGAGAGCAATTAATAACATAACAGATCTTAGCATCCTCAATCTCTCAATGAACCACCTAACCGGTTCAATCCCTGAGGAGATCCGTTACATGGTGAGCCTGACCACACTCGATCTCTCCAATAACAACCTCGAAGGAAGAATCCCCACCGGCGGCCAATTCAGTGTCTTCTCCGGCGAGACCTTCGCCGGAAACCCCAAACTCTGCTTCCCACAAGACCACTCCTGCAAATCCAGCCACCACAAGCCCCTGAAATCCACCAAAGTCATCGTCATAACAATCTCCGTCCTCACCACCCTCTTCCTCGTCGTCATCACAATCTACACACTCCGAAAACGAAGGCAGGACAAATCCCTGACATGGAAGCTCACCTTGTTCCGACGCCTGAACTTCAAAGCCGACGACGTTCTCGAATGCCTAAAGGAAGAGAACATAATCGGAAAAGGTGGCGCAGGGATCGTGTACAGAGGGACCACCAGAGACGGCACAGACGTGGCAATTAAGAGACTAGTGGGCCAGGGTCGGAGCGGCCGGAACGATTACGGGTTCAAGGCAGAGATAGAGACGTTAGGGAGGATCAGGCACAGAAACATAGTGAGGCTGTTAGGGTACGTGTCGAACAAGGACACGAACTTGTTGGTTTATGAGTATATGAGCCATGGGAGCTTAGGGGAATGGCTTCATGGAGTGAAGGGAGGGCACTTACAGTGGGAGGCGAGGTACAAGATCGCGGTGGAGGCGGCGAAGGGACTGTGTTATCTTCACCATGATTGCTCACCGGGGATCATACATAGGGATGTGAAGTCGAATAATATATTGTTGGATGCAGATTTTGAAGCCCATGTTGCTGATTTTGGATTGGCCAAGTTTCTTCTTGATCCTGGTGCTTCTCAGTCCATGTCCTCCATTGCTGGCTCCTATGGCTACATCGCTCCAGGTTCTGCTTCTCTCATCATTCACACGTAAATTGATATTATATTATTTTAATCATCATATATATGATTTATTTGGATCATACATATATTTCTATTCTCCGATCATATAGAAATTTCATAGTGATCAAATTACTCATTTCTGGTTTCAATTTAATATTCAACTACGTGCATATATATACTAAAAGGTCGTCGTCATCTTCATGCAATGCCTTGTGACAACAATTTAGGAACCCTAGAAACAAAAAAATAATGATTATTAATATACTCCCTCCTATATCCAATAGACTAGAAGAAATTAAATCATTGGTTCATAATTCATATAAATATAAGTCAATTATTAATCACCCTTTTCAATTTTGATCCTATTTTTTTGATGGAAATTGTACTCCAATTATTTATTGGTTTTTTATATTAGATACTAAGAGAGAAAAATGAGACAAATTTGAAGGGGTAAAATTGGGGGGGGGGGGGGAATTCAATACAAATTTAATTAGTTAACAGTTGTTTCTTAGTAACGATAAAGTGGTTGAAAGTGACTTAATATGTATATTAAACACATGTGCATAGCTGTTACAGCTTCTTGTTGTTGATGCAGAGTACGCATACACACTGAAAGTGGACGAGAAGAGCGACGTGTACAGCTTCGGAGTGGTGCTGCTGGAGTTGATAGTGGGGAGGAAACCGGTGGGTGAGTTCGGGGACGGCGTGGACATCGTGGGGTGGGTGAAGAGCACCACGTCGGAGCTTCCTCCTCCGCCGTCGGATGCCACCATGGTGATGGCGGTGGTAGACCCCAGGCTCACAGGGTATCCTCTCACCGGCGTCATTCACATGTTCAAGATAGCGATGATGTGTGTGGAAGAGAAAGGCAGCTGCAGGCCCACCATGAGAGAAGTCGTTCATATGCTTACCAATATTAATCCTCCTCCTCATCACGCTCCTCCAGATCTCATCCACCTTCTCTAAACATATAATGTAATTAAAAGCTCTATAAATAATTAAATTAAATAACCCTAAACCTTTTTTTTTCCTTTTGGATTCGGATTCAATGCAATCAATCACTAGTTTTTCAGTCCAATATTATTGAGAAGATTTTCCGTAAAGTGCTAAGATGAAAGATGACGGATTGAATATAATGCATGGTGAAAATCTTCTTGGCAAAATTTGACTGAAAACATTGTCTTATTTTGTATGGAATCCATGCACAAGTTTTTAATTATTTGTTCGTGGCTTATACCTAGTTAGTCAATAAACGCAGGGGAAAAAGTAAGTGTAATAATCATTATGTGGAAGTTATATAGGCCTTTTTGTTTCTTTCTTTTCTTTGTGATGCTTGAACAAATATAAGTTTGGTGTAATTATGTAAGTTTGCTCATGTCAAAATTTGTATAAAAGCTAAGTGGGTATGATTTTTCCCCCTTTGGATTTTGTTCCTTAATTATTATTTTTTTTATTTGAGGTAAAATTGCATTCAACCCTCTAAAATCTTTTTTTAGTAACACGTAATATTCTTCCAAAGTATTTTGGTACATTAAGCACCTTAAAATATTTTTTCGAGCACTCACTATCCTAAAGTGATTTTTGGTGTAATTTTGCCCTTAAAGTATTTTCTTAGTAGTAATAAACACCATAAATTTAAGATATTAATTATTGTTGAAGAATACCGCCAACAAAATTTGATTCAGTTAGTAAGGCGTTGGCTTATCATCACACATAAGACTATGAGTTCAAATATCACTATTAATGTAAAGATCTTATTGATAAATAATTCGTATGTATACCTTTGTAAGCGCTTTGAGGTGAGGCATATCTAGGCCCTATTGATCCTCGAGACTCAATTCACATAAATTTTTATGTTATTAAAATTTAAAGTACTACTAAAAAGATATTGGAAAAAAATTGGATACGTGAAAAATTTGAAAAAAAAGACGAAAAGTATACCTTTAATTCTAAAGGAACTCATTTGAAATTTTGAGATGTTGAGAAATATTGGGAAATTACACATCTTTACCCTTGCTAGCCGCTAGATCTTTGACACCATAGGCCTAATATATATATATATATATAAATTTTAAAACAAAAGTAGTCAATATTGAAACTCAAGTAATTAATACAACATTAGAATAATAAATAAGGTCTATGTTGTAGAGAAATTCCTAATAAATACTTTTTTCATTTACTACTATCATTTTGCTATTCACTACTCTTATTTCAAATATTCAAAAATTGTATTAAGAACTTTGTCCGCAGCTAGCCAAAGTTGTTAATATAAAAACAAAAGTAGTTATTAATAAATAGTCAGCTATAAAATCCCTATTTACTATTTTAGTAACTACTTTGGATTTGATATTGATTACTTTTGTTTCAAAAATTCAAATTTATAATAGATCGTAGGAGCTCTAGTCATCGGTCACTGGTGTCAAATACCCACCGGGCAACGGAGCTTCAATGCCTTGTCACTAACTGGTTGGCAAGGTTTTCAAGGAATTTTCAAAAAAAGAAAAAAGTGAGGGAAAATATGTAATTTCCCACCATTTATCAACATTTCAAATTCCAAATCAGTCCATTTGCAATTATGAAAATTCAATACTCTTATTTATCCTTTTGATATTTAAAAGATATTTTTCAGTCATTTTTTTTAAAAAAATTATTTTAAGATATTGAGTGTTACTAAAAAATATTTTAAAGTTTTGGATGTTAAAAAAATTATTTTAAGACATTAAGTACTATTGGAAAAAAAACCTTTAGTTTGTTGATTTATAACTTGACCGTTTTATTTAAGCCATGCAAGCGTGTTTTGCAGAACTAATTTAAGAACTGAAAGTTCGAAGAATGTCGAAAATATAAAACGTAAAATGTTATCTACTATAAATTTTTGCGTTCTAACAATCTTTTTATTTTCAGACCTTTTTCGTTGAATAAAAAATAATTAAAATTCAAGGGGTGTTTTTCACTGTTTTTAACAAGAGCTTGGCATCGTTCTCTTCTCATACAATATTTTTACAAAAATTAAGCTTTACTTAAACTTACATGAATTTTTTTTTTCCAACATCAAGCCAAAACAAGTGAATTTTTACCCACTACTTACCCAGTATTTACAACTAAGTCAATTAACTCTTGTTATTGATTTTTTATCTCATCAGTGAATTTAAAATCTACTTTATTTTAATTGGATTGAATATAAGTAACGTAGGACTAGTGCTCGAGATCACGATAGAAAATCTGTGTTAAAATTTGCCATTAACTTAATGGGGAATTCTATGTGGGCAACTACGAAAATCTACAATTTTTAAATATATAAGAAGTTGGGAAAACACCCACAAGGAGACAGGCCATAAACTGATATTTGAATTAATTTTTATAAGTTGCTCAATCTTAAACGTGTTTCATATCTTAGAGGTTATAGTCATTATAGTAATATTGACTAGTGGACACAAACACTGTCTTGTCTTCTAGTAATTATGCTAATAAATGAATTATTAATATAATACAAGGGTACATGCAATGAAGCCAATAATAAAGAAGGTCAAGCATACATACTAGTATTCCAATACACAATATATATGTATATATATATCTCTCTCTCACCCGCGCACCCACAAAATTTTCAATTTTTGATTTAGACAATTATTAATCTAAATAATGTGACATTTTTCAAAATATTTAATATTTTTTCATACAAAATCGAATAGGTATGTAGGTAAAATTAATCTGTGAGGTGTGCATAATTTTGCATTTTTCTTTGACCTGAATTTTGTATACCTCTTATATACTTATTTTCAATTGTAAGATAAAATATAATGAATACATGATTTAATTTATTTAAGATAAAACATGATGCATGTGTGTATATATATATATAGTTTTTAAGACAATTAAATCATGTTCAATTTAGTCATTCATATGTCATATTGTTATTAGAGTTAATTATTCGTTTTTTATGTTTTTATGAAGTCTCAACATGATAAAAAGATGAACTAATTAATACTACATTCTGTCACATAAGTTATTCATTATACAGTTACAAAAAAAAAAAAAAAGTTACCCTAAAGAAGAAATTAAAGGCGAGAGTATAATCTATATACATCCATCCATATTTCATAAGATTTACTAATTATTGAAATTATTCTTCTTTAAACACTCTTTTAGGCCTTTTAACAAAAGGAGGGATTCAAAGTAGAAGCATCTTCACTATCACAAAAGAAACCATTTGATTTTCCCAAAAGAACTAGGACTGACATATATAGTACAAATGTTTTACTTGTTATATATTCTCATGGGAAAATGGGAAGAAAAAATTAATTTATTTATTTGATTTAAATTATGATGTATATTTAATTAATATAAGTTTACCTTAAGAAAAATAAATGATTATTCAATGAATCTAAATGATCTAGATATGCATTATTTTTTTAAAAAAAAAAAGAATGAACCATTGAAAAAATTTGATTATTGTCAACAACGATTTAAAATGAATTACTTTGTAGCAACAAAAAAAAACAGAGAGATTATCAATATCTATTTCTGTTCTTTGATCTTTTCTCTTGGTGTTCGCCTTTTCTTTCAAAATACTATTCTTTATTATATTTAAAAGAATAATTCTCAACTTGGACAGAAGCTAAATTACACACACATATTATTTATAAATCATATAGTTAGTAATAAGTATAAAAATAGATAGAATCATAGACTATACAGTACAATACTCATTCAGGAAAAAGTGAAAGAAAGAAAAGTAAGTCATGACTCATGGAGAGGGCTCAATTTATCTGCCGTATGTAGATGAAGAAACAAAAGAAGGGCCACCAGTTCAAGGTTCTTGCCACTATTTTATTATCAAACGCTATTTTCCCGAAATTCGATTTATGATAATAAACAGACAAAAAAATACGAGTAAATTCCAAGTTTAGAAACCCGGACCGGCCGGTACGGCTCGGAAACCGGTGAACCGGCCCGGTTCCCGGTCCGGTTTGGGTTCCAATTTTTTTTAAATTTTTTTTTTATTTTTTCTTTAGAATTTTATATTATAAGCTTAAAATCTTCAATTTCTCACCGGTTTGGTCCTGGTCTTGCTTCGGTTTGGCTCCAGTCTGACCCATTGACCCATAACCCAATACCTCGACCGGTTCAATACCCGGTCCTAGTTTTAATACCTTGAGTAAATTACACAAATCATCTTTTAATTTTGCAAAAAAAAAAAAAAAACTATACTTCATTTTTATAATATACAATTTCTGTTGGAACAAAAAATGTCTGATTTGAAGTTTATGTACTGATCTGGTAAGAAAAAGCTCATATGCTAAAGTAACTTAATAATATATAACACTTTAATAAAAAATGAACGAAAATATTTTTAAAAATAAAATTTTAATTTTATTAATAATAAAATTTAATAAATAAGTGTAATTAAGGAAAATAAAAATTTTTGATATTCTAAATGTCTTAACATCACTGTTGGGTTGAACATCTGGGAAGATACCAAATTTTCAACAGTATAAGTTGATCCTCACAAATACATGGTGATTAAGGCCTTCCAATTCCGAATACAATGAAAGTATTGTTGAACAATATATTGGCATTGCTTTCCTTTTTGTTCAAGTTTTGCATTCCATACAATTTAAGTGATTTTAATTTTGTCTTATTTAAAATATTCACCATATAATTCTTATACATACACATACATGTATGTGTATATATAAATATACATATATAAACACATATAAATATGTACATGTATAAGTCAAATAGGATCTTAGAGATTGTGTTAGTCACACCTATAGCATGTAAGCTCGCTATTCCTCTTGACCTGTATACTAGTTTAAGATCACAAGTTATTATATATTTCCTTCGGTCATATTTATAAACAACTTTTTTCTTGATTGTGCAAAACGAACTGGTAGTTAAAAGTAATAAATGTGTCATAAATGTCATGTTTTTTTCATATATGCCCCTATTTATGAAAAGAGTATAGGAGATAGAATAGATAAAAAGTATGAGAGATAATGAGTATAAAATATGAGAGATAATAAATATTTAAAAGGGTAAATTGGGAAAAAGAAGTTTAGATTTTTAGACAAAAAGTGAAAGTTACTTATAAAAGGGACCAACTCTATAAGAGAGAAAATTACTTATAAATAAAATCAGAGAGATAGTACCCTCTTAGACTCTCAAAGTCCTAACTAATATGGGGCTCTTTCTTTGACACACTTCACCAATTACTCTAACCCGAAGAAACTTCACATGATAAAAACCTGTAAAAAGGGTATTTTAGAATAAAATAATTAATATTATACAAATATTAATTAAAATGACTTATATTTTAGATTTTAGAAACTTTATAAGAAAGTATAATGTATAAAGGTGGAGAAGAACACATTTTTACCATTTTTTTAAAAAACAAAAATAAGTGCATGGTGCCCTTCCTTGTAATGACATATAGTTGACATTCCTCCATGATTTTCCCTTTTGAGAAATTTTATATAAAAAGCTTGAAACATATCTTCATGATCACAAAATCTATAATTGACCTTTTGAGAGCTGAGAATAAGACACAAGTGTATTGGACGGTATTGGTCCTGATAAGTAACTAAAGCACCAAACAGTGTAGTCCAATATATATATATATCCTTCCAAAGAATCATAAAAAGTTTAATTGACATGCCATTCAACACACATATAGGGAGGAATAAACCCCAAAAAAGGACCAATAATTGAAGGTTTTAATGATCACTTTAGCGACAATATAAGTCGTTGCCACTGTCTGTTATATTATTGTAGGGTTGATTTTGATTGAATTGAGCATTATTTGAACAATTTTTCTTTCTTTTTTTCTTTCTGGAATACCTGCCTAGCTAGCCGCCTGCATTGCCAACTTCCAATCCAATTTCCCAATACATTGAAAGCATTGTTGAAAAAATCCCTGACATTTCTTTGTGGACCTGTCCCTCTTTGGGAATCTTAATTTTATTTAGGCATTGATATTAATTAAAATTTAAATAATAATGTCTTGCCTTCATACTAGGACATAGGGAGAATCATTATTGGCTGAATAGATCCACTAGAATATGTAACCTTTCTTCTATGTGTCTGTATTCAAATAGGATAATTCTCCCAAACGCACCTTTTGCATTTGTAAGTATTTGAATTCGAGACCTTATACTCAAGCAATCAGAGCCCTTTTCACTAGAACTAATACTATCTATTAGTTGTAATATATGAGTTTGTAGGTGACTACAATTAACCCCGGGGGGCTCCTATGTCTATCTTAATCCGGCTATTGCCACATTATATCATCTATGATACTCTTTCCTATCCTAAATATAGGACATAGTTTGTAGTGTAATTTGCATTATAAACTATATCCTATATTTAGGACCGGAGGTAGTACTAAGTAAAACTATGTTGCAAAGACATTAGATCCTTTTCCATCCGGTCATTAATATAGGATATATTTACCTAATTTAATTAGATTAAGAAGTTAGTTAAGTTAGTTAATATGACATGTATTTTCTAAAACATTCTAGTTCCTTTCCTTAATTCTCTTATTCCCTCCCCTCCTTGATTGTTGTTTAGGGAGCATCAATAGGAGTAAATTAGAAAAATATTGACAAACATGAAAATTTTGTCTTATAATTATAACTAAGATCAACTCCCTAAATATGTCTTATATTAAGAACCGGAGAGAGTAATAGATAGATGTGAATTTTCCTTCACTAGATTGAAATGAGATAGATAGATAGATTAGACAAATTATATAATTTTGTATAATTTTAGATATGGCTGCCATTTAAAAAACAAGTTTGATAAGTTAACACGTTGTAACTTGTTAAGTTGGGTTGAGTAATTTAATAAGTTCCCCGGAATTCAGAATTTTATAATTCTAACTTGTAAATGACACAATCGGACTTGTAAACGTGAAATTTAGACTTGTCCACATAAATCATTAAATTCAATTTATAAATAACGCAATTAAATTTGTAAATATACAAGTTTGACTTACAAGCATGCAACTTGCAAATGAAATGAAGGAATCTGAGTCTAAATATATCCTTGGAACTACTTGTAAAAAGATCTTGAACTTGAGAATTCTATCAAATGCAGAGTAGGAGTAGTTCATATTATTTTTCTCCAAAAAATGAAAAGAATAATCTTTATGGTCATAGAGAATATGAATATGTTCTGAAATATATAGTGGGCGATGATTAAAAATATACATAATAATTAAGAAAAGGAATAAATGCTTTGTCTTTTTTGCGGGAAACAACTTGGATGGTTCGGAGTTTATGCCAATAATCTACCACTTCACTTTTGTTCATTCAATGCGGAAATAAAGCCCTTCCAATGCCAGACGAAATTAATGCTTAGCAACCAAACTTACCACTTCAGTACTTACTATACACCATTTTATCCTATTTATAAGAGTTTAATAACTGAATTACACATTCTAAAGAAGAGATTAAAATTAGTTAAAAATAATAAATTTGTTTTAAACTTTATTTTTAAAGTATGCTCTTATTTATGAGGGATAACTATAAGAGAGAAATAAAACCAATTTAAGTACTATTACCAACCTTTTAATTAATGCAATACATATAATTAATGAAGGGTAAAAATAAAAAAAAATCGTTAAGTATTCAAATAACTTTTGTTGGGTTCTTATAAAAAGGACCGGATGAGTAATAACTTGTTGTAGAAGAAATTTTTTGTCTAAAGAATATATGACGGTTTTTTTTTTTTAATTTTATTCTTATTTAATTTTAATTGGGAAGAGAGAGGAGAAAGATGTGACTAGGTGTGAACTATCTGTAAATTTAAAGAGAGAAAATTTTAATAAGGGTAAACTTAAAAAAAATATATTAATGTAAGACATATTTAATCACTTAAATGTTATTCATTGATATGTGTTGAAAAGTACTTATAATATGGCGAGAGTGGTGCCAATTAAACATATTTCCTAACTATAGCTATTTTTTTATTACAAAAAATGTAGATTAATGAGGTCTGAGGATCATCAAATTAATACAAGATTTTATAGTTTAAAAATATGCTTATTGCCAGTTTGATTTAAATTTTTAGAAGTGATTTTATGATTTACGAGGTAAGAATGTAAAAATAATTTTATTTCAATTTACATAAAAATGTTTTTGAAACCATGATTTAAGGGTTTCCTAAATAGGTAGTTACAGAATTATTTACAACTTATCTAGTGGAACAAACAAAATTTTCATAGTAATAGTAGGACTTCAAATGATATTTTTTTCCAGAAGAAATACGTTATCTTTATGATAATTCATCAAGTGGTGCATATTTTTAAGATTGTCTATAGTTACAATTTTATGCGGCCTCTCTCTATTTTTTTTAAAGATGTAATTTGTGGTTTTAAATATGAGTAAATTTGAAAATTGTTCTATTTTTAAATAATTTAATGACTTATTTTTTTTAAGTTATGATAAAGTGGTTGAAAGTGCTTTATTACAAGATCAGGAAGACTATTTTCATTAGTGTTATCGGGAGAATATATGCTAGTAATTTTCAAATGAATCATTTAAATAATGTAATGCTTTATTTTACTATTGACTAATTCTATGAAGTTCCAAGTGTCCCAAGTAATCGTGACGCAAAATAAAAGGATTGATTAAGGAGAAGTTTCCTTCTGTGGAAGTCAATATAATTGGGGAAAGCATATTTTTTCAATAAAAAACATATTATAAAAAAATCAAAACATTTACTTTGTAAATCTTACATAGAATAAGAGCAAATCATATTAGTTTTCTGATTTTAAATTCAGTTGTACTTTTTTTTAATGAAAAACTCCATTATTTTCAACTCAAAAAATATAATGTTTAAACTGATCACATATATATATAATCAACTCAAACATAAGATAGATTTTTATTTTCCTTTGTATATATTTCAAAAATATCTTTTTATTTTCAATAAAATATAAATTAAGCCTATTTATTTTTTTAACTAGGAATATTTTTTGGGGAAAATAAAAGAAAAAGAACCTGAAAATTATAAAATCCCAAATTAGATTTGTTGCCTAAAATTAATACGTTAATAACTACACTTGATAAGAAATTCAAAATTTATTTTATGAAAAATACTTAGTTTGGGATTTTGTAGTTTTCATATTTTTTTCTGTCATTTTCCCCATTTTTTCCTCACTTCACAATATTAAAAAATAGTCATGAGAAATGAGTGGAGATTAGAACCTTAATATACCTGAACCTTAAAAAATAGTCAAGGTAGTTCAGTTCACACTTTGAAGTTGGGGAAGACGCACTTTCTTTTATTTTATTTTGGTATGGTAAAACTTTCTCATCACCTTATCACAAAACCATTAACTTAATTTATCCAAATAAAATGCTTCTAATCATGCCTTTATTTTGACTGCCAAATTTTGGTAGGAACTTTATACAAATATTTTGACTTTTTTTTTAAAATATTCTATTTATAAAATTTGTGCTGTAAACTGTGAACCATAAGAATATAATGATAATCTTATAGAATATAAAAAACCAAATGTGAAGATTAAATGGAATTAGAAAATTAAAAAAATATGAATGTTCCTTCTTGCCAGGAAATAAATGAGTCATGAAGAGACAAATGAGCATTTACAAAAAGAGATATTTCTTCATATAAAATTTGTCTATTTATGTTCTATAAATTAGGTTTATTTATTTTCAATATTTTGGCTAGATTGGCTTTCCGGGCTTCTTAGGCCCGTAGATAGTAACATCACACCCAAACGGTGGGTAAGTGTGAATTATGACACACTTCCAACCTTAATGTAAAATATAATTGTGTATTTATCTTAATTCTAAATATAAAACTTATTTTTTATATTTGTTCATCTCTTATCAATTTATCGCTGTTCAAGCTTCTCAACCATAATCAAATAAAAGAGATGAAGAAAATTAAGGGTCTGTTTGGTGTGAGGATTTGGAAGGAAAGGGAGGGGAGGGAAAGTTTTTATGAGTTGAATTTTAAAAGATTAAAGAAGTGGGGTAATAAAATTTTAATAAAGAGAATATATAAGATGAAAGAGTAAGAAAAATTAATTAAAAATTTTTAACCCCCACTTCTCTAATTTTTTTAAATTCAACTCAAAAAATTTTTCCTTCCGCCCACTTTCTCTCCCCTCCCCTCAGACCAAACAAGCCCTAAGGAAAAGAATTAGGATATTTTTGAAAAAACCTGTCATATTAACTACATTAAATAACTGCCTTAGTCTTAACCTACATGATGATAACACTAGGCTTAGACAGATTCGGCTCAGCTGATTCTGTTTTTCTTGAACATGTTTGATTTTACTATGGAACCATAATTTTGATGATTTTCAAAGAGAAACAACATAAGCTCCTAGTGCTTCATAATTTCTAGTAAGTTCTTAAACTTTCGTCATTCATAGTCTTGCTTTCTTTAACCTAATGCATTATTCTCCTTTTTTTTCTATGGTAATTTGCAGTATGGATTAAGTGGAATATGAAGCATTCCTTTGGCGCTTGTAAGTTTGTGAATTGGCCTTGGATGAGGACATTTGGTTCAATGTGCTAGCTTATTTGGAAAAATAGGTGTAAAAAGGTAATGGAGGGGACCGATGAACTCCCAAGATAGATAATACACGTCTTCATTTCCTGAGAAGGAGTAGAAGATGGATGTTTCAAGCACAAGGTGTTCCAAGTTCCAGATAGAGCTTCACAAAGGTGGATGGGCCCCCCAAGCAGGTTTGTCCGAATTGATGTTGATGCTGCGAGGGATGCACAACACCAATCAGAACACGTAGGTGGGACCATTCGAGACAACACAGGTTCATTGGGTTTGTGGTTTCCATCAGAACAACTGCAGCGAAAATTCAAGCGATGAGAGTTGGATTGCAAGTGTGCAAGTCTATGGGATTAAATAAAATCAAGTTATATTCTGATTCTACAGAAGCTATACAACTATTGGTTGAGGGAAATGGGCTGTTTCATCTGCTCAACATGGAATTAGAGGAAGTTAGTGTTCTGATTTACTCTGATTAGGAATTAGAAATCTATCATTCGCACTGAGAAGCACTAAAATGTGCTGATTTCTTGGCCAGATTGACGCTAGGATCGAACAAAGAACTGACAATGTAACAAGCGCACCAAACCTTTTATTTGGACCAAATGTCAGCCGACCAAAACTATGATTTAATGTTCACTATATGGATTTTTTGGGATTTTCTGATGAATGGGCTGATATTGACCCTCAAGTCTGTATGATTCAATTAAAAAAACAGAAAGAAATGCTGCTTTGTACTACAGCTTCAGAAAACTCATACACAGTTAGCTTTGCTAGCTGCGATAAAGATGACTAATGTTAAGGATGTTTCCAATCGATTTATAGAGCAAATTAAGCTACAAATCTTTAAGAATTCGGTCGTTTTAATTCAGAAATAATCAATCTCAGGGACAACTTTAACAAGTCATCCGTAGGGTAATGAATTTCCTGGCCCTCCAAAACTAGAAATTTCATTGTTTCCTGGAGCCAAATGTGAACTCAGATTGAACGTTATGCAGCAAAACTGATTTCTACCTTCATCGATGAGACGCATGAATAGCACAATATGATTAAGGTATTAGAATGAGGAAGGAAAGCCGATTCAGGAGCATTGCGACTATTTTAAAGTAAACAAGAAGCACCTGAAAATACTTGAACTTTGACGAGGGAAAAAATCTTGGAAACAAAAGAAAATATAGGCACAGTCAAGCTCTAATCTAAGATGCTTCGGTGGTCTTCTCCTCAGCAGCTGTCTCAAAGGTCTCCCCGGCGACAAGATCTGGGACCTCATCATCATCATCCTCCTGCGCTGCAGTTGCACCAGCACCTGCTGCTTCAGGAGCCTGCTTTTGGAACTGCTCTGCAAGCTTCTTCAGATTTTCCAGGTTATCTGGTCCTGCATTGTTTTCACAGAACAAACAATACTCCTCAGTACTCAGTAAGCAGAAAAAAGAAAAAATCGTGCAACAGACATGACATGCCTAATTGGTGGATAATGCTAGGCAGTATATCCTGCAACTCTGCAAGAGAGAAATCACATGTCAGATTTTAAATACAAATCTAGCTTTGAATTATTTTTTCAAGAATAGATCGCACATTAAATTCCAAAATATTGAAAGAGTGCGCCAAAAGTTTACTTGGTACACTCAAAATCACACAAGTGCAGTCAGATTACAGCATGTCTTTTTTGTCAAATTAACGAAGATGCTTACTCTTTATTTGAGGAGCACCACTAACAACCCAGGTGTTGGCAGCAATTGATGCTTGAACTGTAAGAAAGAAATTAACAATGTGGTCAACACTTAATTTACAGTCAATACTCAATTTTGAAGATGTGTTTAAAAGTTACAAAAAAAAAAAGACAGACAGACATTACCTTTAGGGTTTAGAAACTGGATAACTACATCATCCTTGAAGATGTTAACTTCTTCAATTGCAGGGATAGCATTCACCCCTATTCTCTTCAAGGTGCTCTGAAGCCTTTTGTCATCTGTAGTTGTTGTCTTGTGAACAGCCTTCTTCTTTCTGTAATTGTCAGAATTCATGTCATTCTCAAAATTGAATTCAAAGTAATAATATAGCTATAGATCTATTCCAGATTCCACATTGCCTCACGCACAAGCACCAAGGGGGGAAAAATAAAATTTGGGCCATAATGTTGATTTGCATGTAAAGATGCTAACTTCTGCGGTAAGGTGCAAAATGGCACAATGGCACAGGAGAAACATGCAAAAAAGAATTCCTTTTGTTGAGTTCAAAATTGATACATGCTTGCTTCAGATGAATACTAGAACTATCTAAAGAGGCAGGTGAAAAATACCAACATGTCAAATTAAAAAGAGCATATGCAACAATATGCCTGCTATCTCATGACCATAACACCAACTGAATGAAAACCACCAGATTGGTAACTGCATATACCTTCTCACGGTTCCCTTCCCACCAGTTCGAACTGAACCAGCCATCTTCATCAACTTTTCCCTATTCATCTGCATAGAAGTATAATAATAGAATATAAGATTCATAATTGGAAACTAAGCTTCAATGCAGACATCCATAATGCCATATATCAATGGAAAAAAATAATTTAAGACCTATCTGAAGCATTGACCATCCGTATCCAAAATCCAACAAGAAGTGAAAATTTTTCTCCCCTCTCCCCAAATTCAATAAGAGCAAGTCTAACTTCAAACTCTAAAGGCTATACTAGTAAAAATAGAAAAAAAATCATAAAGCCTCCTCAGTTCAGGTCTCCAATAATTTTCCGCAAGGGGCAACTCAGAAGAACGAAAGTTATTTTTATTCATCCTTGTAGGCAATGTAGACTAACCTGATTCAAAAAATCTCGATGACAAACATAATAGTAATCAATTAAGTAAGTAATCCCACAACTCATCAATTAAGAATCAATTAAAGGTGTGAGGAACAGATTAGCTAAGCTCGAATGCACTAGTCCTTAACATCCCTAGCTCTAAGCACTTAAATTGACAATTCAGGGCAAAAACTGATACTCGCGTAACAACTTTACCAATTCTATCCCTGACACTCGAGTTCAGAAAATACGACTCCAAAATCCCAGATAATGCAAAATTGGTTTTATCAAAGATCAAAGCGAATAGAAACCAAACGGATTTAGATAAGCGCAGTCAATCATATAGAAAGGCACTCAAAATCAGCATGAAAATCGCATCGACTCAGACGAACAGGACTTATCAATCCCTTAAAGCCCAAATCCGCTCCCGAAACAGGAATAAAAAAAAGTGAATAGATGCTATCATAATCACAAAAACCATACCCTGCAGAAACGAACTTACCGATAACCAGAAGAAAACGCAGGAAATGATAGTCGCATGAAGAAGCCCTAAAAGATAAATGATTTTTCTATAGTGAAATACTGAAATAGATACCTTCGCAAGATTCCCGTGACCTTCGAGGTCTCAAGCAAGAGGAAACCTCAGTTCGCAGACCGGGAGTGAATTGAAAGACCAAAGAATAAGCGATGATAAGGGATCCCTTTTATATGAAGGCACGCAAAACCCTACCTTTATTTATTGCTGTCCCAGTCACAATCAAATTCCGAAAACCCTTTCGTGATTGGGTCGGGCCGATGTGAAGTTCGACTCCATTAAGGAAGCCCAGTTCATTTTTATGTAAACACAAAAAGGCCTGTATGTGCAGTAAGCCTGTTTTCATAAAACTGTGAGCTTGTACCAAAAAAGGGCTATATGATTCCAAAAATCATTTCATTTTTTTTAAAAAAAAATTGATTAAGGTATTCCAATCCACTTTTTGAATAATCCTTTCAAAACTTAAAATAGCTCTTCCAAAATAGAGAGGAATATTTCCACTAACCCCTTTCTCTACTTTTTCTCTATGTAATTTCTCTATTATTGAATTAAATTTTAATGTTTAAGATTTATTCTGTAAAAATATTATTATAATATTAAATATTAAATGATTAAAAATTTTTAAATAAAATTTATGCTGTTTAAATTTGATAGGAATAGTTTACAATAGTATATTTTTATTATATTTAATATTACAATAATATTTTTTATTTAATATTAAATCTTAACCATTAAAAATTTATCTTTTTTTTTTTGGACTGAATTAAAAATTTATCTAATAGTGGAGAAATTAAGTGAAGAGAGGGTTAGTGGAGACACTCGTCTCCAATTTCAATTGTGCCAAGCTGCTTTTATTAATAATTTGTATGTAAAATCATTTTATTTTTATTAAAAATAAAAACATAAGTAATTATAATAATGGTTTGATTTCAAGTCAACCACAATTCCATAAATACCACCAATCAAGTTGTGTACAATGGAAAGGTTAATTCAGAATGATAAATCATCAAGGTTTAAATAATAAAAAAACTAAAACCACAAATCAAAAAATAGTTGTTATGTGTTTGGATTAACTTTTTGAAAATAACTTTTATGATTTACTAAGTAAACATGTGAAATAAATTTTATCTCGATTTACCAAAAAAAAAATGTTCTGAAACTCTAATTTTACAGTTAGCCAATCATACATTTGATATGTAGCTGCCATGATTACTTGAAAGGAGCGCCCCTAATATATGTGTCTATATTCCACGAATCCAATTAGTTGATTGTTAGTATTGTTGGATAGAGGTGGATTAATAATAAAATAAAATAAAATAAAAATGCTTAGACTGTCTGTTATAAACGATTTACTTGCGCACAGCAATCCAAAGGCGGGAGGGAGAACCGTTCGTTATAGGCTTATCTAACCAGAAACAGGAAGCGGCAAGCAATCTTCAGTTATTTCATCTCCCATATGGCTTCTTCCTTTTCTCACCTTTCAACGTCAAACACCTTCTCAAACCTCTGTTAGTTCTCTTAGCATCCTCAATTTATGGCTTCTTTACAGCCTTCTTGGTTCTCTTCACCAAACCCCATCTCCCCTGCAAAACCCTCTCTTCTCTCCTCCCAATTTAAGCCCATAAAACTTTTGCGGGCTCTTAACCCTGAAAATGCTGAATCTTCTGAAACCACGCCCGAATCTCAGCCCGGACCCGTTGACCCTGTCAAGCTTGCGTTCAGCAAAGCCAAGGCATACCGAGAATCGCTGAAATCCAACTCCGATTTGGAAGTCGAGCAAAACATTGCGTCTAGTTCGGTCGAAAAATTAAACGGTAATGACGGGCTGAGTTCGGGTCAGAATGTTGTTGATGACGGTGGGCAGAAGGAAGTGCCAATGTCACTGAAGATCGCAATGGAGAAGCCTAAGAAGTATAAGGAGAATAAAGGGATTGTGGTCGATGAAACGGGTCAAGGTAACTTCTGCAGGCATAACCTGTGCGAAAGCTGAAATTTCTTGCATTGATGTATTTAATTCAGTATATGGTGAAAACTGAAAAGCTATGTGTTTCACTGTCTATAGTTTGCGCTGAAATGTGTGTTTGAAAATTGAATTGGTTCTTAGGAATTCAGGGAGGCAAAGAAGGGTCTTCAAGAAGTAATAATGGGAATAATAGTGTTGGTGAGAAGGGACAATTGACAGTTTCGAAAATGGATTTCATTGGACTTGAATTTGCGGATAAGAAACAGACGAGGGGATTGCCACCTGGATTGGTTCCAATTTCTGACTCTTTCTCAAGCAGTGATATGCCTGAGGTGGAGCTGATTGTTGGGGACACGAGCAAGTTTGATGCTGCAACAACAGCTCCCAAGCCTGAGCAAACTGAGGAAGATGAATCAGATCTTTACAAGCCAAAAGTTTCTACTTGGGGTGTCTTTCCTAGACCCAGCAATATTTCAAAAACAGTATGTAGTATTGATACTGAGCTCTGCGATTTAGCTATTTCCTTAATTTGTCCACATTCAGTTCACTTGTTCAGGACTTGTTTATATTTCTCAAATTGCTCCCCGTTTTTTCAGTACGGTGGAGGAAAAGTGATACGTCCTGGAGATGCGCTAGAGACTGAAGAAGAAAAATCTGCTAAAGAAGAACGAACAAGACAATTACTTGCGGCCTACAAGAAGAAAATTGGGTTAAATATTGATCCAAAGCTAAAATCTGAGTGTGAGGAGGTAAGTATATCCAATGGCATCTGAAGTATTTAAAGTTTTAAACTCTTGCCTCCTTCTATTAAACGAGTTTCTTTCTCTAAGGTTAGTTTGGATATTGCTGAATCTCTTGGATCTCATAATAACTATCAATGACTAAATGGATATAATCTTCTTGGTTGATTTATAAAAAGTAATGTATAGACTTCATTTGTTAAATAGTTTGAAGAAATTCATGTGAATATGAACATTCGTAAAAAGATATATTCTTATGTATTCATGAAAATCAGAATCAGGATCAGAATCAGAATCAAAAGGCTATCTTATGAGTTTTCACAGCCAAATAATGCTTTGCAACAAACTATATTACTGACCCAATTTCTCTTTTTGTTCTGTAGATTTACTTTGCCACTTCTTGTGCTGCTTATTATGACTTTGGTGCATAGTTATGCCAAATAACATAATGCTTACAGGCATTGAAGGAAGGTGACTCATTAATGGATGCAGGAAAGCTGAAAGAAGCATTGCCCTTCTATGAAAAAGTTATGGAGACATTAACTTTCAAGGTAACTGCTTTTACGTATACTACTTACTAGAACTGAAAGTCGTACAAGTTATCTTTTTGCTTATAAGTTAAGTAATCTCCCTCTTGACTGTACTAAATATACTGAAAAAGAAAACTTCTTGTATTTATCATGTCTCTGCAGAGTGAGTTGCATGGATTAGCTGCTCTGCAGTGGTCAATTTGTCAAGACTCCCTCAGCAGGTATATATAAACTTCCCATTGAATTTGAATAGGAAAAAAAAAATCCTATTGAATTTACTGGATCAGTGTTATTCAAACTGTGTTACATGTGTTTAATCCAACATGTTATATTTCTTCATTTGAGAATGTAAAAAGGTTAAATTGTGTCAATAACTTGTACTTATCTTTATATTTCTCGTTAAATAATACATAATTTGTCTCCATTTGTTTCATATTCTTTTAACATTGAAAGACAAAATGCAATCACCAAATTCTTTTATTTAGGTACAAAATGTTTTAATGTGACAGAGAATATACCTTCAATGCATGCTCATTAGTCCACTGAAAGCGAACCTAAACCAACCCTTTAACATCAGATTTGAAATTCTGTTTAGTTGTAACACATTGGTTTTAAGAGAAATCTCGGTATATTATAGAAAGAACATGAACTATCTTCAAGCGGAGGATAGAATCTTTAATTGAAAAGGAAAATGTTCTCTACCACACCTCCTTGTGCCAAAAAAGCACAAAAATCACAATGGGAATACAGAGATCTGACCCAGAATTCAAACCCAACCAGGCATTGATACCTTGGGGTTAAGTAAGGTTTCTATAGGCCCTGATGTGTTTCATGCATAAAGTCTTTCCCATCAAAGTGATGGAATTTAAACCTCAGTGAGAGAGACAATGCCAATTCCAAGAATTTTCTGCCTGATGAAAGGGACAATACATGGCCAAAAAAAGCTCAAGATATTGAATGTTAAGGATTACAGAATCAGTAGTTGCTGTTTCTGTATACCAAATGTCTGCTAGTTATGATCATGATATCACATACTATCCATTGAAAAGAGTTGCCTGTTTTATTGCCGGTGACTCTACTAGAATATACATGTGTAATTAGTTGATAAAGTGTGAGCAGTCATATATTGGTTAGGACTGATTGAACTGAGCTGGCAGTTAGTTAGATCTAACCATTCCTCACTTGTACATGTGTCACCTGCACCACAGCTTAACAACCTATATAATGTGCACAAGCACATTACTGAATATAACTTAAGATTACATAGAATCATTCAAAGTCTTTAATCTCTGTTTAATCCCATGCTTTCTGATAGACTGTTTGTCTTAACTAGGAATTTATTTTGAGCCACTATGGCCTCCTGATTTGAAAGGCTAGGTAGATGCTCTTTACTGTTTTCTCTTGCCTTGTGGTTTTAGATGTTCCAGCTTAATTTGATTAATTGATAGGTCCAATGAAGCTCGACTTATGTATGAGAAACTTCAATCTCACCCAAGTCCTAAAGTGAGCAAGAAAGCAAGACACTTTGTGTTCAGCTTTCAGGTAATTACTTAGTTCTACATGAAACTGATCTATGTTTGTGGGATCATATTGACAGAAGTGGGACTCACTCTTCTCCCTCCCTTTTTATTTCAGTAAATATATACGTGGGGACTTCTTAAAGTAATTAGATCTATTAATTTTGCCTCCAAATCTCATGATGCATGGTTGTAACCTGGCAGGCTATGGAAATGATGAAGGTGACAACAGGATCTCCATTTTCATTGAACACAGGCTACCAGAATTATTTTGATGCTTTTGTAGAAAAAAAGTCTAACTACACTTTACAAGAAGACCTCAACGTGCAAGAAAGGGCAATAAATCAAGTCCTGCCCTACCTTCTCTTTCTCATTTCTCCCATCTTCATGGTAATAATTGTTGCCTTGCAGAAGAGAATATAAACAGATCTTCTTTTTGTATATAAATATAGACTCCTTCTCTGTTGTATATATATGTTCACACGCACACCATGTCTTGTTTCATAGTTGTGAGGCTCCAGAGAAAGGGAAATCGGTGTATTATTCATATGGATACACTTAATAAATGCTGTTAACCCAGATTTGTGCAATGCTACAGCTGATACTTGAGTTATTGCTACCTCCCCTCTCATCTCAAAAGATGCTTTGCTTATTCTTCAGTATTTCCCAAAGATTATGATTTTGACAAGGAGCATTTAATTCATTTGTGGATGGCAGAAAATTTTCTGACATGTGCTTATGAAAGCGAAGATGCGAGGGAAGTGGGAGAACAATTCTTTCATGAGCTATTGTTGAGGTCACTTTTCCAACGATCAACAGCAGATGAAACACGTTTTGTCCTGCATTATCTTATTAATGATATGGCAAAATTTGAGTATGGAAAGTTTTGTCATAGGTTTGAGGTAGATGATGTAAATAATTTGACAAAAATGACCCGCCATATTTCTTTTTCAAGAAATAATGTTCTTACATCCAAACAATTTGAGGTTATATACCAGGCTAATAAAATGCACACATTTTTGCCTCTATTTATGTAAAGTCTTAGAGGTACAAGATATAACTTTATTCACTTTATATCTAACTGTTATAAAAACAAGAAAGTATAAGAGATTGAGATGAAGGGAATGAAGAAATACAAGAGAGAAATAGAGAGCAAGGAGGGAGTGATTCTTATTCATTTGGATGCAAACAAAGTGTAGTACATAGTGCTCTATTTATAGGCCCTCAACCACAACTAAGAGTTTTATAAAGTAAATGGCAAACTTTAATCCTCATGAGTGCACACATTGTAACCTTTGAGTTATGGGCATGAAAACTCCTAAAGATCATTCATTGGAGAGGTTATGGGATGTAGAAAATGAAAGGTCAAGAGTTGGGAGCTCATGGACATCCACCTTAATTAGTATTTTACAACACTCCCCCTTGGATGTCCATAAAAAAAAATATTGTGCCTCATTAAAACCTTACTAGGAAAAACCCAATGGGACAAAAACCTAGTGAAGGAAAAAGAATACACAATACAAATCCAAACTGCCTCATTAAAAACCTTACCAGGAAAACCCCGTGGGATAAAACCTTGGTTAAGGAAAAGAGTACAGCATGGTCTCTATTTCACACGATGATAATATCGTATTTACTCCCCCTGATAATAACATTAGTTTTACTTCCCTGATAAGAACATCACTTCTAATGTATTGTTGAGCATATCATTCTTTTAGCCACCAAACTATGAATGATACATTGTCACCAAATATTCTACTAGATGTATTCCTCTTACATATCTTCTGGATATGCTAAAATATCAGTATATTATGCATTTATCTTATTCATCATGAAAACAATAAAGAAAAATTATTCTGAAAATCATCAAAATATATTTTACACCCACATATTCAGTTTGTTTTAAACAAAATAATATTATATAATATGTTAATAGGACTATCACACCAAATCTCATTTTTGTTATCCACTGTGCACTTGCAAGAACTAATTTTTATCAATAAAATCATAATAGATACAATATTAGTATAATAAAAAAATATTCTCATAAAGTATAAGGTACTTCTGGACCATTAAATTCAATGTATCTTTACAAGAAAATTCACCACGGTAAAAATATATATGTGATTTTGAAATCATTGATGCATTTGATAACTTAATCTACAAGTCAAGTAAAATGTAAAATTATTCATTTTCCAATATATTTTTCATTCAATTATATATGCTTGAATTATTTTAAAACTCACACAACATTTTATATATAGAATGATTTTCTTGTATATGCTTCTGGCATTTTAGATCCTTCAAAGACTCTCATATAATATTCACTATCCATATACATATGCTATATATAATGATATCTAATAGACGCATTATTTTGTTTGCATATACTGCCAAACTAATAATATATGCAACAATTATTGTATCCACTACCAAATGTTGTACCTCATCATAATCATCATTAAACCTTGTGAAAATCTTTATTTTCACATGAATATTCATATATCACAAATAACTTAATATTTCAAATGTTTTGGACTAAAGGTCCATATTTGGACTACAGGTCCATATTTAGACTACAGGTCCATATTTGGACTACAGGTCCATAAATTTCATATGCTGAAAGAACATTTTTCATTGCGTCATGTTCCCTTCTTCAGTTGGCCAATCACCTTTTTTTCTACTGATATATTTATGTATAAGATCCTCATTTGATCACATGATATTATCACTAAAACTGTTGTCGACAACTTTATCTTTTCAGTTCCATTTTTCTTGTTGTGACATAATTCATTGAGATCTCTTTATTACTTTCAGGTACCTGAACCTCTTTTGAGGGTTCTGCAAGTAGTTATGTATTGACCTCTTTTAGAGTGTCTGCCTCCTTAATATGATTATCTTGATTATTTGCTTCTTTCTTTTTTCTTTTAGAACTGATTATTCTCTCATACTTCAGGCATGTCTCACTTTCATTTATGCTGACCACTTATAGCTGGAATATGAGATTTAGTAATTCCCATTTAGGTCAGTAATTGCATCTTGCAGATTTTATGTAATATTTCATTAATGCAAACCAAATGAACTTCTGGTTCATGTTATTATATTCGAGGAACTATATTTGATAGTAATAATGCATTATTTTTCTTTTCTTTTCCAGCTATTTAATTTCTCCCCCTCATGTTAGGAAAACTTTGTCAAATGACAATCGACTAATCATGCAGTATAAGTCTCCTAAATCCATTTGTTTCCATTAGAAACATCCCTTTGTTTCATTTAGAGACAAACAAGAATAAGGAGGTTCTTACCCAACATTTATCTTAACTTCCTTTAAATATCCATCTATGTGCATTGTGGTGAATCAATAGGAATGCACGTTCAAACTTTTAAGATGGGATATACCTTGCTCCTGACTAAAAGCCAATTATATTGGGAGAATTTGGTTAGCTAATATAAGTGCTGCAATACGTAAGATCAAATATGCCAACACTGAAATATAAATTTTGTTCTCATAAATATTAATCTAGCTATTTATAGAGGCTTCAATAAATGAATAGTATAATCTAGAAATTGCGCTTAACATAATAATTTATTCAAACGTTCTTGCAAACTTCAGGTTGCAAACTAATAATAATATCACATGTAACCATCTTATAGATGCATCTGTCAAAATTATTGAATACTTGTATGGTTTACATGTTATTTGAATAGGCCCATATATCAGCTTGATATATTTCCAGAAATATAGAGATTCATTTCAAATCATAACTTGTGATACTCTCATAATCAAATTTCTTTGAGAACATGCAGCACATGATAATTCTTGAATTATATAATATGTTGGCTATTCATGAAAAATCTTCTAGTTCTTCAATGGATATCAAATGTAATATGTTATATATGACTCGGATGAATCAAACAAGTCGTGGCAACAATATATTTGTTTGGATAAGTAAACTACTGGTTTACCATGACATGTTGCTTGACCAACAACAAAACTTTTCAATTTCCGTAAGTATTGATATAAAATGTCAATATGACATCCATTTTTCGGAGATCAATAGGTTTTGTGAGGAAGTATATGAGTAAAACTTTTCAATAAATAATTTCTTTATGATCAAATATATAAAAATGATCAAATATAAATCATATCACCAAACTATAAAAGATTGAAATGAAATAAGAATCACTCCCTCTTTGCTCTCTATATTTCTCTCTTGTATTTCTTCATTTCCTTCATCTCAATCTCTTATACTTTCTTGATTTCATAACACGTTATCAGCACGAATTCGCTCAGAAGACCTATGGTCTAGTTTTCTATCTCTTCTACTCTCTAACTTTCTCATTTCCATACTATGTTTTGTATTGTTTATTCTCTATGTTATTTTATCTTTCTAGTCTACATTATCAATCTATTGTTCTATATTATTTTTATTATTTTTCTTTTACGCTATCTATTTTTATCCATCATGTTGTTACCTTTTACATATATCTAGGATAATCTAAGCCATTATATAGAATTAAATATATTTTTTTACCGATTGTTTTATACATCGGGTTCCATGGCTAAGATTTGAGATTATATTATCCTTTGCAAGTTTTCTTTCCTGTCACTTTTACTTATCATTTTCTGTTAATCTCTTATTATGCAAAATTTATATATATTTTTATTTTATATTCTAGTATTCTTTACATTTTATGTTATTATATTATGTTATTTCATTTTATTTACACTTATTTAACATTTATATTTCTTTATTTTATTTACATTTTATGTTATATATTATTGTTTTTTTCTCTCTTTGTTTTATGTCATTTATTTCATCTTATTTTATTGTTATTTTATTTACATTTCATTTATTTATGTTAATACATTATTGTTATAGCATTATGTCAATCTTTTATTTTCATTTGTTTATTATATTACATTAATATATAATAGTATTATATATGAGTATGTAAGGTGGTCTATATGATCATGGGTTTATCTATTATTTATTTTTGATTATGAATTTGAATTTATTTAATTTATTTTCTAGTATTTTGATTTTATCGAGAGGCCAAAAGCCATAATATTCTTAATTTCGTGATCAGATGACCAGAAGTCATTTGTACTAGCTCTTATGAGAAAGAACGCTATTGGTTTCATTAAATTGCAAGATTAACAAGAAAAATTTTGGCACTTTGATGATTTAATTGTTACAAATATCAAAGCCCTGAAGGCTAAATGTTTAAATATCAAACTAAACAAAAAAAAAAATAGTTTTGCAAGGGTTTTGCTATGGTCCTAAAGACCAATATTTGGAGAAATTAATGATGCTATTGAAAAAAAAACACATGTAGGAGTGAAAATGAACATAATTACATTGCATTGGCGGAATTGATAGTTGAAAGCTAAGAATACTTTGTCTTAGCTATTGAACTACAATCGTGGAAATAATACCATTTCTAAGGTGATTAAAATTATGAGCAAATATTATACTATGATTGGAAGTCATATGGATAGAAAAAAATGGTATAATATGACCAGAAGTCATATGGATAGAAAAAAAATGGCACAATATGACCAGAAGTCATATAGACTCATATGTATCAATTTATTGAAAATAAAGATCAAAATGGTTGTGAAGCCAGAAAAACCATGAAATATTGTGAAAAATATAAAAAATAGTTATGATGCTTAAAGCAATAAGTTACGGAAAAAGATGATCCAACTTGTATAGCCAAAAGAAATAATTGTAAGTTCTGAAGGCTATATAATTTTGATTAAGAAATAATTGTAAGCCCTGAAGGCTATATGATTTTGATTCTTTATGTTTAAATTTAAATTGATTATGATTAATTTGTGAGAGAGAAATTATTATTTAACATTGTGATATCAACATGAATGATATATGAAATCAAATAGATAAAAAGGTAATGATTGGTCATTTTAAAATTTCAGTATAGTGCCAATTTATTTACAAATTTAAACATTATTGGTAATTATTGATATATTTTGATTTCATGGCCTTTTAGGATGCTAACTACCTCATGGTTAATCCCTATAACTCCCAAATCAAATGATTTTCAGTATTTATTCATATAATCTTTAATTATACAATTAAGTTGTTTAATTACATTCTTTATGTATAATTGTACAATTTATTTGTAATTTTAAGTATATTGTGTATGTGAATACTATTCATATACATCAATGGAGTTTACTATCTCTATTTTCTTCTTGGGACTTGTATTTCTCTGTTGCACCAAAGATTTCCCAACAAACATTCAACTCATATACCTCAACATCAAGGTACTTTCTTTCATTATTAGTCATATTTTTCATTTTAGCTTTGTCTTCCATCTCTCTTCTCCTCTTGAGCACTATTATGTTGCCTTACAAATATATATGCAATTTTTCTTAGTTCCAAACTTTTGTTATTGAAAGGCATACAAATACTCTTCAATTTATATTTTATTTTAGTATTGATAATTTATTGCCTCCTTTCCCAATTCATTGTATTGATATTTCTTTTACTCCTTAGCATTCTTATATGATATGTGCAAGTTTCATACATTAATTATGATATAATATATAATATGACATATATTGGAATCAAATTGGTTTTACGTGACATTTAAGGGGGAAAAATCCTATATCATATTTGAATTAAGAGAATGAGAACTTAATGAGAAAATTCATTATGAATAGTTTATGATTTGTTAGACAAAATCATTTTCATAATGTGCATGAATTATATAGTGCAAGTCAAATTTATGGATGATCAAACAGTAAGGAATATTTGAAAGAAGACTATGTATATCATAAGTATTTATTATTTTATATTATAATGCATTTATCTTTACATTTCTCTCAAATTAATTTTAGCCCATAAACATCAGAATTCATTGCAATAAGATCTTTATGTATTTTGATTATGGATCTCTTCATATTTCTTTATGTAGTGAAAAATTCTAAACATTTCATATTTTGAACATGCATCAAAAGAGACAAATTGAAGCATATTATTATTAATGAGTAATAAAATTATATAAATATGTGATAATATATGTTAGTTCCTGAAGAACACAAATGTAACAAAATTGATATAGTTCATGGAGAACTAATATAGATTTTTCTTAAATTCTATGGGCAGAAGAAGAATTGATTAAGAAAAGTTATAACCCATAGATTTACATTAGAGTTTTACTCTATTACAGGGTTTAAATGATAACCCAATTAACTGAAATCCATGATTAGTTGTGAGTTATGAAGTATTTGAATTTTGAAATGAAAGATATATTATTAGATTGCTATATACAAATTTGTCTTTGAAATAGAGAAATAAAGAAAGTATATTTATATGACTCACACTTGAGGGGGAGATTGTTAGAATATAAGTGTGAGTTAATATTGAAAAGTTTTACTCATATACTTCCTCACAAAACCTATTGATCTCTGAAAAATGGATGTCATATTGACATTTTATATCAATACTTATGGAAATTGAAAAGTTTGTCGTTGGTTAAGCAACATGTTACAGTAAACTAGTAGTTTACTGATTCAAACAAATTTATGTTGGCATGACTTGTTTGATTCATCCGAGTCGTATATAAAAGATTACGTGTGACATCCATTGAAGAACTAGAAGATTCTTCATAAATAGCCAACATATTATATAATTCAAAAGTTATCATGTGCTGCTTGTTCTCAAAGAAATTTGATTATGAGAGTATCACAAGTTATGATTTAGAATGTATCTTTATATTTCTGGAAATATATCAAGCTGATATATGGGCCCATTCAAATAACATGTAAACCATACAAGTATTCAATGAATTTGATAGATGCATCTACAAGATGGTTACATGTAATATTAATATTAGTTTGCAACCTGAAGTTTGCAAGAATATTTGAATAAATTATTATGTTACGCGCAATTTTCAGATTATACGATTTATTCATTAAAACCTCCATAAATAGCTAGACTAATACTTATGAGAACAAAATTTATGTTTCAGTGTTGGCATATTTGATCTTACATATTGCAGCACTTATACTAGCCAACCAAATTCTCCCGATAAAATTGGCTTTTGGTTAGGAGTCAAGTATATTCCATCTTAAAAAGTTTGAATGTGTATTCCTATTGATTCACCACAATGCACATAGATGGAAATTTAAAGGAAATTGAGATAAATGTTGGGTAAGAACCTCCTTCTTCTTGTTTGTCTCTAAATGAAACAAAAGGATGTTTCTAATGGAAACAAATAGATTTAGGAGACTTATACTACATGATTAGTCGATTGTCATTTGACAAAGTTTTCCTAATATGAGGGGGAGAAATTAAATAGCTGGAAAAGAAAACAAAAGGAATGCATTATTACTAATAAATATAGATCCTCGAATATAACAAAATGAACCAGAAGTTCATTTGGTTTGCATTCATGAAATATTACATAAAATCTGTCAGATGCAATTACTGATCTAAATGGGAATTACTAAATCTCATATTCCAGCTATAAGTGGTCTAATCAGCATAAATGAAAGTGAGACATGCCCAAAGTATGAGAGAATAATCAGTTCCCAAAGAAAAAAGAAAGAAGCAAATAATCAAGATAATCATATTAAGGAGGCAGACACTCCAGAAGAGGTCAATACATAACTACTTGTAGAACTCTCAAAAGAGGTTCAGGTACCTGAAAGTAATAAAGAGATCTCAATGAATTATGTTACAACAAGAAAAATGGAACTGAAAAGATAAAGTTGTCGACAACAGTTTTAGTAATAATATCACGTGATCAAATGAGGATCTTATACATGAATATGTCGGTAAAAAAAAACGGTGATTGGCCAACTGAAGAAGGGGACAAGATGCAATGAAAAATGTTCTTTTAGCATGTGAAATTTATAGACCTGTAGTTCAAATATGGACCTGTAGTTCAAATAATAGTATATATGATCATGGGCTTGTCTATTATTTATTTTTAATTATGAATTTGAATTTTCTTAATTTATTTTCTAGTATTTTGATTTAATCGAGAGGCTAGAAGCAATAATATTCTTAATTCCGTGATTAGATGACTAGAAGTCACATCACTTTTGTACTAGCTCTTATGAGAAAGAACGCTATTGGTTTCATTAAATTTCAAGATTGACAAGAAAAATTTTGGCACTTTAATGAATTAATTGTTACAAATATCAAAGCCCTGAAGGCTAAAGGTTCAAATATGAAACTAAACAAAAAAAAAATAGCTTTGCAAGATTTTTGCTGTGGTCCTGAAGACCAATATTTGGAGAAATTGATGATGCTATTCAAAGTAAAGAAAATATGTAAGAGTGAAAATGAACATGATCACATTGCATTTATAGAATTGATAGTTGAAAGTTGAGAATACTTTTTCTTAGCTATTGAACTACAATCGCGGAAATAATAACATTTCTAAGGTGATCAAAATTATGAGCAAATATCATACTATGACTAAAAGTCATATGGATAAAAAAAATGGTATAATATGACCAGAAGTCATATAGACTAATATATACTAATTTATTGAAAATAAAGATCAAAATGGCTGTGAAGCCAATAAAGACCATGAAATATTGTGAAAAAATATAAAAAATAGTTATGATGCTTAAAGCAATAAGTTACGGAGAAAGATGATCAACTTGTATAGCCAAAAGAAATAATTGTAAGCCCATGATCATATAGACCACATTACATGCTCATATATAATACTATTATATACTAATGTAATATAATCAACAAATGAAAATAAAAGATTGACATAATGATATAACAATAATGCATTAACATAAATAAATGAAATGTAAATAAAATAACAATAAAATAAGATGAAATAAATGACATAAAATAAAGAAACAAACAATAATATATAACATAAAATGTAAATAAAATAAAGAAATATAAATGTTAAATAAGTGTAAATAAAATGAAATCACATAATATAATAACATAAAATGTAAAGAATACTAGAATATAAAACAAATAAATATAAATTTTGCATAATAAGAGAATAATGGAAAACGATAAATAAAAGTGATAGGAAAGAAAACTTGCGGAGGATAATATAATATCAAATCTTAGCCATGGAACCCGATGTATAAAACAATCGGTAAAAGAGTCCATTTAACTCCATGTAATGGCTTAGATTATCCCAGATATATGTAAAAGATAACAACAAGATGGATAAAAATAGATAGCGTAAAAGAAAAATAATAAAAATAATATAGAACAATAGATTGATAATATAGACTAGAAAGCTAAAATAATATAGAGAATAAACAATATAAAACAATGTATGTAAATGAGAAAGTTAGAGAGTAGAAGAGATAGAAAACTAGACCATAGGTCTTCTGAGCGAATTTGTGCTAATATCGTATTATAAAATCAAGAAAGTATAAGAGATTGAGATGAAGGGAATGAAGAAATACAAGAGAGAAATAGAGAGCAAGAAGGGAGTGATTCTTATTCATTTGGATGCAAACAAAGTGTAGTACATAGTGCTCTATTTATAGGCCCTCAACCACAACTAAGAGTTTTATAAAGTAAATGGCAAACTTTAATCCTCATGAGTGCACACATTGTAACCTTTGAGTTATGGGCATGAAAACTCCTAAAGATCATTCATTGGAGAGGTTATGGGATGTAGAAAATGAAAGGTCAAGAGTTGGGAGCTCATGGACATCCACCTTAATTAGTATTTTACAACACTAACAATATTATTTACAATTTGCCATCCAAGTTTACTTGCATGCGAGTTTTATCTTTGTGTGATCATTTCATCATGCATTTGTCAGAATCAATAGGAAATCTCAAGCATCTACGTTATTTGGACTTATCAGCAACTAAAATAAGGAAATTGCCTGATTCAATATGTCAACTTTAGTGTTTTGCAAACACTAAAGATGTGGCTACACTTTGTTTGACAAAATCGGGAAGATGATTACAACAGGATCTCCATTTTCATTGAACACAGGCTACCAGAATTATTTTGATGCTTTTGTAGAAAAAAGTCTAACTACACTTTACATGAAGACCTCAACGTGCAAGAAAGGGCAATAAATCAAGTCCTGTCCTACCTTCTCTTTCTCATTTCTCCCATCTTCATGGTAATAATTGTTGCCTTGCAGAAGAGAATATAAACAGATTTTCTTTTTGTATATAAATATAGACTACTTCTCTGTTGTATATGTATGTTCACACGCACACCATGTCTTGTTTCATAGTTGTGAGGTTCCAGAGAAAGGGAAATCGGTGTATTATTCATATGGATACACTTAATAAATACTGCTAACCCACATCTGTACAAATGCTACAGCTGATACTTGCAACTACTGATAACTATATTCATAACTACTTCCGTTATCTACTCTCTACAATAGTTCTAGTGCTGCTCTAGAAGTTGAGAAGTTAGATCTTCTACATTACTTGGAGTTTAAGAAATACTCCCTCCGGTCCTTAATATAAGACATATTTAGGGAGTTGAAGTTAGTCCTAAATGTAAGACATAGTTTTCATATTTTTCAATTTTTTCCTAATTTACCCATATTAATACTTCCCCAACTAGGGGTGTTCATTAATTTCCCGTCCCGATCCCGAGCAAATCGGGACAGGAAAATTTCGGGATTGGGAATGTGATTTTGGGATCAAGATCGGGAATGAGACTTCCCAATCTCGACTTTTTCCCGATCCCGAATATATTTATATACATATACTTTTTTTTTAAAATATTTAAGAAAATAAGACCAAATGTAAAATAAAATGTGAAAATCCCTAATACCTTTAAGGTAATATCTATTCTTTTAGTTTATTTAGTTAATTTTGTTTATTATTTATTAAATAATTCTATTTTTTTTGTCTTTGTTCTTTTTGCAGCTAAATCGACAATTTTAAGCATGTATTGGACTAATTATATATTTGTATTAGACTTATTTGATACAATATGATATTAGACAAATTATTTATTTATACTAGACTAAAGGGATACAACAAAAAATTCAATATAAAGATTTTTTTAAAAAAAAAAGGAAATTTGGGATCGGGAAATTCCCGATTTTCGGGATCGGGATTGGGAATGAAAATCATTCCCGAACCCTTTTCGGGATCGGGATGGGGAATGACATTTCCTGATCCCGTCCCGATCCCGAACACCCCTACCCCCAACAATAATCAAGAAGGAGAGAGAATGTGAGAATTAAGGAAAATAAATAAGGTGTTTTAGAAAATACATGTTATATTAATCATCTTAACTAAATTTCTTAATCTAAACAAATTAGGTAAATATATATTATATAAAGAACCGGAGGGAGTAAGTTACAATGGTACACTGTGAATGTGAGATATATGTAATTGACCTCATTTAGTGAGATAAGATTTGTTGTTTCCCCAAACTTGTGAACAACATGGCTAGCTTATTATAATTTTTTTGTTTGATGGTGATGATGACTGATGATTCATCTTATTATGAAAATGATTCATTTGATATTCATTTGTTACTTTCAAAAGCGTGTTAGGTTCACGCTTTAAATCCATAGAAGGTTTTGATATATATATATATATATATCTTGGAAGATCAAAGTCAAGCCTTCTATTTGGGCTGTCATATTTAGGAGTAAGGCCATCTACTCTAAACCTCTTGGCGTCAATAAGAAGCAAGGAACGAAAAACCGGACCGGTCAATGAACCGGTCACGGCATAGGTTCAAGGGTTAATGGGTCAACCGGGATCGGACCGGTGGTCGAACCGGTGGTCGAACCGGTCATATTAAAATATTATAATTTAATTGACAATAACAAAATAATCAACATTCATAAGTCATAAGTCATCACCAACATCAAAATAGTTAAAATACCTAGTTAGTTCTTCAAAGCAAACCCATAACTAACATCAAAATATAATCAAAACATAATAATATCAATCATCATTCATCAAACAAGCCAATAGCATCAAAATAGTCACAAAAATAGCTAATAACATCATCCATCAACCATAACCAAATGAGGAAATCATCACTCAACAAACTCTACAACTCATCAAGCTGATCTATTGGAGATGAGTCAATAGGTACTGGATTTGGGAAATGGTAAGTAGTAGTGACATCATCATTCAAAGCCGGGGGTTCGGGAATGTCCCTATCTTCGTCACCTATCAAATGCACAACAATAATGAATATCAATGATTACGTATAACAAATAATTATATGGATGGATAATAAATTAGTAACAGGATATTAGGATATTAATAGGATATATAATTATATAAACCTTCAGTAATCCTATCCAGAGTTGATGAAAGTGCAACGCCTTCATTATTAAGAACACTTTCAAGATTTTCTGCATCTTCATCATTAAAGTCTGGAATGGGATCTTCTTCCGTCACCCAAAAATCCACTTCATTCTGTTTATGCCTCCTCCTCTATAGCTATTACCACAAAAGAGGCATGTGTATACATTTTGTGTCCCCTCTTTTTTTAAGGCAACATGTGCCCATGCTGGATCAGTTTTACCACGAATTGTGGTATTGGGAGTAGAAGGAGGATTAGTGTTGGAATTGGAAGTGTGAGGTTCGGTATTAGGAGTATCAGGTTCAGTATTAGTATTACCACTAGGAGTGACATTTTCATTTCCTGAACTAGATATATCCATCCTTGCAACAACAAAGAAACAAACTTAAAGTTTCAATAACAAGTTACGAGTTGATAACAAAATAAAACAGCAACATCACTTCCACGTAAGTATGACTTAAAGTCCCAGAATAAGCCATTATGCGATTACACTTGATTGCATATTCACTAATGTCCCAAAATAAACAGCAACATCACCTCTACTGCAATTAGTCAATTACACTTGATTGCATATTCACTAATGTCCAAGCATAAGCCATTATGCGAGATACAAAGTCCCATAATATCTCTTGAATGTTTTTTTATACAACAGCAATTTATTATCAGTTTATCACAGAGACATTACAACAACAATATTTTTATACATCACACATACAGAGCATAGAATGATAACATGTTGCAACGAATCGCAGTAAGGAACCTAAAATGATAACATGTTGCAACATCAAAGCATAGATAGAAATCCAATGAACCTAAAATGAATAAATGATTTTATCTTTCAACTTCAAAGCACAGATAGAAATCCAATTTTTTATATTAAAATCGCAAATAAAAAAAAAATACCGAAGGTCGCAGGTCGGAGGTCGGAGGTCGGAGGTTGAAGGTCGAAGGTCGCCGAAGTTCGTTCAGATCAGCCGAAGGTCGAAGGTCGCCATCCGTCGCTCACGCACTCATTCTCGGTTCGGTTCGCGCCTGACAGTGGAGATGAAGGTCGAAGGTCGAAGTTCGTTCAGATTCTCAGTTCTCACTTTCTCATTCTCGGTTCGCGCCTGGTAGAGTGGCTGTGGAGTTCAGATCAGCCGAAGCTTCAGATTCTCACTTTCTCATTCTCGCTTCGCGCCTGGCAGTGGTGGAGACTGGAGACGTCGAGAGCCCGAGACGAAGATGGAAGATTCGAAGAAGCAGAAAGAAACGCAGCAGAGTGCACCCAATTCGATTAGGGCAAAAAGTCGGGTCGATTTTCGGGTCGGGTCGGGTCCGGGTCGACTGCTCCAGAATGCCCCAAAACGGCGACGTTTTGGCCGTTTTTTAAAAAAATTTTCCCTCCCGGATGACCCGCTCAGCCCGCCGGTTTCGCCGATCCAACCCGGTTTTCACCGGTTCGACCGGCTCCTCACCGGTTCGCCCCCTCCCCCCTCTCCAGCAGCGGACCGGACCGGCCAGGAGACCGGTTCATCGGTTTTCCGGTCCGACCGGCCGGTCCGGTCCGGTTTTTTACTCAATGATAAGAAGTAACATGACTTCCATCTTTATAAAGACGACATGAGGTCCAAAGAGACACTATATTTTGGGGGTCCTCATCTCTTGGATTTGTTTGAAATTCGTATTCCCTTTTAAGGTGCCATGAATTTAATTAACCAACTATTGTCCGTATAATATTTATTCAAAGTGACATTTTTGATGAGTTAAGGATATTATAATTTATTTTTCAGGCAATTATGATTTATTTTTCGAGCAATAGAGATAAGAGAACAATCGTGTAACTTATTTTTAAATATTAAAGTATAATTTATGTAAAGACATATCTAATTGAATCACAATGTTTCTATATACAAATTCATCTATAAAAGTAATGTAATACAATCTTATGAACAATAAAAGTTAGTTTAGGTAGAAATGATGGGTCTCATATTTGATGAGGATGTGACAAATCTCTCAGTTCTAACCTCTATAAATCCTTTTTAACAAAAAACTAAACTCATATAAAAATACATATTTTTCTATTTTAAATATTTATAAGTGTTCTTTAAATTAAATTTGTAAAAAGAACACACACACACACACACTAATGTCTCTTGCTATAAAAATGAATTACAATTGCATTATATTTTAACTACCGTGTCTTTATATTTAACATTTATTTAATATAAGAAGCATAAAATATTTGTTTCATTAATATAAAATAAAACAAAAATTTTGAAACATATTTCAGTATAACTTGAGCTTAATTATTTTACATAGATGTTTATAACAAAAATGTAGGGTTAATATAATATTTAATTCTTATAAATTAACCTAATTTTATTTTTGGTTTCTATAATTTTAAATTATAAATTTTGATACATGTCTTAAATGTTAGTCTTTATATTTCTATAGAAAATCTAGACTATTTTCAGATTTTATCTTTTGAAGAACCAAAAATTATGGTTAAAAATTATAAGGAAAAACTTTAAAATAAGATTAAAGCATAACCGCAACGCAATTGGAATGCTACTCAGTCATTTTGAGAGATGAAAGCTGAAACTTATTAAATAAAGGGAGAATTTTAGTTAGCCCTAAGGATATGACATAATTTCAGTTTAACTCTGAAAACTTTCTAAAACTTTACTGTATCCCCTAGGTTAAAATGAAATTAAGTTTTGGGGTGAAAAAATAATGATGCCCTTACTTTATTTGTGTTGTGCATTGTCTTATTTGTTTTGTAAATGCTCATATTTATCTTGTGTTGAAAATGCCCAAAATGTTTTAAATTCCATATGTTTTTTAAATTCTTTTATTTCTCTTATAAATATCTTTATTTATTTTATAAATTCCCATAATTACCTTATAAATTTCTATATTTATCTTATAAATAACTAAAATATTTTTAATTTCCTAAATTCTTTCATATCATTTTATTTATTTTATAAATACTCTCCTGAATAAGAGAAAAGTCATCTTTTGTTGCAGGGAGGTTCAGAAAATTCTGGTTTGGTTTGAAATTGTGGCACAGCTCAATAAATCTGGTAGGTAGACGTTTGACCTTGGAACCTGCTAAAAGTCTTCGTTGTGTTCGATATTTTCTGGCGTGGCTGGCCGTGCGAGAGAAAAGCTGAACGCATTGTCTAAGCCACACTCGTCAAACCCACGCACACTTCTTTGAATAACCTTTCCCACTTCTGCATTTTCATATCTCGTTCAGGAGTAAGGTAAGTTCATCTACTCTAAAACTCTTGGGGCTAATAAGAAGAAACATGGCTTTCATCTTTATAAAGAAGATGTGTGGTCTAAAGAGACACTATATTTTGGGGTCCTCATCCCTTGAATGAGTTTGAAATTCGTTTATCCTTTTGAGGTGTCATGAATTTGATTAACCAACTAATGGTTGTATAATATTTATTTAAAGTGACATTTTTGATGAGTTAAGAATATTATAATTTATCTTTCAAGCAATTATAATTTATTTTTTGAGCAATAGAGATTAGAGAACAAGTGTAACTTCTTTTTTAATATTGAAGTGTAATTTATGTAAAGACATATCTAATTGAACCACGATGTTTCTATATACAAATTCATATATAAAAGTAATGTAAAATAATATTATAAACAGTAAAAGTTAGTTTAGTTAGAAAGGATGCATCTCATATCTCATGAGGATGTGACAAATCGCTCAGTTCTAACTCCTATAAATCTTTTTTAACAGAAAACTAAACTAATATAAAAATACATATTTTTCTATTTTAAATATTTATAAGTGTTCTTTAAATTTGTAAAATGAAAATACACACACACACTAATGTCTCTTGCTATAAAAATGAATTACAATTGCATTATATTTTAACTACCGTGTCTTTATATTTAACATTTATTTAATATAAGAAGCATAAAATATTTGTTTAATTAATATAAAATAAAAAAAAATTTGAAACATATTTCAGTATAACTTGAGCTTAATTATTTTACATAGATGTTTATAACAAAAATGTAGGGTTAATATAATATTTAATTCTTATAAATTAACCTAATTTTCATTTTGGTTTCTATAATTTTAAATTATAAATTTTGATACATGTCTTAAATGTTAGTCTTTATATTTCTATAAAAAATCTAAACTATTTTCATATTTTATCTTTTGAAGAATCAAAAATTATGGTTAAAAATTATACGGAAAAACATTAAAATAAAATTAAAGTATAACCGCAACTGGAATACTATTCAGTCATTTTGGGAGATAAAAGCTGAAACTTATTAAATAAAGGGAGAATTTTAGTTAGCCCTAAGGATGTGACATTATTTCAGTTTAAATCTGAAATTTTTTTGAATCTTTACTGCATCCCCTGGTTAAAATGACATTAAGTTTTTGGGTGAAAAAATAACGACGCCCTTACTTTATTTGTGTTGTAAATTGTGTTATTTGTTTTATAAATGCTCATATTTATCTTGTGTTGAAATGGCCAAAATGTTTTTAATTCCATATGTTTTTTAAAATTCCTTTATTTCTCTTGTAAATGTTTTTATTTATTTTGTGAGTGCCCATATTTAACTTGTAGATTTTTATATTTGTTTTATGGATGACCAAAATGTTTTTAATTCCTTAGATTCTTTCGGATCATTTTATATTTTTATTTATCTTATAAATATCTTTATTTATTTTAAAAATACCCTTATTTATTTTATAAATACTCTTCTAACAAAAATAAAAAGAACAGTTATCTTTTGTTGCAGGAAGTTCAGAAAATTCTGGCTTGGTTTGAAATTACGGCACGGCTCAATAAATCTGGTCGCTAGACGTTTGACCTTGGAACCTACTAAAAGTCTTCATTGTGTTCGGTATTTTCTGGCGTGGCTGACCGTGTGAGAGTAAAGCTGAACGCATTGTCTAAGCCACAGTCGTCAAACCCACGCACACTTCTGGCATTAACCTTTCCCACTTTTGCATTTTCATCTCGTTCTGGTTGGTTTTGCATTTCCAAGTTGATTCATCTTTACAGGCGCATAAGCACAACGACGTCATTTCATTTATGGCGGGAGCTTTGGTTGGCGGGGCTTTTCTTTCTGCTTTTCTTCAGGTGGCTTTCGATAGGCTGGCTTCTCGCCATGTTTTGGACTTCTTCAAAAAACCAAAATTGAACCAGACATTGCTCAATAAGTTGAAGATCGTGCTGTTATCCATCGATGCTGTGGTTAACGATGCAGAGCAAAAGCAGATCACTAATCCCAAGGTGAAAGACTGGATTGACATGGTCAAAGATGCTGTGTTTGATGCCGATGATGTCTTAGATGAGATTGATTATGAAATGTGCAAACGCAAGCTGGAAGCTGAACAACAGAGTCAAACCAGTGCTATTGGCAAGGTACGAAACTTCTTTAGTCCTTCTGTTAGTTCATTTGAGAAGGAAATTGAAAACAAAATGCAAACTGTCCTCGAAAATCTAGAATATCTTGCATCTCAAAGGGATATATTAAGATTGAATGAACGTGGTAGTGGTACTGGATTGAGGAGTGCTATACCAGATAGATTGCCAACTACCTCTTTAGTGGATGAAGATGGAACATATGGTAGAGATGATGACAAAAAAACAAACATTGAATGGCTGCTATCAGAAAAGTATAACAGCCAACTATCTGTGATTTCCATTGTGGGTATGGGCGGTCTAGGTAAAACTACTCTTGCTCAACTTGTTTATAATGATATAAGGGTGATGGATGGATTCAACCTCAAAGTATGGGTGTGTGTCTCTGATGAGTTTGATGTCTTGAGGGTAACAAGAACGATTTATGAGGCAATCACTGGTTTTAAGGATGATACCAATGATTTAAATTTGCTTCAAATTAAATTGAAACAACAACTAACTCAAAAGAGATTTCTCCTTGTTTTAGACGACGTATGGAATGAAAATTATATGCTATGGGAGGCCTTGCAATCACCATTCAATCATGGGGCTTTAGGAAGCAAAATTCTTGTAACCACTCGCAGTGGAAAAGTGGCTTCAACCATGCGTTCTACTAAAATACTTCCTTTAAAGCCCTTATCAGAAGGAGATAGTTGGTCGTTATTTAGCAGATATGCATTGCATGATGAAAATGTTCTTTGTTCAAACTTTGACCTTGAAGCAATTGGTAGAAAAATCAGTAAAAAATGCAAAGGGTTGCCCTTAGCTTTGAAAGCCATCGGGAGTCTCTTATACACAGAAGTATCTCATGAGCAATGGAATGACATTCTTAAAAGTGGGATATGGGAGGAAAAAAGTGACAGCGAGATTCTCCCTGCTTTGAGATTGAGTTATTGCTACCTCCCCTCTCATCTCAAAAGATGCTTTGCTTATTCTTCAATATTTCCCAAAGGTTATGATTTCGACAAGGAGCATTTAATTCAGTTGTGGATGGCAGAAAATTTTCTGACATGTGCTCATCAAAGCAAAGATGCAAGGGAAGTGGGAGAACAATTCTTTCATGAACTATTGTTGAGGTCACTTTTCCAACGATCAACCATAGATGAAACACGTTTTGTCATGCATGATCTAATTAATGAGATGGCAAAGGTTGAATATGGAAAGTTTTGTCATAGGTTTGAGGTAGATGATGTGAATAATTTGACAAAAATGACCCGCCATATTTCTTTTTCAAGAAGTAATGTTCTTACATCCAAAGGATTAGAGGTCATATATCAAGCTGATAAAATGCGCACATTTTTGCCTCTATCTATGCAAGGTGTTAAAAGTACAAGATATACCTCTATTCACTTTATATCTACCAATATTATTTGCAATTTGCCATCCAAGTTTACTTGTATGCGATTTTTATCTTTGTGTGATCATTTCATCATGCATTTGCCTGAATCAATAGGAAATCTCAAACATCTACGTTATTTGGACTTATCAGGAACTAAAATAAGGAACTTGCCTGATTCAATATGTCTACTTCATCTTTTGCAAACACTAAAGATGTGGTGTTGTCGTCTTTTGGAAAAGTTGCCAATAAATTTCCATAAACTAGTGAATCTTCGTCACCTTGATTTTCGTGAAACTCAGGTGAGGGAGATGCCAAAGGAATTTGATAAATTAAAAAAACTTCAAGTGCTGTCATCATTTATTATAGATAAATCTGGAGAGACCAACATCAAACTTTTAGAAGGACTAAATCTTCATGGATCCATTTCCATCTTGGAATTGCAGAATGTAGTCTCTCCCTCAGCTGTCTTAGCAGTCAATTTGAGAGGCAAGATAAACCTTAAGGAGTTAACATTAGAATGGTGCATTGACAATAAAAAATCACCACATGACAAGGATGTGTTGGAAAGTTTGCAACCTCATCAAAATTTGAAAAAGCTATCAATTGGCAACTATGGCAGTATCGAGTTTCCAAATTGGCTTGCAGATCATTCATTGTCCAATATAGTGTCCCTCGAGCTAAGGAATTGCAAGTACTGTATTTTCTTGCCATCATTTGGCCTCTTTCCATCTCTCAAGTCATTGTCAATTATAGGATTTCACAGTATAGTAGCTATGGGTCCCGAATTTTGTGGAAATAGCTCTAATGCTTCATCCCTGGAAATGTTGAGGTTTGGACATATGACGGGATGGGAGGAATGGATATGTGAAAATATGTCTCTTACATTCCCTCATCTTCAAGAGTTGAGTATAGAAAATTGTCCCAATTTGAAAGGGCAACTTCCTCAACAACTTCCTTCTCTAAGGATGCTAGTAATTTGCAATTGTGAGAAGCTGTTGTCTTCAATTCCATGGGCTCCATCTCTAGATAAATTGGTTCTACGAGATTGCAGGAATGAGCAGCTGGAAAGTCTTCCATCAACTCTAAAAGTCCTTGACATTTCTGGAGGCTTTGATAAATTAGTAGCTGTTGACAAAATTGGGAATATGATTACCAATTGTAGCCTTGAAGAGTTGAAGTTTTCTGATTGTCCCCAGTTGGAATTCCCATGTTGCTATTGCCATAACTTCATTCTTGAAATGGAGATAAGAGGAAGCTGTGACTCTCTTAAGTCCATTCCACTAGATTTATTTCCAAACCTTCAATCATTGATGTTGGCTTATTGTAATAATCTTGAAATGATAACTATTTCAGAGGGGCACCATTATTCGCTTTCAACCTTGCACATACAAAAGTGTTCCAAATTTGAATATTTTCCTGAAGGAGGGTTTTTGGCCCCCAAATTAGTATTGTGTTGCATTGAAGAATTGAAGAATTTGAAATCGCTACCAGAGAAGATGCAGATTCTCTTTCCCTCCCTAGCATATCTATTAATAAAATGCTGCCCACAAGTGGAATCATTTCCAGAGGGAGGTTTCCCATCAAAGCTCAAACATCTTGATGTCTTGGAGTGCCCAAAACTCATAGCCTCTCGAATGGGATGGCATTTGAGGAGCCTTGTTTCACTACAATACTTAAGGATTGGAGATGCAGATGATGAGTCTCTTCCTGATATTGGACTACTTCCTCCTACTCTTTCTTGCCTTACGTTCGATAACTGCCGAAATCTTAGATCACTACAACACAAAGGTCTTTGTCACTTGTCTTCTTTGGAAGTCTTGGGATTGTTTGATTGTCCTAAACTCCAATACTTCCCAAAGGAAGGCTTGCCCAGTTCCCTTTGTCATCTACAGATTACGCGTTGTACTTTGCTCAAAAGGCGGATGCAAAAACACAAGGGAACATATTGGGCAAAGATTTCTCACATCCCTTTTGTTGGCTTTGATGATTATGTGAGTGAATCTTTAAGTGAGATTCTCACTCATGAGGGCATCAGTTTTCGTAATATCCCTTCACTCATTAGGTATATACTTACTCCTCTTTTGAATTTCAAATCATAAACATATTTTTTTTTCTTTCTTTTGGCTATTTGTTATAGATTGAAAAATTTGTTCGATCATCAGAATTTCAAATCATGAAAACTAAAAGCTTTATTTGTTTGTTGCACAAGTGTTGCCAAGCAATCCTACAAACAGGGTGGGGTTGTAGACCCCACCTCCCTGTGGGGAATGTTTGCCGCACGGCACTGTGTCGCACAATGCTTGTGCAGAGAACTAGCATTACCTAGAAAGTAGATGGAGGTTCATGCAATGAATGGCATCTAAAATATGTGGCAAATGATTTGTAATTCATAAATAAATCTTGTTATAGTTTCAAATAATATACTATTTCTGGTCCTTAATATAAGAGCTTGTTCGTAGTGTAAATTGCACTACGCGGGAGATCTCATATTAAGGACTTGAGATGGTATTTTGTTTGACCAGATTTAATGTAATATATTGTTTCCCATAATTTCAGGTACCAATAATAGCTTGGATTACCCCAAATGAATATCATTTCTTAACATGGGCAACTTCTGTATCGTTTATCATACAATAAGTCTAATCTGGCATTAGTTGGTCTGATTCTTTGCACTAAAAGGAAAAAAATCATTCTAAAGTTTGATGAGACAGAAATAATGTCATTTTCATATTCTATATATAATCTTGTGCAGTTATGATATGAAGTTTTTTTAGTCATTACAAATCATGAATTTTTGTCAGCTATGCTTAATTTTACTCAACTTTATCATAGTCATGCTTATTTTTTCAAAACTATAAAAACATGTCTTTATTTTTGCACCAGTTTATTTATAGATTTACTTGTTTATTTGAATTTTTCATTATTGTCGATACCAATGATAGCTAAGCTGCAAAAAAAATGAATCTTTAAACAAGCAGCTCCATTTTTGCCTGTCATACACTTCAAATTCTAACTAGGAAGCAAATGGTCTCATATCATGCATTAGAGAAGAAATTAGATTTAAAGCTAAATAAAAAGAAATAATATGATTTAATTATTATCTTGCTGTTTTGAAATATGACATTTTCTTAATTTTACTAAAAGCAGATACAAATGCAAATCTAATTCTAGTTACAGTCTAAGAACGATTTTGTATTTCTCAAAGAGATTTAGTCCTTATATATTATGAATTCTTTTTGACCAAACTCAAATTATCTCAACTATTTAATAAAAAAGAGTGATTATGATGTGGTTCATGAGCTTTGGCTGATGAAACTGGTCCAAATTAACTTTGCTTCCTTTGCTGTTGGTTTTGACAGTTGAGACAAGCAAGTTTAGTGGTGCAACAACTCCAAACTCCAGAGACTGATCAGACCAGACTCTAGCGTGGAGAGCATGTTCTTATTCAGGTTACATTGATCTATTACTTGTTCATTTCCAATTGTGCTTCAAACAAACTATCTACCATAAAGAAGGCCTAACGCAACTTTTTAGATGTTCATACTAATAGACCATTGCCTCAAAGTGAGCATTTGATGATTGTATCAACCACAAATAGTACCAGCTTCACAAAGGTACACATAATGTCGGTATTTTTTTATTTCAAATCTTTTAGTCATGTATTTTTTATTTTTCTTTTGGCTCATATCAAAGAGATATGCCCACTATATATACGTACATGATACTATTAGAGTATCAAAAGCGTAAGTTTTTTCTTGTATTTCTCTGCATTCCAGATTTTTTAAATAGCTATGTTTAATTTAATGTTCCAGATCTCTCTCTATTTCAATAACAATATACGTCAGTAGATCTATTTATTTTGCCTCCAAATCTCAAAATGCAGGGTTATACTTTCATATATTGAAAATTAATAATATTTGCCAATGCACTTGTTAACATTCCCTGACCTTTCTGCCTAAACAGGAGACCGTTTGTTTTATATACTTGTTTATCATACATGATGGGTTAAAACTTGAAACCTGGCAGGCTATGGAAATGATGAAGGTGACAACAGGATCTCCACAATTATTTGGATGCTTTTATACAGAAAAAAAAAGTATAATTACCCTTTACAAGCAGACCTCAACATACAAGAAAGGGCAATAAATCAAGTTCTCAGGATTGTAATGTGTGTTTGAAAATTGAATTGGTTCTTAGGATTTCAGGGAGGGAAAGAAGGGTCTTCAAGAAGTAATATTGGGGATAATAGTGTTGGTGAGAAGGGACAATTGTCAGTTTCGAAAATGGATTTCATTGGACTTGAATTTGCGGATAAGAAACAGACGAGGGGATTGCCACCTGGATTGGTTCCAATTTCTGACTCTTTCTCAAGCAGTGATATGCCTGAGGTGGAGCTGATTGTTGGGGACACGATCAAGTTTGATGATGCAACAACAGCTCCCAAGCCTGAGCAAACTGAGGAAGATGAATCAGATCTTTACAAGCCAAAAGTTTCTACTTGCGGCGTCATTCCTAGACCCAGCAATATTTCAAAAACAGTATGTAATATTTGATACTGAGCTCTGCAATTTAGCTATTTCCTTAATTTGCCCACATTCAGTTCACTTGTTCAGGACTTGTTTATATTTCTCAAGTTGCCCCTCGTTTTTTCAGTACGGTGGAGGAAAAGTGATACGTCCTGGAGATGTGCTATAGACTGAAGAAGAAAAATCTGCTAAAGAAGAACGAACAAGACAATTACTTGCGGCCTACAAGAAGAAAATTGGGTTAAATATTGATCCAAAGCTAAAATCTGAGTGTGAGGAGGTAAGTATATACAATGGCATATGAAGTATTTAAAGTTTTAAACTCTTGCCTCCTTCTATTAAACGAGTTTCTTTCTCTAAGGTTAGTTTGGATATTGCTGAATCAGTTGGATCTCATAATAACTATCAATGACAAAATGGATATAATCTTCTTGGTTGATTTATAAAAAGTAATATGTAGACTTCATTTGTTAAATAGTTTGAAGAAATTCCTGTGAATATGAACATTCGTAAACAGAATCAGAATCAGAATCAAAAGGCTATCTTATGTGTTTTCACAGCCAAATTTTGCATTGCAACAAACTATATTACTGACTCAGTTTCTCCTTTTGTTCTGTTGATTTACTTTGCCACTTCTTGAGCTGCTTATTATGACTTTGGTGCATAGTTATGCCAAATAACATAATACTTACAGGCATTGAAGGAAGGTGACTCATTAATGGATGCAGGAAAGCTGAAAGAAGCATTGCCCTTCTATGAAAAAGTTATGGAGACATTAACTTTCAAGGTAACTGCTTTTACGTATACTACTTACTAGAACTGAAAGTGGTACAAGTTATCTTTTTGCTTATAAGTTAATTAATCTCCGTCTTGACTGTACTAAATATACTGAAAAAGAAAACGTTTTGTATTTACCATGTCTCTGCAGAGTGAGTTGCATGGATTAGCTGCGCTCTGCAGTGGTCAATTTGTCAAGACTCCCTCAACAGGTATATATAAACTTCCGATTGAATTTGAACAGGAAAAAAAAAATCCTATTGAATTTACTGGATCAGTGTTATTCGAACTGTGTTACATGTGTTTAATCCAACATAATATATTTCTTCATTTGAGAATGAAAAAAGGTTAAATTAGGTCAATAACTAGTACTTATCTTTATACTTTTCCTCGTTAAATAATACATGTCTCCATTTGTTTCATGTTCTTTTAACATTGAAAGACAAAATGCAATGACCAAACTCTTTTATTTAGGTACAAAATGTTTTAATGTGACAAAGGATATCCCTTCAATGCATGCTCATTATTCCATTGAAAGCGAACATAAACCGACCCTTTAACATCAGATGAGTTTAGTTGTAACACATTGATTTTAAGCCTCAGTGTGAGAGATGATGCCAATTCCAAGAATTTTCTGCCTGATGAGAGGGACAATATATGGCCAAAAAAAGCTCAAGATATTGAATGCTAAGAATTACAGAATCAGTAGTTGCTGTTTCTGTATACCAAATGTCTGCTAGTTATGATCATGATATCACATACCATCCATTGAAAAGAGTTGCCTGCTTTGTTGCCAGTGACTCTTTGTCATAACTAGGAATTTATTTTGAGACACAATGGCCTCCTGATTTCAAAGGCTAGGTAGATGCTCTTTACTGTTTTCTCTTGCCTTGTGGTTTTAGATATTCTAACTTAGTTTGATTAATTGATAGGTCCAATGAAGCTCGACTTATGTAAGAGAAACTTCAATCTCACCCGAGTCCTAAAGTGAGCAAGAAAGCAAGACACTTTGTGTTCAGCTTTCAGGTAATTACTTTGTTCTACATGAAACTGATCTATATTTGTGGGATCATATTGACAGAAGTGGGACTCACTCTTCTCCCTCTCTTTTTATTTCAGTAACAATATACGTGGGGACTTCTTAAAGTAATTAGATCTATTAATTTTGCTTCCAAATCTCATTATGCATGGTTTTACTTTCATATACTGAAAATTAATAATAATTAAGTTAACTGGTTGTAATTAAATAATATTTGACAATGCATATGTCTACATGCCTTTATATGTCTGCCTAAGCACGTCACATAAACAGGAGACCTTTTGGTTTATATACTTGTTATCATGCATGACGGGTTAAAACTTGAAACCTGGCAGGCTATGGAAATGATGAAGGTGACAACAGGATCTCCATTTTCATTGAACACAGGCTGCAGAATTATTTTGATGCTTTTGTAGAAAAAAAGTCTAACTACACTTTACAAGAAGACCTCAACGTGCAAGAAAGGGCAATAAATCAAGTCCTGCCCTACCTTCTCCTTCTCATTTCTCCCATCTTCATGGTAATAATTGTTGTCTTGCAGAAGAGAATATAAACAGATTTTCTTTTTGTATATAAATATAGACTCCTTCTCTGTTGTATATGTATGTTCACACGCACACCACGTCTTGTTTCATAGTTGTGAGGTTCCGGAGAAAGGGAAATCGGTGTATGATTCATATGGATACTGTTAACCCACATCTGTACAAATGCTACAGCTAATGCTTGCAACTACTCAACTATATTCATAACTACTTCTGTCATTTAGGGTGTGTTCGGATTAGCTTTTGGAGAATAGTTTCTGGAGAATAGATTATGGAGAGTAGATTTTTAGCAGAATAGATTATGAGAAAAAAGTGATTTTGATAAAATGAGAGTGCTTGGGAATAGTAGTCAAAATAGTTTTTTTCCATGATGTGGGGTCCACATAAAGAAAAAGTAGAAGATTGAGAGGGTGGGTGGGGCCCACATAAAAGAAACAATAGAAAAAAAATAGATGTTCCCAAAACCTAGGTTTGAAAAAATTTTAAGTATTCGCCAACCAAACTTAGTTTTTGAATTAAAACTTACGTTTTGATTAGTTTGCCGAACACACTCTTACACTCTACAATAGTTCTAGTGTTGTTCTGGAAGTTGAGAAGTTAGATCTTCTACATTACTTGGAGTTTAAGAAATAATCCCTCCGGTTCTTAATATAAGACGTATTTGGGGAATTGAATTTGATCCTAAATATACGACATAGTCAATTTTTTTTCCTAATTTACCTCTATTGAAACTCCCTCGACAATAATGAAAAATGGGAGAATTAAGGAAGATGAATAGGGTGTTTTAGAAAATATATGTTGTATTAATTATCTTAACTAAATTCCTTAATTTAATCAAAAATAAAGTAAATATATCTTATTTAAAGGACCGAAGGGAGTAAGTTACAATGGTGTAGTGTGAATGTGAGATATGTGTAATTGACCCCATTTAGTGGAATAAGACTTATTGTTACTCCAAACTTGTGAACAACATGGTTAGCTTACTATAATATTTTTGTTTGATGTTGATGATGACTGATGATTCATCTTATTAGCATAGAAAAGAATGGAAAATTATTGCTACCACATCTGGTTCTTGAAAAATGATAGTATCATGAATGTGATTCATTTGATATTCATTTGAAACTTGCAAAAGCCTGTTAGGTTCACACTTCAAATCCATATAAGGTTTTGATATATATATATATATATTGAAAGATCAAAGTAAAGCCTTCTATTTGGGTAGCCGTACTCCGGAGTTAAACCATCTACTTGAAAACTCTTGCGGCCAATAAGAAGAAATATGGCTTCCACCTTTATATAGATGACATGAGGTGAGACACTGTATCTTAGGGGTCCTCATCCCTTGGATGAGTTTCAAATTCATATGCCCTTTTGAGGTGCCATGAATTTTTTTTTTTAAAATTAAAGACGGCCAAGCATAGCTTGGAAATTACAGTTTAGTAAACAAAAAATAAATTAGACCACAAAATTGCGGTCCTGAGCCAAAAAAGCAAGACATTGAGGGGGCGGATCTATAAAGATCGCCAGGTCGACCTCGAGCTGGTGAGCTTCCTTTGCCAATGAATCTGCACACTGAATACCTTCTCTTGGTACCCAGTGAATCGCTATGTCCCAATCAGAGTACAACAGATCTCTAACAACATTTATCTCTGTCCTCAATGGATGGTGTATGCTCACATCTCTCATGATCAGATTGTATAGTTCAAGGGAATCTGTGTAAGCTAGGACCTTGCAAAAGTTACGTTCCTTGCACATCTGGAGGCCAGTTAGGAGTGCTGAGAGCTCTGCTGAAGTTGAGGGAGCGAAACCCAGCTTCTGCTGAAATCCAAAAATTCAGTGACCCCGATCATCACGTAATAAACCTCCACAAGTCGCAAGACCCTGGTGATTAATGGATCCATCTGTGTCGAGACGAACAGCTCCTTCTGGTGGCGGATGCCAGTTGACAGACTCTACATTACTGTATTGGAAGATCTGGTGCTTGAAGGTGGCAAGCGCTCCGGATTCCATCATCAGGTACATGATCGTATGGATGATCTCGTTGGGATGAGAACGAGAGCCTTCCATAATTCCACAGCATCTGTTCTTCCAGAGGGACCAGCAGATGAGACTAAAGATTTTGGGCCATACCCATTTACGGAAGCGGCCCATAATCATAGTCTCAGATATATTCTCCTTTAGCCATACCTGCAAATCAGACTGAAAGAATCTAAAACAAGCGTTAGAGTCAAGAAAATGAAGCCACACCTCACGGGCAATCTCACAATCACGGAGGATATGAAGGATACTCTCGGTTCTCTGGCATTGAAATGGGCACTCATCACTATCAACTAATCCTCTCATAGCTCTGAGAGAGTTAGTGGGTAACCGCTCATGAAGAACTTGCCACAAAAACATCTTGAATTTGAAGGTGCCATGAATTTGATTAACCAACTAATGACCGTATAATAATTATTCAAAGTGACATTTTTGATGAGTTAAGAATATTATAATTTATTTTTTAAGCAATAGAGATCAGAGAACAACAGTGTAACTTCTTTTTAAATATTAAAGGGTAATTTATGTAAAGACATATCTAATTGAATCACTATGTTTTTATATACAAATTCATATATAAAAGTAATGTAATACAATCTTATAAACAACAAAAGTTAGTTTAGTTAGAAAGAATGCGTCTCATATCTCATGAGGATATAACAAATCCCTCAATTCTAACTCACATAAATCTTTTTTCACTAAACTCATATAAAAATACATATTTGTCTATTTTAAATATTTACAAGCGTTCTTTAAATTTGTAAAAAGAAGATACACACACGCTAATGTCTCTTGCTATAAAAATGAATTACAATTGCATTATTTTTTAACTACGGTGTCTTTATATCTAACATTTATTTAATATAAGAAGCATAAAATATGTGTTTCATTAATATAAAATAAAACAAAAATTTTATATTTCAGTATAACTTGAACTTAATTATTTTACATAGATGTTTATAACGAAAAGGTAGAGTTAATATAATTTTTAATTCTTATAAATTAACCTCATTTTAGTTTTGATCCCTATAATTTTAAATTATAAATTTTGATCAATGTCTTAAATTTTAGTCTTTATATTTTTATAGAAAAGCTAAACTATTTTCATATTTTATCTTTTGAAGAACCAAAAATTATGGCTTAAAATTATAAGGAACAACATTAAAATATGAACAAAGTATAACTACCACTGGAATGCTACTCAGTCGTTTTAAGAGATAAAAACTGAAACAATAAAGGGAGAATTTTAGTTAACCTTAAGGATGTGACATAATTTCAGTTTAACTTTGAAAACTTTTTAAAACTTTACTGTAGCCCGTAGGTCAAAATGAAATTAACTTTTGAGGTGAAAAAATAATGATTCCCTTACTTGATTTGTTTTGTAAATTGTCTTATTTATTTTGTAACTGCTCATATTTATCTTATAAATTTTTATATTTGTCTTGAAAATGGCTAAAATATATTTAATTTCATATGTTCTTTTGAATTCCTTTATTTCTCTTGTAAATATCTTTATTATCTTGTAAATGTCCATATTTATTTTGTGAATTTTCATATTTGTCTTGTAAATGACCAAAATATTTTGCATTCCCTAGATTCTTTTGATTCTCTTTATTTATCTTGTAAATATTTTATTTATCTTATAAATATTCTTATTTATTTTATAAATATTTTTCTGAAAAAAAAAATAAAAGAAAGATATGAATATTTTTTCACCTACAAAACCTAATTTCATTTTTGACGTTGGTTGCAGTGAAGTTCAGAAAATTCTGATTTGGTTTGAAATTATGGCACAGGTCCATGAAATTTTCCCTTAAATAAATGTGGTAGTCAGATGTTCGATCTTTTTTTTTTTGACCTGGTAGATGTTTGACCTTCGGACCTACTAAAAGTCTTCGTTGGGTTCGATATTTTGTGGCGTGGCTGACCGCGTGAGAGGAAAAAGCTGAACGCATTTTCTAAGCCACACTCGTCAAACGCAGACACTTCTTGCTATAACCTTTCCCACTTCTGCATTTTCATCTCATTCTGGTTGGTTTTGCATTTTCAAGTGGATTTCATCTTTACAGGCGCATAAGCACAACGACTTCATCTATGGCGGGAGCTTTGGTTGGTGGTGCTTTTCTTTCTGCTTTTCTTCAGGTGGCTTTTGATAGGCTGGCTTCTCGGCATGTTCTCGACTTCTTCAAAAAACTAAAAATGAATCACACATTGCTCAATAAGTTGAAGATCGTGCTGTTATCCATCGATGCTGTGGTTGAAGATGCAGAGCAAAAGCTGGTCACTAATCTAAAGGTGAGGGACTGGATTGATATGGTCAAAGATGCCGTATTCGATGCTGAAGATGTCTTGGATGAGATTGATTATGAAATGTCCAAGCGCAAGCTGGAAACTGAGCAACAGAGACGAACTAGTCCTATTGCCAAGGTACGAAACTTCTTTAGTACTTCTGTTAGTTCATTTGAGAAGGAAATTGAAAACAGAATGCAAACTGTCCTTGAAAATCTAGAATATCTTGCATCTCAAAAGGATATATTAAGATTGAATGAACGTGATAGTGGTGCTGGATTGAGGAGTGCTATACCTGATAGATTGCCAACTACATCTTTAGTGGATGAAGATGGAACATATGGCAGAGATGATGACAAAAAGACCATAATTGAATGGCTGCTGTCAGAAAAGTATAACAGTCAACTATCTGTGATTTCTATTGTGGGTATGGGCGGTCTGGGTAAAACTACTCTTTCCCAACTTGTTTATAATGATAGAAGGGTGATGGATGGGTTCAACTTCAAAGTGTGGGTGTGTGTCTCTGATGAGTTTGATGTCTTGAGGGTAACAAGAACGATTTATGAGGCAATCACTGGTTCTAAGGATGATACCAATGATTTAAATATGCTTCAAATTAAATTGAAACAACAACTAACTCAAAAGAGATTTCTCCTTGTCTTAGACGATGTATGGAATGAAAATCATATGCTCTGGGAGGCCTTGCAATCACCATTCAATCATGGGGCGTTAGGAAGCAAAATTCTTGTAACCACTCGCAGTGAAAAAGTTGCTTCAACCATGCGTTCTACTACAATACTTCCTTTGAAACCCTTATTAGAAGGAGATAGTTGGTCTTTATTTAGCAAATATGCATTCCATGATGAAAATTTTCTTTGTTCAAACTTTGAACTTGAAGAAACTGGCAGAAAAATCAGTAAAAAATGTAAAGGGTTGCCTTTAGCTTTGAAAGCCATCGGGAGTCTCTTATACACAGAAGTATCTCATGAGCAATGGAATGACATTCTGAAAAGTGGGATATGGGAGGAAAAAAGTGACACTATGATTCTCCCTGCTTTGAGATTGAGTTATTGCTACCTCCCCTCTCATCTCAAACGATGCTTTGCTTATTCTTCAATATTTCCCAAAGATTATGATTTTGACAAGGAGCATTTAATTCAGTTGTGGATGGCAGAAAATTTTCTGACATGTGCTCATCAAAGCAAAGATGCGAGGGAAGTGGGAGAACAATTCTTTCATGAGCTATTGTTGAGGTCACTTTTCCAACGATCAACCATAGATGAAACACGTTTTTTCATGCATGATCTTATTAATGATATGGCAAAAGTTGAATATGGAAAGTTTTGTCATAGGTTTGAGGTAGATGATGTGAATAATTTGACAAAAATGACCCGCCATATTTCTTTTTCAAGAAATAATGTTCTTACATCCAAACGATTTGAGGTTATATACCAGGCTGATAAAATGCGCACATTTTTGCCTCTATCTATGCAAGGTCTTAGAGGTACAAGATATAACTCTATTCACTTAATATCTATCAATATTATTTACAATTTGCCATCCAAGTTTACTTGCATGCGAGTTTTATCTTTGTGTGATCATTTCATCATGCATTTGCCTGAATCAATAGGAAATCTCAAGCATCTACGTTATTTGGACTTATCGGGAACTAAAATAAGGAAATTGCCTGATTCAATATGTCAACTTCATCTTTTGCAAACACTAAAGATGTGGCGCTGTCGTCTATTGGAAAAGTTGCCGATGAATTTCCATAAACTCGTGAATCTTCGTCACCTTGATTTTCGAGGAACTCAGGTGAGAGAGATGCCAAAGGAATTTGATAAATTAAAAAAACTTCAAGTGCTGTCTTCATTTATTATAGACCAATCTGGAGAGACGAACATCAAACTTTTAGAAGGACTGAATCTTCATGGATCAATTTCCATCTCGGAATTGCAAAATGTAGTTTCTCCCTCAGCTGCTTTTGCAGTCAATTTGAGAGGCAAGATAAACCTTAAGGAGTTAACATTAGAATGGTGCATTGACAACAAAAAATCACCTCATGAAAAGGATGTGCTGCAGAGTTTCCAACCTCATCAAAATTTGAAAAAGCTATCAGTTGGCAACTATGGCGGCATCGAGTTTCCAAATTGGCTTGCAGATCATTCATTATCCAATATAGTATCCCTCGAGCTAAGGAATTGCAAATACTGTATTTCCTTGCCATTATTTGGCCTCTTTCCATCTCTCAAGTCACTGTCAATTATAGGGTTTCACAGTATAGTAGTTATTGGTCCCGAATTTTGTGGAAATAGCTCTAATGCTTCATCCCTGGAAATCTTGAGATTTGGAGATATGAAGGGATGGGAGGAATGGATATGTGAAAATATGTCTCTTACTTTCCCTCATCTTCAAGAGTTGAGTATGGAAAACTATCCCAGATTGAAAGGGCAACTTCCTCAACAACTTCCTTCTCTAAGGATGCTAGTAATTTGCAATTGTGAGAAATTGTTGTCTTCAATTCCATGGGCTCCATCTCTAGATAAATTGGTTCTAAAAGATTGTGGAAATGAGCAGTTGGAAAGTCTTGCTTCAACTCTAAAAGTCCTTGACATTTCTGGAGGCTTTGATAAATTATTAGCAGTTGACAAAATCGGGAAGATGATTACCAATTGTAGCCTTGAGGAGCTGAAGTTTTCCGATTGTCCCCAGTTGCAATTCCCATGGTGCTATTACGATAACTTCATTCTTGTAATGGAGATAAGAGGAAGTTGTGACTCTCTTAAGTCCTTTCCACTAGATTTATTTCCAAACCTTCAGTCATTGAAGTTGGTTGATTGTAATAATCTTGAAATGATAACTATTTCAGAGGGGCACCATTATTCTCTTTCAACCTTGTACATACAACAGTGTTCCAAATTTGTATATTTTCCTGAAGGAGGGTTTTTGGCCCCCAAACTAGTGGTGTGTTGCATTGAAGAATTGAAGAGTTTGAAATCGCTGCCAGAGAAGATGCATATTCTCTTTCCCTCCCTGACATATCTATTATTAAAATGCTGCCCACAAGTGGAATCATTTCCAGAGGGAGGTTTCCCATCAAATCTTAAACATCTTGATGTCTTGGAGTGCCCGAAACTCATAGCCTCTCGATTGGGATGGCATTTGAGGAGCCTTACTTCACTACAATACTTAGGGATTGGAGATGCAGATGATGAGTCTCTTCTTGATATTGGACTACTTCCACCTACTCTTAATTTCCTTATGTTCCATAACTGCCCAAATCTTAGATCACTGCAACACAAGGGTCTTTGTCACTTATCCTCTTTGGAAGTCTTGGGATTGTTTGACTGTCCTCAACTCCAATACTTCCCAAAGGAAGGCTTACCCAGTTCCCTTTGTCATCTACGGATTACGCGTTGTCCCTTGCTGAAAAGGAGGATACAAAAACACAAAGGAAAATATTGGGCAAAGATTTCTCACATCCCTTTTGTTGGCTTTGATGATTATGTGAGTGAATGTTTAAGTGAGATTCTCACTCATGAGGGCATCAGTTTTCATAATATCCCTTCACTCATTAGGTATATACTTACTCCTCTTTTGAATTTCAAATCATGAACATATTTTTCTTTCTTTTGGCTATTTGTTATAGATTGAAAGATTTGTTTGATCCTTAGAATTTCAAATCATAAAAACTAAAAGCTTTATTTGTTTGTTGCACAAGTTCTGCACATAGTGCTGCCGAGCAATCCTATAAACGACCCCACCTCCCTGTGGGGAGTGTTTGCCGCATGGCACTGTGTTGGCTTGTGCAGAGGACTAGCATTACCTAGAAAGTAGATGGAGGTTCATGCAATGAATGGCATCTAAAGTATATGGCAAATGATTCATAATTCAGATAATATACTATTCCTGGTCCTTAATACAAGAGCTTGTTCGTTTTGCCAATTGTACTATGAAGGAGATCTCATATTAAGGACTTGAGATAGTATTTTGTTTGACCAGATTTAATGTAATATATTGTTTCCCAGAATTTCTGGCACCAATAATACTTGGATTACCCCAAATGAATATCATTTCTTAACATGAGCAACTTCTGTCTCATCTGTCATACAATACGTCTAATCTGGCATTAGTTGGCCTGATTACGGAAAAAATTCATTCTAAAGTTTGATGAGAAAGAAAGAACATCATTTACTTATTCTATATGTAATCTTGTTCAATTTTGCTATGAAGTCTTTTTAGTCATTGTATATCATGAATTTTTGTCAGCTATACTCAATTTTGCTGAACTTTGTCATAGTCATACTTATTTTGTTGGAATTTTGAAACCATAAAAATGTGTTTATTTTTGCACCATTTTATTTATATATTTACTTGTTTATTTGAATTTTTCATTATTGTTGATGCTAGTGATAGCTAAGCTGCATAAAAATGAATCTTTAAACAAGCAGCTCCTTTTTTGCCTGTCATACACTTCAAATTCTAATTAGGAAACAAATGGTCCCATATCATGCATTAGAGAAGAACTTAGATTTAAAGTTAAATGAAAAGAAATAATATGATTTAATTATTATCATGCTGTTTCAAAATATGACATTTTCTTAATTTTACTAAAAGCAGATACAAATGCAATTCTAATTCTAGTTACAGTCTAAGAACAATTTTGTATTTATCAAAGAGATTTGGTCCTTACATATTATGAATTCTTTCTGACCAAACTCAAATTATCTCAACTGTTTAATAAAAAAGAGTGATTATGATGTGGTTCATGAGCTTTGGCTGATGAAACTTGCCCAAAATTAACTTTGCTTCCATTGCTGTTGGTTTTGACAGTTGAGACAAGCAAGTTTAGTGGTGCAATAACTCCAACCTCTAGAGACTGATCATACCGGACTCTAGCGTGTAGAGCATGTTCTTATTCAGGTTACATTGATCTTTTACTTGCACATTACCAATTGTGCTTCAAACAAACTATCTATTAGAAAGAAGGCCTAACACAGCTTTTTAGATGTTCATATTAACAGACCATTGCCTCAAAGTGAGCATTTGATGATTGTATCAACCACAAATTGTACCAGCTTCACAAAGGTACACATAATGTCAGTATTTTTCTATTTCAAATCTTTCAGTCACGTATTTTTTATTTTTCTTTTGGCTCATATCAAAGAGATATGCCCAATATATATACGTACATGATACTATTAGAGTATATAAACAAAAGTTTTTTCTTGCATTTCTCTGCATTCCAGATCTTTCAAATGGCTATGTTTATTTTAATGTTCCAAATCTCTTTCTCTCTCTATTTCAGTAACAATATACATCAGTAGATCTATTTATTTTGCCTCCAAATCTCATAATTCAAACTTATACTTTCATATATTGAAAATTAATTATAATCAAGTTAACCAGTTTTAATTAAATAATATTTGACAATGCACTTGTTAACATGCTCTGACCTCTCTGCCTAAACAGAAGACCATTTGTTTTATATACTTGTTTATCATACATGATGGGTTAAAACTTGAAACCTGGCACAGGCTATGCAAATGATGAAGGTGACAACAGTATCTCCATTTTCGTTGAACACAGGCTACCACAATCATTTTGATGCTTTTATGGGGAAAAAAAATTCTAACTACCCCTGACAAGAAGACCTCAATATACAAGAAAGGGCAATAAATCAAGTTCTGCCGTACCTTCTCTTTCTCATTTCTCCCACCTTCACGGTAATAATTGTTGCCTTGCAGAAGAGAATATAAACAGATTTTTTTTTTTTTGTATATAAATATAGACTCCTTCTCTGTTGTATATATGTGTTCCCACGCAAACCATGTCTTCTCAAAACCTCTGTTAGTTCTCTTAGCATCCTCAATTTATGGCTTCTTTACAGCCTTCATGGTTCTCTTCACCAAACCTCATTTCTTGCATTGATGTATTTAATTCAGTATATGGTGAAAACTGAAAAGCTGTGTGTTCCACTGTATATAGTTTGCGCTGAAATGCGTGTTTGAAAATTGAATTGGTTCTTAGGATTTCAGGGAGGGAAAGAAGGGTCTTCAAGAAGTAATATTGGGGATAATAGTGTTGGTGAGAAGGGACAATTGTCAGTTTCGAAAATGGATTTCATTGGACTTGAATTTGCGGATAAGAAACAGACGAGGGGATTGCCACCTGGATTGGTTCCAATTTCTGACTCTTTCTCAAGCAGTGATACGCCTGAGGTGGAGCTGATTGTTGGGGACACGAGCAAGTTTGATGCTGCAACAACAGCTCCCAAGCCTGAGCAAACTGAGGAAGATGAATCAGATCTTTACAAGCCAAAAGTTTCTACTTGGTGTCTTTCCTAGACCCAGCAATATTTCAAAAACAGTATGTAATATTTGATACTGAGCTCTGCGATTTAGCTATTTCCTTAATTTGCCCACATTCAGTTTACTTGTTCAGGACTTGTTTAGATTTCTCAAGTTGCCCTCTGTTTTTTCAGTACGGTGGAGGAAAAGTGATACGTCCTGGAGATGCGCTAGAGACTGAAGAAGAAAAATCTGCTAAAGAAGAACGAACAAGACAATTACTTGTGGCCTACAAGAAGAAAATTGGGTTAAATATTGATCCAAAGCTAAAATCTGAGTGTGAGGAGGAAAGTATATCCAATGGCATTTGAAGTAGTTAAAGTTTTAAACTCTTGCCTCCTTCTATTAAACGAGTTTCTTTTTCTAAGGTTAGTTTGGATATTGCTGAATCTCTTGGATCTCATCATAACTATCAATGACTAAATGGATATAATCTTCTTGGTTGATTTATAAAAAGTAATATGTAGAGTTCATTTGTTAAATAGTTTGAAGAAATTCCTGTGAATATGAACATTCGTAAAAAGATATATTCTTATATGTATTCATGAAAATCATAATCAGAATCAAAAAGTTATCTTACGAGTTTTCACAGCCAAATTTTGCATTGCAACAAACTAGATTACTGACCCAGTTTCTCTTTTTGTTCTGCTTATTATGACTTTGGTGCATAGTTATGCCTCATAACATAATGCTTACAGGCATTGAAGGAAGATGAATCATTAATGGATGCAGGAAAGCTGAAAGAAGCATTGCCCTTCTATGAAAAAGTTATGGAGACATTAACTTTTAAGGTAACCGCTTTTACGTATACTAGTTTCTAGAACTGAAAGTAGAAGTTATCTTTTTGCTTATAAGTTAATTAATCTCCCTCTTGACTGTACTAAACATACTGAAAAAGAAAACTTATTGTATTTTTCATGTCTCTGCAGAGTGAGTTGCATGGATTAGCTGCTCTGCAGTGGTCAATTTGTCAAGACTCCCTCAGCAGGTATATATAAACTTCCCATTGAATTTGAACAGGGAAAAAATATCCTATTGAATTTACTGGATCAGTGTTATTCAAACGGTGTTACACGTGTTTAATCCAACATGTTATAATTCTTCATTTGAGAATGAAAAAAGGTTAAATTGTATCAATAACCAGTGCTTATCTTTATATTTCTCATTAAATAACACATAACTGGTCTCCATTTGTTTCATATTCTTTTAACATTGAAAGACAAAATGCAATCACCAACCAAATTCTTTTATTTAGGTACAAAATGTTTTAATGTGACAGAGGATATACCTTCAATGCATGCTCATTATTCCACTGAAAGCGAACCTAAACCGACCCTTTAACATCAGATTTGAAATTCTGTTTAGTTGTAACACATTGGTTTTAAAAGAAATCTCGGTATAATATAGAATAAACTGGAACTATCTTCAAGCGAGGGATAGAATCTTTAATTGAAAAGGAGAATGTTCTCTACCACACCTCCTTATGCCAAAAAAACACAAAAATTACAATGGGAATACAGAGATCTGACTCATAATTAAAACCCAACCAGGCATTGATACCTTGGGGTTAAGACAGGTTTCTATAGGCCCTGATGTGTTTCATGCTAGCAATAAAGTTTTTCCCTTCAAAGCGATGGAATTTAAGCCTCAGTGAGAGAGACGACGCCAATTCCAAGAATTTTCTGCCTGATGAGAGGGACAATAAATGGCGAAAAAAAGCTCAAGATATTGGTTGTTAAGGATTACAGAATCAGTAGTTGCTGTTTCTGTATACCAAATGTCTGCTAGTTATGATCATGATATCACATACAATCCATTGAAAAGAGTTGCCAGTTTTATTGCTAGTGAGTGTATTAGAATATACATGTGTAATTAGTTGAGAAAGTATGAGATGTGATCTATTGGTAAGGACTGATTGAATTGAGTTGGCGGTTAGTTGGATCTAACCATGCCTCACTTGTACACATGTCACCAGAACCACAACTTAACAACTCTATATAATGTATGCAAGCTCGTTACTGAATATAACTTAAGATTACAGAGAATCGTTCAAAGTCTCTAATCTTTATTTTATCCCTTGCTTTCTAATATGGTATCAGAGCATTAGGCTCATCGCCTAACTAAGATCACCATAGATAGCTCTCTCACATTCGTTGCAAAGTGATCTCCGTTATTTGGATTAATTGCATTGTGTAAGAATGTCGTCGTTAGTATCTTCCGTTGCCACCGGTTCTACACCAATTTTTCTAATCATCACTGCTGCACAATGAGGATTTTCTAACAAGAAAATCACTGTTCAACTAGATGACCACAATTTCCTCTTGTGGAAACAACAAGTCTATCTGATGGTCAAGAAACACCGTCTTCACCATGTCCTTGACGTTACTGCAGTGATTCCATCGGAGCGCATTCAAGATGAATCCAGTCACCTGATTCCAAATCCGGCGTTTGACGAGTTTGAGTCACTTGACTTAGCACTTGCATCCTGGTTATTACCTTTCGTTGCTCCATCTGTCTTGCTTGAACTGGTTGGCTTAGATCGTGCATCTCGGATCTGGCACAAGTTTAAGCTATACTCGAACAAGTCCGATTCTAAGATACAAAAATCAACTTTCATCTCAAAAGAAAGGCAGCCTCAGTATGAGAGAGTACTTTGCCAATATCAAGTCTATTTGCGATCACTTAGCTGTCCTAGGTGAGCGAGTCGATGAAATTCAACCTATCTCATATTATTAATGGATTGAAGGTGGAGTATGAAGCCATGTTTACTGTCATCAATGCTGCTCAACCTCGGATGATCTAGAAACTATTTCCACTATGTTACTAGATACTGAAGCACTGCAGAAAATTTTTCTGTCTAATAGTGTTCTTGCCAAACTCCCCATACTTATTCTCACTCTTGTGATGATGAGTTCAATGATAAATCCTATGCCTTCTATTCTCAAGTACTGTTCACAACAACTGGTGTGGCAATCGCCTTCCCAATAAGTTTCGTGGTAACTATGGAGGTAGATCTAGCCATGGTCGTGGAAATCGCCCTGTCTTTTGCCCACAGCTCCAAATTTGTGCAAAACAAGCCATATTGCAGTTGATTGTTATTATAGATACAACAATTCCTATACTTCTAAGAATTCTGATTCGATTGCCTATTTTGCACAACATGCCTCTCCGCCTGTCTCTTAATCTCCTGTGACCGTACTACATTAGTTATGTCCGACCCTAACAAGGCATCAATGACTTCCTTTACTACAACTCAATCTGCTGATGTCACTAACATCTCCACCGCTACTCAGACTACCACTCTAGCACTTGCTCAAGCCTATATTGCAACACCTACTGCAGTTACAGATACCAATTGGTATTTCGACTCAGGTGCTACTCAACACATTACTTATGATCCGAATAATCTCAACATATTGGCTCCACAAGCTGCTCAAGGCACTGTGCTAGTAGGGACTAGTGATTTGGCTGCCATCACTTATATAGGTGAGTCACAGGTCACATCTCCCTCAGGTAATTTTTCTATGAAATGAGTTCTCTACGTTCCACATATGCAAAAGAATTTAGTATGTATTGCATGCTTTACCAGAGAAAATAACGTTTTTGTTGAGTTTTTTCCTCATGGATGTATTGTCAGAGACTTGCAGACTCGTCACATCCTTATGCATGGGAATGTGCTAGACTCTACCCTGCTGCAATCACTCAAGGCACCTCATCTAATAAAGTCACTGCTGCTGAAGCATATATGACAAGTCTATCTGTTGCCAACTTGTCTCTTTGGCATTGTTGTTTAGGTCATCCATCACTAGATGCTGTTAAGATTGTTCTCAAAAGTAATGCAATTCCATTTCATCTTGATTCCTCTGATGTACTGTGTACTTTTTGTCAGTTAGGCAAAAGTCACAAACTCCCTTTTGCACCCTCTACTACATTGAATACCAAGCCATTGGAGCTAATAATAATGGATGTTTAGGGTCCTGCACCACTTATGTCTCATGGTTTAACTTACTACATAGCTTTTATGGATGCCTATAGCAAGTTCACCTGGATCTATATGCTGCGTAAGAAATCTGAAGTATTAGATAAATTTAAGGAATTCAAGCTTTTAGTAGAAAACTAATTGGATACCAAAATACAATGCAAAGTGATGGTGGTGGTGAATTATCATTCCTAGCTAAATCTGGCATTGATCATAGGTTGCCATGTCCTTACACATCAGAACGAAATGGCATGGTTGAACGTAGACATCACAGTATAGTTGAATCTGGTTTAACTTTGCTTGCACATGCTTCTTTATCGTTGTATTACTAGCCTGATGCATTCATGTCTGCAGTTTTTTTCATTAACAGGCAACCATCCAAGGCTATTCATAATACCACACCATATGAGAGGTTATATGGCAAGCTACCTGACTATTCTTTATTGAAAGTATTTGGCTGTGAATGCTTTCCCTTCATAAGGCCTTTCCAATCACATAAGTTGACCTTCCGCTTGGTCCCACGTCTTCTTGGGATACAGTACCCATCACAAAGGATACAAGTGCCTTGACTTTAAATCTGGTAAACTCTACATTACTCGTCATGTAAAGTTCTATGAGTCTGTTTCCCTGTTGGCAGTCCATATAGTGTCCAAAAATCTGCCTCTGCCTCTTCCATCCCACCTCTAACGTCCTTTTTGCCACCTATAACTACACCTTCAATATCCACTACCCTCCCTCTGTCTTCACACGGTCATCTACCCTGTGGTACCAATCAGTCTTCAGTTCCCCTTTCCTCTTCTTCCTCTAAGTTACCTCTGTCTCCAACACCCTCACCTCGCAATCAACATTCAGTTTCCCTTTCCCCTTCTGCTGACCTCCCTGTCTCTCCACCATCCTTGCCTCCCACCAACCAACATCACATGATAACTCAATCCAAGGCTGGAATTTTTAATCCAAAGTGTTTCTTACCATGGAATCAGTTGACTGCCCCAAAGACATTACTACAGCTTTCTCTGATCCCTTATGGAGACAGGTTGCACAAGATGAATTTCATACACTTGTTAAATTTGGCACGTGGGAAGTGGTCACTTTACCCTCAGACAGAAAAACCATTGGCTGTAAATGGCTTGTTAAGGTGAAAACTCATGCTAATGGAAGTTTGGCTAGGCACAAAGGTCGCTTGGTGGCAAAAGGCTACTCACAAGAGGCGGGTGTAGACTAAAATGAGACATTCAGTCCAGTTGTGAAGGCAGCCACATTCAGGGTCTTGCTTACTATTGCTGTTACTCATGATTGGAACCTCCATCAAGTTGACTTCAACAATGCCTTCTTGAATGGGGATCTCAATGAAGACATTTACATGATTCCACCTCCAGGCTTTAATCATCTGTTTGTTAACACAAATGCTGAACAACTAGTATGTAAACTTAAAAAGGTCTCTCTACGGATTAAAACAGGCTCCTCAAGCTTGGTTTCAAAAGCTACAGAGCTTCGTATGCAATTTACATTTCCAGTCATCAAGAGCAGATCCATGTCTTTTTGTGAGGAAAACACTCCTGTGGAATCATCTATATGTTGATATATGTTGATGATCTTGTCATCACAGGGTCTAATGAAGCAAGTATTCGTCAGTTGCTTCACCATATGGGTACTATTTTCTCCCTTAAGGTTTTTGGTGATTTGTCTTACTTCTTGGGCATAGAATTTTATAGATCAGCATAGACAGAAAATATGAGCAATAGGAAATACTGAATAGGATGAGATAATTGTGTCTCATACCTAGCTCTTTATATAGGACAAATCAGTAACAGAATATTGTTACAAATACATCTGTGCCATACATGTAGAGAGAGAAATAGGAATGTAAATCTACACAAGATTGTGTATAGCTGTATATAACAAACTAATATTCCTAAATGCTATTTTACATTAACAAGCATCTGGCATCTTTTTTTTTTTTTTAGAAAAAATATATTCATCAGCCTCTTGATGACACCGCCTGATTACTGCAAATCCTAGTTATACTCCTATGGTAGCCAGTCTCCAATTAAATAACTACTCAGGTAAAGCTTTACCTGATGCCAAAGTCTACCGCAGCATATTAGGCAAGCTTCAATACTTGTGTTGCACGAGGCTTGATATGGCATGTGCTGTAAATCGTCTAAGCCAGTATCTTCATACTCCTTGTGCGCCTCATTGGCTCTGTGTCAAGAGGTTACTACATTTATAGCACATTTTGGCTTTCTACTTCAACCTGCCAATCAACTAAGGGTTCAAGAATTTGCTGATGCTGATTGGGGAACAAACAAGGAAGACAGGAAATGAATCAGTGGTTTTTGTACCTTTTTTGGTCCAAACCATATCACTTGGGTGTCCAAGAAACAACAAGTTGTAGCTAGATATACAACTGAAGCAGAGTATAGGAGTGTTGTTGATGCAGTGACTAAGGTTATGTGGGTCATGTCTCTGCTAAGAGTAATGCATATCAGTCCTGCTTGTCCACCGCTTGTATGGTGTGATAATTCAGGAGCAGTCGCTCTTACTTCCAATCCTGCACTTATTCCAAAACAAAACATGTGGAGTTAGATCTTCACTTCATCAGAGAAAAAATAGCAGCGGGGTTAGTACAAGTTGGCTATGTTCCTACCACAGAACAGGTTGCAGACATCTTTACTAAGCCATTGGCACTAGGCTTATTTGACTTCTTCATATCGCGTCTAAATGTCACAAGAAGAGATGAAGCGATCAACCATGTGTGGTTCTGTGATGATGACTGTTATGATGATGAGTATTATGATACTGATTATTATGAGCTATGTGATGATGATCACCATGTTGCTTAGCTTTTTTTTTTCTTCCAGAGTTGCAGAGGGGATATTAGAATATACACGTGTAATCAGTTGATAAGGTGTGAGCTGTCATCAATTGGTTAGGACTGATGGAACTGAGCTGGCAGTTAGTTAGATCTAACCATTCCTCACTTGTACATGTGTCACCTGCACCACAGCTTAACAACCTATATAATGTGCACAAGCACATTACTGAATATAACTTAAGATTACATAGAATCATTCAAAGTCTTTAATCTCTGTTTAATCCCATGCTTTCTGATAGACTGTTTGTCTTAACTAGGAATTTATTTTGAGCCACTATGGCCTCCTGATTTGAAAGGCTAGGTAGATGCTCTTTACTGTTTTCTCTTGCCTTGTGGTTTTAGATGTTCCAGCTTAATTTGATTAATTGATAGGTCCAATGAAGCTCGACTTACGTATGAGAAACTTCAATCTCACCCAAGTCCTAAAGTGAGCAAGAAAGCAAGACAGTTTGTGTTCAGTTTTCAGGTAATTACTTTGTTCTGCATGAAACTGATCTCTGTTTGTGGGATCATATTGACAGAAGTGGGACTCACTCTTCTCTTTTTATTTCAGTAACAATACACGTGGGGACTTCTTAAAGTAATTAGATCTATTAATTTTGTTTGCAAATCTCATAATGCGCAGTTGTACTTTCATATATTGAAAATTAATAATAATTAACTGGTTGTAATTAAATAATATTTTACAATGCACATGTCTGCCTAAGCCGGTCACATAAATAGGAGACCATTTGTTTTATATACTTGATTATCATACATGATGGGTTAAAACTTGAAACCTGGCAGGCTATGGAAATGATGAAGGTGACAACAGGATCTCCATTTTCATTGAACACAGGCTACCGGAATTATTTTGATGCTTTTGTAGAAAAAAAGTCTAACTACACTTTACATGAAGACCTCAACGTGCAAGAAAGGGCAATAAATCAAGTCCTGCCCTACCTTCTCTTTCTCATTTCTCCCATCTTCATGGTAATAATTGTTGCCTTGCAGAAGAGAATATAAACAGATTTTCTTTTTGTATATAAATATAGGCTACTTCTCTGTTGTATATGTATGTTCACACGCACACCATGTCTTGTTTCATAGTTGTGAGGTTCCAGAGAAAGGGAAATCGGTGTATTATTCATATGGATACACTTAATAAATACTGCTAACCCACATCTGTACAAATGCTACAGCTGATACTTGCAACTACTCATAACTATATTCATAACTACTTCCGTCATCTACTCTCTACAATAGTTCTAGTGCTGCTCTAGAAGTTGAGAAGTTAGATCTTTTACATTACTTGGAGTTTAAGAAATACTCCATCCGGTCCTTAATATAAGACATATTTGGAGAGTTGAATTTAGTCATAAATGTAAGACATAGTTTTCATATTTTTCAATTTTTTCCTAATTTGCCCATATTGATACTCCCCCAACAATAATCAAGAAGGAGAGGGAATGTGAGAATTAAGGAAAATAAATATGGTGTTTTAGAAAATACATGTTATATTAATTATCTTAACTAAATTCATTAATCTAAACAAATTAAATAAATATATATTATATAAAGGACCGGAGGGAGTAAGTTACAATGGTGCAGTGTGAATGTGAGATATGTGTAATTGACCTTATTTAATGAGATAAGACTTGTTGTTTCCCTAAACTTGTGAACAACATGACTAGCTTATTATAATTTTTTTGTTTGATGGTGATGATGACTGATGATTCATTTGATATTCATTTGGAACTTGCAAAAGCTTGTTAGGTTCACGCTTCAAATCCATAGAAGGTTTTGATATATATATATATATATATCGGAAGATCAAAGTCAAGCCTTCTATTTGGGCTGCCATATTTAGGAGTAAGGCCATCTACTCTAAAAGTCTTGGGGTCAATAAGAAGAAACATGATTTCCATCTTTATAAAGATGACATGAGGTCTAAAGAGACACTATATTTTGGGGGTCCTCATCCCTTGGATGTATTTGAAATTCGTATTCCTTTTGAGGCGCCTTGAATTTGATTAACCAACTATTGTCCGTATAATATTTATTCAAAGTGACATTTTTGATGAGTTAAGGATATTATAATTTATCTTTCAAGCAATTATGATTTATTTTTCGAGCATTAGAGATAAGAGAATAATAGTGTAACTTCTTTTTAAATATTGAAGTGTAATTTATGTAAAGACATATCTAATTGAATCACGATGTTTCTATATACAAATTCATATATAAAAGTAATGTAATACAATCTTATGAATAATAAAAGTTAGTTTAGGTAGAAAGGATGGGTCTCATATCATGAGGATGTGACAAATCTCTAAGTTCTAACCCCTATAAATCCTTTTTAACAAAAAACTAAACTCATATAAAAATACATATTTTTTTATTTTAAATATTTATACGTGTTCTTTAAATTTGTAAAATGAAAATACACACACACTAATGTCTCTTGCTATAAAAATGAATTACAATTGCATTATATTTTAACTACCGTGTCTTTATATTTAACATTTATTTAATATAAGAAGCATAAAATATTTGTTTCATTAATATAAAATAAAACAAAAATTTTGAAACATATTTCAGTATAACTTGAGCTTAATTATTTTACATAGATGTTTATAACAAAAATGTAGGGTTAATATAATATTTAATTCTTATAAATTAACCTAATTTTATTTTTGGTTTCTATAATTTTAAATTATAAATTTTGATACATGTCTTAAATGTTAGTCTTTATATTTCTATAGAAAATCTAAACTATTTTCAGATTTTATCTTTTGAAGAACCAAAAATTATGGTTAAAAATTATAAGGAAAAACTTTAAAATAAGATTAAAGCATAACCGCAACGCAACTGGAATGCTACTCGGTTGTTTTGAGAGATAAAAGCTGAAACTCATTAAATAAAGGGAGAATTTTAGTTAGCCCTAAGGATGTGACATAATTTCAGTTTAACTCTGAAAACTTTCTGAAACTTTACTGTAACCCCTAAGTTAAAATGAAATTAAGTTTTGAGGTGAAAAAATAATGATGCCCTTCCTTTATTTGTGTTGTACATTGTCTTATTTGTTTTGTAAATGCTTATATTTATCTTATGTTGAAAATGCCCAAAATGTTTTTAATTCCATATGTTTTTTTTTAAATTCTTTTATTTCTCATATAAATGTCTTTATTTATTTTATAAGTTTCCATATTTGCCTTATAAATTTCTATATTTATCTTATAAATGACTAAAATATTTTTCATTTCCTAAATTTTTTTAGATCATTTTATTTATCTTATAAATATCTTTATTTATTTTATAAATGCTCTTCTAAATAAGAGAAAAGTCATCTTTTGTTGCAGGGAGGTTCAGAAAATTCTGGTTTGGTTTGAAATTATGGCACAGCTCAATAAATCCCGTAGGTAGACGTTTGACCTTGGAACCTGCTAAAGTCTTCGTTTGACCTTGAAAATTCTGGCGTGGCTGGCCGTGCGAGAGAACAGCCGAACGCATTGTCGGCCACACTCGTCAAACCCACTCACACTTCTTTGAATAACCTTTCCCACTTCTGCATTTTCATCTCGTTCAGGAGTAATAAGGCCATCTACTCTTAAACTTTTGGGGCTCATAAGAAGAAACATGGCTTCTATCTTTATAAAGAAGGCGTGTGGTCTAAAGAGACACTATATTTCGGGGTCCTCATCTCTTAAATGAGTTTGAAATTCGTATGCCCTTTTGAGGTGCCATAAATTTGATTAACCAACTAATAGTCGTATAATATTTATTCAACGTGACATTTTTTATGAGTTAAGAATATTATAATTTATCTTTCAAGCAATTATAATTTATTTTTTGAGCAATAGAGATTAGAGAACAACAATGTAACTTCTTTTTAAATATTGAAGTGTAATTTATGTAAAGACATATCTAATTGAACCACGATGTTTCTATATACAAATTCATATATAAAAGTAATGTAAAATAATATTATAAACATTAAAAGTTAGTTTAGTTAGAAAGGATGCATCTCATATCTCATGAGGATGCGACAAATCGCTCAGTTCTAACTCCTATAAATCTTTTTTAACAGAAAACTAAACTCATATAAAAAATACATATTTTTCTATTTTAAATATTTATAAGTGTTCTTTAAATTTGTAAAAAGAAAATACACACACACACTAATGTCTCTTGCTATAAAAATGAATTACAATTGCATTATATTTTAACTACCGTGTCTTTATATTTAATATTTGTTTAATATAAGAAGCATAAAATATTTGTTTCATTAATATAAAATAAAACAAAAATTTTGAAACATATTTCAGTATAACTTGAGCTTAATTATTTTACATAGATGTTTATAACAAAAATGTAGGGTTAATATAATATTTAATTCTTATAAATTAACCTAATTTTCGTTTTGGTTTCTATAATTTTAAATTATAAATTTTGATACATGTCTTAAATGTTAGTCTTTATATTTCTATAAAAAATCTAAACTATTTTCATATTTTATCTTTTGAAGAACAAAAAATTATGGTTAAAAATTATAAGGAAAAACATTAAAATAAGATTAAAGGATAACCGCAACTGGAATGCTACTCAGTCATTTTGGGAGATAAAAGCTGAAACTTAATAAATAAAGGGAGAATTTTAGTTAGCCCCAAGGATGTGACATTATTTCAGTTTAATTCTGAAATTTTTTGAAACTTTATTGCATCCCCTAGGTTAAAATGATATTAAGTTTTGGGGTGAAAAAATAACGACACCCTTACTTTATTTGTGTTGTAAATTGTGTTATTTATTTTATAAATACTCATATTTATCTTGTGTTGAAATGGTCAAAATGTTTTTAATTACATATTTTTTTTAAAATTTCTTTATTTTTCTTATAAATGTTTTTATTTATTTTGTGAGTACCTATATTTATCTTGTAAATTTTCATATTTGTTTTATGGATGACCAAAATATTTTTAATTTCTTAGATTCTTTTAGATCATTTTATATTTTTATTTATCTTATAAATATCTTTATTTATTTTAAAAATACCATTATTTATTTTATAAATGCTCTTCTAACAAAAATAAAAAGAACAGTTATCTTTTGTTGCAGGAAGTTCAGAAAATTCTGTCTTGGTTTGAAATTACGGCACAGCTCAATAAATCTGGTCGTTAGACGTTTGACCTTGGAACCTTCTAAATTCGGTATTTTCTGGCGTGGCTGACCGTGTGAGAGAAAAGCTGAACGCATCGTCTAAGCCCCAGTCGTCAAACCCCCGCACACTTCTTGCATTAACCTTTCCCACTTTCATTTTCATCTCGTTCTGGTTGGTTTTGCATTTCCAAGTTGATTCATCTTTACAGGCGCATAAGCACAACGACTTCATTTCATTTATGGCGGGAGCTTTGGTTGGCGGGGCTTTTCTTTCTGCTTTTCTTCAGGTGGCTTTCGATAGGCTGGCTTCTCGCCATGTTTTGGACTTCTTCAAAAAACCAAAATTGAACCAGGCATTGCTCAATAAGTTGAAGATCGTGCTGTTATCCATCGATGCTGTGGTTAACGATGCAGAGCAAAAGCAGATCACTAATCCCAAGGTGAAAGACTGGATTGACATGGTCAAAGATGCTGTGTTTGATGCCGATGATGTCTTAGATGAGATTGATTATGAAATGTGCAAACGCAAGCTGGAAGCTGAACAACAGAGTCCAACCAGTGCTATTGGCAAGGTACGAAACTTCTTTAGTCCTTCTGTTAGTTCATTTGAGAAGGAAATTGAAAACAAAATGCAAACTGTCCTCGAAAATCTAGAATATCTTGCATCTCAAAGGGATATATTAAGATTGAATGAACGTGATAGTGGTGCTGGATTGAGGAGTGCTATACCAGATAGATTGCCAACTACCTCTTTAGTGGATGAAGATGGAACATATGGCAGAGATGATGACAAAAAGACCATCATTGAATGGCTGCTGTCAGAAAAGTATAACAGTCAACTATCTGTGATTTCTATTGTAGGTATGGGCGGTCTGGGTAAAACTACTCTTGCCCAACTTGTTTATAATGATAGAAGGGTGATGGATGGGTTCAACTTCAAAGTGTGGGTGTGTGTCTCTGATGAGTTTGATGTGTTGAGGGTAACAAGAACGATTTATGAGGCAATCACTGGTTCTAAGGATGATACCAATGATTTAAATATGCTTCAAATTAAATTGAAACAACAACTAACTCAAAAGAGATTTCTCCTTGTTTTAGACGATGTATGGAATGAAAATCATATGCTGTGGGAGGCCTTGCAATCACCATTCAATCATGGGGGGTTAGGAAGCAAAATTCTTGTAACCACTCGTAGTGGAAAAGTTGCTTCAACCATGCGTTCTACTACAATACTTCCTTTGAAGCCCTTATCAGAAGGAGATAGTTGGTCTTTATTTAGCACATATGCATTCCATGATGAAAATTTTCTTTGTTCAAACTCTGACCTTGAAGAAATTGGCAGAAAAATCAGTAAAAAATGTAAAGGGTTGCCTTTAGCTTTGAAAGCCATCGGGAGTCTCTTATACACAGATGTATCTCATGAGCAATGGAATGACATTCTGAAAAGTGGGATATGGGAGGAAAAAAGTGACAGTGCGATTCTCCCTGCTTTGAGATTGAGTTATTGCTACCTCCCCTCTGATCTCAAAAGATGCTTTGCTTATTCTTCAATATTTCCCAAAGATTATGATTTTGACAAGGAGCATTTAATTCAGTTGTGGATGGCAGAAAATTTTCTGACATGTGCTCATCAAAGCAAAGATGCGAGGGAAGTGGGAGAACAATTCTTTCATGAGCTATTGTTGAGGTCACTTTTCCAACGATCAACCATAGATGAAACATGCTTTGTCATGCATGATCTAATTAATGATATGGCAAAGGTTGAATATGGAAAGTTTTGTCATAGGTTTGAGGTAGATGATGTGAATAATTTGACAAAAATGACCCGTCATATTTCCTTTCCAAGAAATAATGCTCTTTCATCCAAAGGATTTGAGGTTATCTACCAGGCTGATAAAATGCGTACGTTTTTGCCTATATCTATGCAAGGTCTTAGAGGTAAAAGATACACCTCTATTCACTTTATATCTAGCAAGATTATTTACAATTTGCCTTCCAGGTTTACTTGCATGCGAGTTTTATCTTTGTGTGATCATTTCATCATGCATTTGCCTGAATCAATAGGAAATCTCAAGCATCTACGTTATTTGGACTTATCAGGAACTAAAATAAGGAAATTGCCTGATTCAATATGTCAACTTCATCTTTTGCAAACACTAAAGATGTGGCGCTGTCGTCTTTTGGAAAAGTTGCCAATGAATTTCCATAAACTCGTGAATCTTCGTCACCTTGATTTTCGCGGAACTCAAGTGAGAGAGATGCCAAAGGAATTTGATAAATTAAAAAAACTTCAAGTACTGTCTTCATTTATTATAGACCAATCTGGAGAGACGAATATCAAACTTTTAGAAGGACTGAATCTTCATGGATCAATTTCCATCTCGGAATTGCAGAATGTAGTTTCTCCCTCAGCTGCTTTTGCAGTCAATTTGAGAGGCAAGATAAACCTTAAGGAGTTAACATTAGAATGGTGCATTGACAACAAAAAATCACCTCATGAAAAGGATGTGCTGCAGAGTTTCCAACCTCATCAAAATTTGAAAAAGCTATCAGTTGGCAACTATGGCGGTATCGAGTTTCCAAATTGGCTTGCAGATCATTCATTATCCAATATAGTATCCCTTGAGCTAAGGAATTGCAAATACTGTATTTCCTTGCCATTATTTGGCCTCTTTCCATCTCTCAAGTCACTGTCAATTATAGGGTTTCACAGTATAGTAGTTATTGGTCCCGAATTTTGTGGAAATAGCTCTAATGCTTCATCCCTGGAAATCTTGAGATTTGGAGATATGAAGGGATGGGAGGAATGGATATGTGAAAATATGTCTCTTACTTTCCCTCATCTTCAAGAGTTGAGTATGGAAAACTGTCCTAGATTGAAAGGGCAACTTCCTCAACAACTTCCTTCTCTAAGGATGCTAGTAATTTGCAATTGTGAGAAGTTGTTGTCTTCAATTCCATGGGCTCCATCTCTAGATAAATTGGTTCTAAAAGATTGTGGAAATGAGCAGTTGGAAAGTCTTGCTTCAACTCTAAAAGTCCTTGACATTTCTGGAGGCTTTGATAAATTATTAGCAGTTGACAAAATCGGGAAGATGATTACCAATTGTAGCCTTGAGGAGCTGAAGTTTTCCGATTGTCCCCAATTGGAATTCCCATGGTGCTATTGCGATAACTTCATTCTTGTAATGGAGATAAGAGGAAGTTGTGACTCTCTTAAGTCCTTTCCACTAGATTTATTTCCAAACCTTCAATCATTGAAGTTGGTTGATTGTAATAATCTTGAAATGATAACTATTTCAGAGGGGCACCATTATTCTCTTTCAACCTTGTACATACAACAGTGTTCCAAATTTGTATATTTTCCTGAAGGAGGGTTTTTGGCCCCCAAACTAGTGGCGTGTTGCATTGAAGAATTGAAGAGTTTGAAATCGTTGCCAGAGAAGATGCATATTCTCTTTCCCTCCCTGACATATCTATTATTAAAATGCTGCCCACAAGTGGAATCATTTCCAGAGGGAGGTTTCCCATCAAATCTTAAACATCTTGATGTCTTGGAGTGCCCGAAACTCATAGCCTCTCGAATGGGATGGAATTTGAGCAGCCTCACTTCACTACAATTCTTAGGGATTGGAGATATATATGATGAGTCTCTTCCTGATATTGGACTACTTCCTCCTACTCTTACTTACCTTAAGTTCTATAACTGCCCAAATCTTAGATCACTACAACACGAAGGTCTTTGTCACTTATCCTCTTTGGAATTCTTAGGATTGATTGACTGTCCTAAACTCCAATACTTCCCAAAGGAAGGCTTGCCCAGTTCCCTATGTCAACTACATATTATGCGTTGTCCCTTGCTCAAAAGGCGGATACAAAAACACAAAGGAAAATATTGGGCAAAGATTTCTCACATCCCTTTTGTTAGCTTTGATGATTATGTGAGTGAATGTTTAAGTGAGATTCTCACTCATGAGGGCATCAGTTTTCATAATATCCCTTCACTCATTAGGTATATACTTACTCCTCTTTTGAATTTCAAATCATGAACATATTTTTCTTTCTTTTGGCTATTTGTTATAGATTGAAAGATTTGTTTGATCCTTAGAATTTCAAATCATAAAAACTAAAAGCTTTATTTGTTTGTTGCACAAGTTCTACACATAGTGCTGCCGAGCAATCCTATAAACAACCCCACCTCCCTGTGGGGAGTGTTTGCCGCATGGCACTGTGTTGCACAATGCTTGTGCAGAGGACTAGCATTACCTAGAAAGTAGATGGAGGTTCATGCAATGAATGGCATCTAAAGTATGTGGCAAATGATTCATAATTCAGAAATAGCTCTTGTTATAGATTTCAAATAATATACTATTCCTGGTCCTTAATACAAGAGCTTGTTCGTAGTGCAAATTGTACTATGAAGGAGATCTCATATTAAGGACTTGAGATAGTATTTTGCTTGACCAGATTTAATGATATATATTGTTTCCCAGAATTTCAGGCACCAATAATACTTGGATTACCCTAAATGAATATTATTTCTTAACATGAGCAACTTCTGTCTCATCTGTCATACAATAAGTCCAATCTGGCATTAGTTGGTTTGATTCTATGCACTAAACGGAAAAAATTCATTCTAAAGTTTGATGAGAAAGAAAGAACATCATTTACTTATTTTATATGTAATCTTGTTCAATTATGCTATGAAGTCTTTTTAGTCATTACATATCATGAATTTTTGTCAGCTATGCTCGATTTTACTGAACTTTGTCATAGTCATACTTATTTTGTTGGAATTTTGAAACCATAAAAATGTCTTTATTTTTGCACCAATTTATTTATATATTTACTTGTTTATTTGAATTTGTCATTATTGTTGATGCCAGTGATAGCTAAGCTGCATAAAAATGAATCTTTAAACAAGCAGTTCCTTTTTTGCCTGTCATAATCTTCAAATTCTAATTAGGAAACAAATGGTCCCATATCATGCATTAGAGAAGAACTTAGATTTAAAGTTAAATAAAAAGAATTAATATGATTTAATTATTATCTTGCTGTTTCAAAATATGACATTTTCTTAATTTTACTAAAAGCAGGAACAAATGCAATTCTAATTCTAGTTACAATCTAAGAACAATTTTGTATGTGTCAAAGAGATTTAGTCCTTACATATTATGAATTCTTTTTGACCAAACTCAAATTATCTCAACTATTTAGTGAAAAAGAGGGAGTATGATGTGGTTCATGAGCTTTGGCTAATGAAACTAGCCCAAATTAACTTTGCTTCCATTGCTGTTGATTTTGACAGTTGAGACAAGCAAGTTTAGTGGTGCAACAACTCCAAACTCCAGAGACTGATCAGACCAGACTTTCGCATGTAGAGTATGTTCTTATTCAGGTTACATTGATCTTTTACTTGCTCATTACGAGTTGTAATTCAAACAAACTATCTATCAGAAAGAAGGCCTAACACAGCTTTTTAGATGTTCATATTAACAGACCATTGCCTCAAAGTGATCATTTGATGATTGTATCAACCACAAATTGTACCAGCTTCACAAAGGCACACATAATGTCAGTTATTTTTTATTTCAAATCTTTGAGTCATGTATTTTTTTATTTTTCTTTTGGCTCATATCAAAGAGATATGCCCATATATATACATACATGATATCATTAGAGTATCAAAGCATAAGTTTTTTCTTGCATTTCTCTGCATTCCAGATCTTTCAAATCGCTATGTTTATTTTAATGTTCCAGATCTCTCTCTCTCTCTCTCTATATATATATATATATTTCAGTAACAATATACGTCAGGACTAATTAAAATGATCAGGTCTATTTATTTTGCCTCCAAATCTCATAATGCATAGTTATGCTTTCATATATTGAAAATTGATAATAATCAAGTTAACCAGTTATAATTAAATAATATTTGACAATGCACTTATTAACATGCCCTGACCTCTCTGCCTAAACAGGGGACCATTTGTTTTATATACTTGTTTGTCATATATGATTGGTTAAAACTTGAAACCTGGCAGGCTATGGAAATGATGGAGGTGACAACAGTATCTCCATTTTCGCTGAACACAGGCTACTACAATTATTTTGATGCTTTTATAGGGAAAAAAAAGTCTAACTACCCTTTACAAGAAGACCTCAACGTACAAGAAAGGGCACTAAATCAAGTTCTGCCTTACCTTCTCTTTCTCATTTCTCCTACCTTGCAGAAGAGAATATAAACAGATTTTTTTTTTTTTTTTTTTGTATATAAATATAGACTCCTTCTCTGTTGTATATATATGTTCCCTCCCAAACCATGTCTTCTTTTTTTTTTTGGATAGAAATGACAAGAGAGAAATCTCTTGGGGCCATTTCGGGCCATTACAACGGACCTGAATACAGAAAATACTAGCTAGACCCAAAACACTTAGCTAAGATCAGCTAACATTTGAATCGAACAAAAGTCAGGAGGTTATTCCAAAAGAGACAAATCATTTGCCGAATGTAGGGCCTTCCGCGCCAAGGTATCGGCACACCTGATAGCTTCTCGGTGAGTGTGAGTTATCTCTAAATCCCAATCCCTGTATATATATGTTCCCTCCCAAACCATGTCTTCTCAAACCTCTGTTAGTTCTCCTAGCATCCTCAATTTATGGCTTCTTTACAGCCTTCATGGTTTTCTTCACCCAACCTCATCTCCCCTGCAAAACCCTCTCTTCTCTCCTCCCAATTTAAGCCCATACAACTTTTGTGGGCTCTTAACCCTGAAAATGCTGAATCTTCTGAAACCACGCCCGAATCTCAGCCCGGACCCGTTGGCCCTGTCAAGCTCGCGTTCAGCAAAGCCAAGGCATACAGAGAATCGCTGAAATTCAACTCCGATTTGAAAGTCGAGCAAAACATTGCGTCGAGTTCAGTCGAAAAATTAAACGGGAATGACGGGCTGAATTCGGGTCAGAATGTTGTTGATGACGGTGGGCAGAAGGAAGTGCCAATGTCACTGAAGACCTCAATGGAGAAGCCCAAGAAGTATAAGGAGAATAAAGGGATTGTGGTCGATGAAACGGGTCAAGGTAACTTCTGCAGGCATAACCTGTGCGAAAGCTGAAATTTCTTGCATTGATGTATTTAATTCAGTATATGGTGAAAACTGAAAAGCTATGTGTTCCACTGTCTATAGTTTGCGCTGAAATGTATGTTTGAAAATTGAATTGGTTCTTAGGAATTCAGGGAGGCAAAGAAGGGTCTTCAAGAAGTAATAATGGGAATAATAGTGTTGGTGAGAAGGGACAATTGTCAGTTTGGAAAATGGATTTCATTGGACTTGAATTTGCGGATAAGAAACAGACGAGGGGATTGCCACCTGGATTGGTTTCAATTTCTGACTCTTTCTCAAGCAGTGATATGCCTGAGGTGGAGCTGATTGATGGTGACACGAGCAAGTTTGATGCTGCAAGAACAGCTCCCAAGCCTGAGCAAACTGAGGAAGATGAATCAGATCTTTACAAGCCAAAAGTTTCTACTTGGGGTGTCTTTCCTAGACCCAGCAATATTTCAAAAACAGTAGGTAATATTTGATACTGAGCTCTGCGATTTAGCTTCCTTAATTTGCTCACATTCAGTTTACTTGTTCAGGACTTGTTTATATTTCTCAAGTTGCCCCCCGTTTTTTCAGCACGGTGGAGGAAAAGTGATACCTGGAGATGCGCTAGAGACTGAAGAAGAAAAATCTGCTAAAGAAGAACGAACAAGACAATTACTTGCGGCCTACAAGAAGAAAATTGTGTTAAATAGTGATCCAAAGCTAAAATCTGAGTGTGAGGAGGTAAGTATATTCAATGGCATCTGAAGTATTTAAAGTTTTAAACTCTCTCCTCCTTCTATTAAACATGAGTTCTTTTTCTAAGGTTAGTTTGGATATTGCTGAATGTCTTGTATCTCATAATAACTATCAATGACTAAATGGATATATTCTTCTTGGTTGATTTTTAACAGTAATATGTAGACTTCATTTGTTAAATTGTTTGAAGAAATTCATGTGAACATGAACATTAGTAAATGTATTCATGAAAATCATAATCAGAATCAAAAGGCTATCTTGTGAGTTTTCACAGCCAAAATTTGCATTGCAACAAACTATATTACTGACTCAGTTTCTCTTTTTGTTCTGTTGATTTACTTTGCCACTTCTTGAGCTGCTTATTATGACTTTGGTGTATAGTTATGCCAAAAAACATAATGCTTACAGGCATTGAAGGAAGGTGACTCATTAATGGATACAGGAAAGCTGAAAGAAGCGTTGCCCTTCTATGAAAAAGTTATGGACACATTAACTTCTAAGGTAATGCTTTACGTATACTACTTACTAGAACTGACAGTAGTACAAGTTTTCTTTTTGCTTATACGCTAATGAATCTCCCTCTTGACTGTACTAAATATACTGAAAAAGAAAACTTCTTGTATTTATCATGTCTCTGCAGAGTGAGTTCCATGGATTAGCTGCTCTGCAGTGGTCAATTGTCAAGACTCCCTCAGCAGGTATATATAAACTTCCCATTGAATTTGAACAGGAAAAAAAATATCCTATCGAATTTACTGGACCAGTGTTATTCGAACTGTGTTACATGTGTTTAATCCAACATGTTATATTTCTTCATTTGAGAATGAAAAAAGGTTAAATTATGTCAATAACTAGTACTTATCTTTATACTTTTCCTCATTAAATAAATACATAACTTGTGTCCATTTGTTTCATGTTCTTTTAACATTGAAAGAACCAGCGGAAAGCTAGCTTAGATGGGAAGGGCTCTAAGCCCCACTCATCCCCTCCTGGGTTCGATCCCGGGGGGGGGGGGGGGGGGGGTGGGGGGGGTTGGTTTCTTTTGGGAGGGGTGCCCCCACATAGTGGGTCTGACCAAATCCCCTTCCAAATTAGTCGGTTGTGCCAGAAAAAGCGCCAGATACTGGAAGATCATAGATAAAAAAAAAACATTGAAAGACAAAATGCAATGACCAAACTCTTTTATTTAGGTACAAAATGTTTTAATGTGACAGAGGATATCCCTTCAATGCATGCTCATTATTCCATTGAAAGCGAACATAAACCGACCCTTCAACATCAGATGAGTTTAGTTGTAACACATTGATTTTAAGCCTCAGTGTGAGAGATGATGCCAATTCCAAGAATTTCTGCCTGATGAGAGGGACAATATATGGCCAAAAAAAGCTCAAGATATTGAATGCTAAGGATTACACAATCAGTAGTTACTGTTTCTGTATACCGAATGTCTGCTAGTTATGATCATGATATCACATACCATCCATTGAAAAGAGTTGCCTGCTTTGTTGCCAGTGACTGTTTGTCATAACTAGGAATTTATTTTGAGACACAATGGCCTCCTGATTTGAAAGGCTAGGTAGATGCTCTTTACTGTTTTCTCTTGCCTTGTGGTTTTAGATATTCCAGCTTAATTTGATTAATTGATAGGTCCAATGAAGCTCGACTTATGTATGAGAAACTTCAATTCCACCCAAGTCCTAAAGCGAGCAAGAAAGCAAGACACTTTGTGTTCAGCTTTCAGGTAATTACTTTGTTCTACATGAAACTGATCTATATTTGTGGGATCATATTGACAGAAGTATGACTCACACTTCTCCCTCTCTCTCTTTATTTCAGTAACTATATACGTGGGGACTTCTTAAAGTAATTAGATCTATTAATTTTGCCTCCAAATCTCATGATGCATGGTTGTACTTTCATATATTGAAAATTTATAATAATTAAGTTAACTGGTTGTAATTAAATACTATTTGACAATGCACATGTCTACATGCCTTTTTTTGTCTGCCTAAGCCCGTCACATAAACAGGAGACCTTTTGTTTTATATACTTATTATCATTCATGACGGGTTAAAACTTGAAACCTGGCAGGCTATGGAAATGATGAAGGTGACAACAGGATCTCTATTCATTGAACACGGGCTACCAGAATTATTTTGATGCTTTTGTAGAAAAAAAGTCTAACTACACTTTACAAGAAGACCTCAACGTGCAAGAAAGGGTAATAAATCAAGTTCTGCTCTACCTTCTCTTTCTTATTTCTCCCATCTTCATGGTAATAATTGTTGCCTTTCAGAAGAGAATATAAACAGATTTTTTTTTTTTGTATATAAATATAGACTCCTTCTCTGTTGTGTATATATGTTCGCACGCATACCATGTCTTGTTCCATAGTTGTGAGGTTCCAGAGAAATGGAACTTGCTGCCACGTCTGGTTCTTGAAAAATGATAGTATTATGAATGTGATTCATTTGGTATTCATTTGGAACTTGCAAAAGCCCATTAGGTTCACACTTCAAATCCATAGAAGTTTTTGATACACACACACACATATTTTGGAAGAACAAAATAAAGCCTTGTATCTGGGCTGCCGAATTCAAGAGTATGACCATCTACTCTAAACCTCTTGGGGCCAATAAGAAGAACATAGCTTCCATCTTTATAAAGACGACATAGAGCCTGTTTGGTTTAACCCCATTGCATGCCTGCAATGGTAATCATGATTACATTACCGAGGGAAAAGTGTTTGGTTGCTCTTTAATATGGTAATAGGGTTTACCATGATAATGATGATTATCAAAAAATTGGAAATCCACATTCATACTTTCCCCCTATGAATCCTCATTATCATTTCATTGCATAATTAAAAAAGTCCAATTTATTCTTTAGTTTCACGTGTCTATTTCACTTATCTCATTTCATTTACCACAACTGTCCCCCGCCGCCGCCACCTCCTCCTCCGCCACCGCCGCCACCTCCTCCTCCTCCACCCACCATTGCCACCACCTCCTCCTCCACCTACCGCCTCCGTCGCCATGACCTCCTCCTCCACCTGCCGCCTCCGTTGCCACGACCTCCGGCGACCTCCTCCTCCTCTGCCACCCCTTGTCGTCGCCATGATCTCCTCCACCCCCCGCCACCGCCGCCTCCTCCTCCTCCGCCACCCCCCGTCGCCACCACCTCCTCTTCGTCCTCTACTACCCCCCGCCGCCGCCACCTCCACCTCTTCCACCACCCACCGCCCCCCCCTGTTGGCTCCGCCACTACGTCCTCCTCCACTCGCTGCCACCTCCTCCGCCACCCCTCGCCGCCACCATGATCTCCTCCACCCACTGCTGTCGTCGCCACCTCCACTGTTGCCTTCGCCACTACATCCTCCTCTACCCTCGTCGCCGACACCTACCACCAGTGCTACTATCTCCTCCTCCTCCACTACCGCCCCCCACCCCCACCGTTATTGACAGCGCCTCCGCCGCCGCCGCCGCCACCTCTTCCTCTACCGCCACCCCTATCGTTGCCGCCATCACTACCTCTTCCTCCTCCATCTCTGCCGCTGTCAACTCTTAATTATTTTTTCTACAAAGATTATATTAAGGGTAAAATAGACTTTGTGCAATATATTAATTTTAATTTTAAATAATTGTTAAAATATTAACTTATTGCACCTTACTTAAAAATCAAACCAAACACTACCCTTGTAATTAATATTGCATTGCATTACCATTGCATCGCACTGCACTGCATTACAGGGTGTAATGGGATCGAACCAAACGGGCCCATAAGGTTTAAAGAGACATTGTATTTCAAGGGTTTTCATCCTTTGGATGAGTTTGAAATTCGTATGTCCTTTTGAGGTGCCATGACTTTGATTAACCAACTAATGGCCGAATAATATTTATTTAAAGTGACATTTTTTATGAGTTAAGAATATTATAATTTATTTTTCAAGCAATAGAGATATACTTTTTGTTATGAGTTTAAAATATTATAATTTATTTTTCAAGCAATAGAGATCGAAGAACAACAGTGTAACTTCTTTTAAATATTAAAGTGTAATTTATATGTTTCTATATACAAATTTAGCACAATCTTATAAACAACAAAAGTTAGTTTAGTTAGAAAGCATTGGTCTACTAACAGGTGCCGGGTGCAGTGGTAAGGCATCTGATACTTCCCCAAGTGGACGAGAGTTCGAACCTGAGAGAAGTATTTGTTGGGAGGGGGAACCCACCCTTGGTGCAAAGCACCTTACATGGGTGTGCCTAGAAATGTCCCCCGCTCTGGATTAGTCGGTTACCCTGAGTTACCTGATCCAATGTTAGAAGGCCAGGGACTCAGGAAAAGACGCCGGATACCGGGGGGAGTTCAGGTTTGGGGGCCAAAGGCCTTATCTACCTGTTATCACCAAAAGAAAAAAAGAAAGCATGGGTCTCATATCTCATAAGGATGTTCCTAACTTATAACTCACATAAATCTTTTTATACAAAAAACTAAACTCATATAAAAATACATATTTTCTATTTTAAATATTTATGTGTTCTTTAAATCTGTAAAAAGAAAGATATATATATATATATATATGTAGGTATGTCTATATATATACTAATATCTCTTGCTATATAAAAATGAATTACAATTGCATTATTTTTTTAAACACATTATCTTTATATTTAATATTTATTTAATATAAGAAGCATAAAATATACGTTTCATTAATATAAAATAAAACAAAATTTTAAAAATATATTTCAGTATAACTTGAGCCTAATTTTTTTTTACATAGATGCTTATAACAAAAATGTAGGGTTAATATAATATTTAATTCTTATAAATTATTCTGGGGAAAAAAATTATTATAAATTAGTATCATTTTAGTTTTGGTCTCTATAATTTTAAACTATAAATTTTGATCCATCATATTTTTTCTATCTTAATGTTAGTCTTTATATTTTTATAGAAAATCTAAACCATTTTCATATTTTATCTTCTAAGGAACCAAAAATTATAGCTTAAAATTATAAGGAACAACATTAAAATAAGAATAAAGTATATCCACTACCGGAACACTATTCGGTCGTTTTGAGAGATAAAAGCTGAAACACATTAAATGAAGAGAGGATTTCAGATAGGCCTAAGGATGTGACAGAATTTCACTCAACCTTCAAAACTTTCTGAAACTTTAATGGCGCCCCTTAGATTAAAATGAAATTAAGTTTTGGGATGAAAAGATAATGATACCCTTACTTTATTTATCTCGTAAATGCTTATATTTATCTTGTGAATTTTCATATTTCTCTTGAAAATGGCAAAAAATGTTTTTAATTTCCTAAATTCTTTTGAATTTCTTTATTTCTCTTGAAAATACTTTTATTTGTCTTGTAAATGGAAAAAATTTTTTTAATTCCCTGGGTTTATTTGAATCCTTTTATTTATTTTGTAAATGTCTTTATTTATTTTGTAAATATTTTTATTTATCTTGTAAATGCCCTTATTTATCTTATAAATGCTCTTCTGAAAAAAAATAAAAGAAGGGCATAATTATATTTTCACCCATAAAACTTAATTTCATTTTGACCCTTAGGGTTGCAATGAAGTTTCAGAAAATTTTGGGAGCTGACTGAAATTATGTGAAATATGGGGTTAAATGAAATTTTCCGTTAAATAAATGGAGGAGTTAGATGTGAGTACTACAAGTCTTTACTGTGTTCGATATTTTCTGATGTGGTTGACTGCTGAACACATTTTCTAAGGCACACTCGTCAAACCCGCGCACACTTCTTCCAAGAACCTTTCCCACTTCTGCATTTTCATCTTGTTCTTGTTGGTTTGCCATTTCCAAGCTGATTCCATCTCTATAGGCGCACAAACACAACGACTTCATCTATGGCGGGAGCATTGGTTGGTGGTGCTTTTCTTTCTGCTTTTCTTCAGGTGGCTTTTGATAGGCTGGCTTCTCTGCATCTTCTCGACTTCTTCAAAAAACTAAAAATGAATCACACATTGCTCAATAAGTTGAAGATCGTGCTGTTATCCATCGATGCTGTGGTTGACGATGCAGAGCAAAAGCAGATCACTAATCTAAAGGTGAAGGACTGGATTGATATGGTCAAAGATGTCGTATTCGATGCTGAAGATGTCTTGGATGAGATTGATTATGAAATGTCCAAGCGCAAGCTGGAAAATGAGCAACAGATACGAACTAGTGCTATTGCCAAGGTACGAAACTTCTTTAGTACTTCTGTTAGTTCAATTGAGAAGGAAATTGAAAACAGAATGCAAACTGTCCTTGAAAATCTAGAATATCTTGCATCTCAAAGGGATATATTAAGATTGAATGAACGTGATGGTGGTTCTGGGATGAGAAGTGCGATACCAAATAGATTGCCTAGTACATCTTTAGTGGATGAAGATGGAACATATGGTAGAGATGACGACAAAAACACCATCATTGAATGGCTGCTGTCAGAAAAGTATAACAGCCAACTATCTGTGATTTCTATTGTAGGTATGGGCGGTCTGGGTAAAACTACACTTGCCCAACTTGTTTATAATGATAGAAGGGTGATGGATGAGTTCAACTTCAGAGCATGGGTGTGTGTCTCTGATGAGTTTGATGTGTTGAGGGTAACAAGAACGATTTATGAGGCAATCACTGGTTCTAAGGATGATACCAATGATTTAAATATGCTTCAAATTAAATTGAAACAACAACTAACTCAAAAGAGATTTTTCCTTGTTTTAGACGATGTATGGAATGAAAATTATATGCTATGGGAGGCCTTGCAATCACCATTCAATCATGGGGCTTTAGGAAGCAAAATTCTTGTAACCACTCGAAGTGGAAAAGTTGCTTCAACCATGCGTTCTACTAAAATACTTCCTTTGAAGCCCTTATCAGAAGGAGATAGTTGGTCATTATTTGGCAGATATGCAGTCCATGATGAAAATGTTCTTTGTTTAAACTCTGACCTTGAAGAAACTGGCAGAAAAATCAGTAAAAAATGCAAAGGGTTGCCTTTAGCTTTGAAAGCCATCGGGAGTCTCTTATACACAGAAGTATCTCATGAGCAATGGAATGACATTCTGAAAAGTGAGATATGGGAGGAAAAAAGTGACAGCGAGATTCTCCCTGCTTTGAGATTAAGTTATTGCTACCTCCCCTCTCATCTTAAAAGATGCTTTGCTTATTCTTCGATATTTCCCAAAGATTATGATTTTGACAAGGAGCATTTAATTCAGTTGTGGATGGCAGAAAATTTTCTGACATGTGCTCATCAAAGCAAAGATGCGAGGGAAGTGGGAGAACAATTCTTTCATGAGCTATTGTTGAGGTCCCTTTTCCAACGATCAACCGCAGATGAAACACGTTTTGTCATGCATGATCTTATTAATGATATGGCAAAAGTTGAATATGGAAAGTTTTGTCATAGGTTTGACATAGATGATGTGAATAATTTGACAAAAATGACCCGCCATATTTCTTTTTCAAGAAATAATGTTCTTACATCCAAACGATTTGAGGTTATATACCAGGCTGATAAAATGCGCACATTTTTACCTCTATCTATGCAAGGTCTTAGAGGTACAAGATATATGTCTATTCACTTTATATCTAGGAATATTATTTACAATTTGCCAACCAAGTTTACTTGCATGCGAGTTTTATCTTTGTGTGATCATTTCATCATGCATTTGCCTGAATCAATAGGAAATCTCAAACATCTATGTTATTTGGACATATCAAGAACTAAAATAAGGAAATTGCCTGATTCAATATGTCAACTTCATCTTTTGCAAACACTAAAGATGTGGCGCTGTCGTCTTTTGGAAAAGTTGCCAATGAATTTCCATAAACTCCTGAATCTTCGTCACCTCGATTTTCGTGAAACTCAGGTGAGAGAGATGCCAAAGGAATTTGATAAATTAGAAAAAATTCAAGTGTTGTCATCATTTATTATAGACAAATCTGAAGAGACCAACATCAAACTTTTAGAAGGACTAAATCTTCATGGATCAATTTCCATCTCGGAATTACAGAATGTAGTTTCTCCCTCATCTGCTTTAGCAGTCAATTTGAGAAGCAAGATAAACCTTAAGGAGTTGACATTAGAATGGTGCTTAGACAATAAAAAATCACAACATGACATGGGCGTGCTAGAGAACTTTCAACCTCATCAAAATTTAAAAAAGCTATCAATTGGCAACTATGGTGGTATGGAGTTTCCAAATTGGCTTGTAGATAATTCATTGTCCAATTTGGTGTCCCTAGAGCTAAGGAATTGCAAATACTGTATATCCTTGCCATCACTTGGCCTCTTTCCATCTCTCAAGTCACTGTCAATTATAGGGTTTCATAGTATCGTAGCTATTGGTCCAGAATTTTTTGGAAATAGCTCTAATGCTACATCTCTAGAAATCTTGAGGTTAGGAGATATGAATGGCTGGGTGGAATGGAAATGTGAAAATATGACACTTACTTTCCCTCATCTTCGAGAGTTGAGTATAGAGAATTGTCCCAAATTGAAAGGGCAACTGCCTCAACAACTTCCTTCTCTAAGGGTCCTAGTAATTTCCAGTTGTGAGAAGCTCTTGTTTTCAATTCCATGGGCTCAATCTCTTGATAAATTGGTTCTGCGAGATTGCGGAAATGAGCAGTTGGAAAGTCTTCCATCAACTCTAAGAGTCCTTGACATTTCTGGACGCTTCGAAGAATTATTATCAGTTGACAAAATTGAGAATATCATTGCCAATTCTAGCCTTGAAGAGTTGAAGTTTTCTGATTGTCCACACCTAGAATTCCCATTATGCTACTGTCATAACTTCATTCTTGAATTGGAGATAACAGGAAGCTGTGACTCTCTAAAGTATTTTCCACTAGATTTATTCCCAAAGCTTCAATCATTGAAGTTGATTGAATGTAATAATCTGGAAATGATATCTATTTCTGTGGGGCACCATGATTCTCTTGCAAGCTTGTACATATGGAAGTGCCCTAAATTTGTAAATTTTCCTGAAGGAGGGTTTTTGGCCCCCAATCTAATACTTTGTTGCATTGAAGACTTGAAGAATTTGAAATCGCTACCAGCGAAGATGCGCATTCTCTTTCCCTACCTTACATATCTGGTAATAAAATGCTGCCCCCTAGTGGAATCATTTCCAGAGGGAGGTTTCCCATCTGGTCTTATATATCTTGATGTCTTGGAATGCCCGAAACTCATAGCCTCTCGAATGGGATGGAATCTGAGTAGCCTTACTTCACTACAATACTTCGGGATTGGAGATGCAGATGACAAGTCTCTTCCTGATATTGGACTACTTCCACCTACTCTCATTTGCCTTGTGTTCCATAATTGCCCAAATCTTACATCATTGGAACACAAAGGTCTTTGCCACTTATCCTCTTTGGAAAGTTTGATATTTCGTGGCTGTCCTAAACTCCAAAACTTCCCAAAGGAAGGTTTGCCCGGTTCCCTTGGTCAACTACAGATTATCGGTTGCCCCTTTCTTAAAAAGTGGCTCCAAAACCAGAAAGGAAAATATTGGTCAAAGATTTCTCACATCCCCTTTGTTAGCTTTGAAGATCATCTAGTATCTTTAAGCGATCTTCTCACTCATGAGGGCATTCGTTACGTACTTTCCATTCATCCATTAGGTACATGTTTACTCCCTTCTTAAATTTCAAATCATGAACACATTATTTGAATTTCAAATCATGAAACTAAAAGCTTTACTTGTTTGTTGCTGAGTGCTGCACATCATAGTGTTGCCCAGCAATCCACAACCCCACTAGGGGGTGTTTGCTACACAGCACTGTGGTGCACAATGCTTATGCAGTGGACAAGCATTACCCAAAAAGTAGATGTAGGTTCATGCATTGGATGGTATCTAAAGAATGTGCCAAAATATGACATTTTTTAATTTGACCAAAACTGCAATTCTAATTCTCGTGTCAATCTAAGAACTATATAGTATTTGTAAAAGGGATTTAAGTCCTTACATATTATGAAATCTTTTTAGCCAAACTCAGTTGAACTCAACTATTTAATAAAAAAAGAGTGATTATGATGTGGTTCATGAGCTTTGGCTGATGAAATTTGCCCAAATTATGATGTGGTTTCCGTTGCTGTTGAATTTGACAGTTGGGACAAGCGAGTTTAGTGGTGCAACAACTCCAAACTCCAGAGCCTGATCAGACTAAACTCTAGTGCGTGTACAGCTTGCTCTTATTCAGGTTACATTGATCTTTTACTTGCTCGTTACCAGTTGTACTCCAAACATACTATCCATCATATTAGCAGACCATTGTCTGAAAGTGAGCATTTGATGATTCTATCAACCACAAATTGTACCAGCTCTGCAAAGGTACACATAATGTCAGTATTTGTTGTCCTTTTTTTGGAAATATTCTAGTCATGTTTTTTATATTGTTTTTTGTTATTCTTTTGGCTCATATCAAAGTGATATATCCAATATATATATACATGATACTATTAGAGTGTGAAAGCATAAGATTTGTCTTGCATGTCTCTACATCCTAGATCTTTCAAATAACTATGTTTATTTTAATATTCACGGGAAATATTTGTAGAACAGCTATATGAGTGCATAATTTATTTTTACATTGAAGATTATAGTATATATCAGGAATCCATGAAATGAACTTATTGCATTTTAATTCCTTTCATTTTGAAATCCCAATGAAAAAGTCTTAAGGGCATTATGGAAACAGAGAATGACCTGCTTCTCTTTTCTTTGACAGGATCTTATATTGTGTACCCACTGAACATGAGAGATTCTTCTCCTCATATTGTCCAATTGCTAAGGAAGGTCCCCCCCTCTTTGCCCCTTCTACCCTTAACATCAAGAGAGAGATTGCACATCACTTGCTTAAAGATATATCATGATAGAGCAAGATAGCCTAGAAGATGGTGTGTTTTCAATGCTTCTTCACATTCCGAATTTTTTTTAGTCTTGCAGCGTATGTTCTTTTAAAAGTTGAGTTTTTGAGTAGATATCTCATTAGGATGTCAAGGCCATAGTGGCATCCTGCTGTAGACAGTTTACTGGTGTCTTGGTTGCAGATTGTAAAAACTTGATTGCCTCCTTCATTAAATTGTGGTTACTTACCCTGCATACAAATTCTCTTGTTTTATACTTGAGAAGTGCATATAAGAACTGAAATTTGTGTCCAGATTTTAAAGTGTGTGATTTTCTTACCTCATCTCCTTTTTATCTTCAGGCAGTTTTCTTGTTTAAATTGTTTGTCAGAAGAACTTTATTCTAACAATGATATGTTGCTGATTTCCACTTCGCTAAGAAATTCTGTTACAAATGAGACGTTCACAGCATTCCACTAAGTATATATAGACTTGCGATTCGAGCAGAATTCTTTAAAAACATATAGATAGTATTAATAAATGAAGAGATTCATTCAAAGTAGAGTAATTAGTTGTTTAAAACGATTTAGCAACTCCTCTCTTGAAATAGATTGCTGCTGTGCAGAGAGACAGGTAAGCCCCATATTTGTGGGATCATATTGAAAGAAGTAGAAATCACTCTTCTCCCTCTATTTCAGTAACAATATACGTCAGTACTAATTAAAGTAATTAGATCTATTTATTTTGCCACCAAATCTCATAATGCATAGTTATACTTTCATATATTATTTTGATGTTTTTATAGGGGAAAAGAAAGTCTAACTACCCTTTACAAGAAGACCTCCACATACAAGAAAGGGCAATAAATCAAGTTCTGCCCTACCTTCTCTTTCTTATTTCTCCTATCTTCATGGTAATAATTGTTGCCTTGCAGAAGAGAATATAAACACTTTTTTTGTATATAAATATAGACTCCTTTTCTGCTGTATATATATGTTCACACACACACCATGTCTTGTTTCATAGTTTTGAGGTTCCAGAGAAAGGGAAATCGGTGTATTATTTATATGTATCACTACCAAATAGCTACACTTAATAAAGACTGTCAATCCACATATGTACAAATGCTACTGCTGATAGTTGCAACTACTTTTAACTATACATAACTACTTCTGTTGTATACTCTACAATAGTTTGGTGCTGTTCTGGAAGTTGAGAAGTTAGATCTTCTACATTATTTAGAGTTTAAGAAATAAGTCACAGTGATGTAGTGTGAATATGTGATTCATGTAATCAACCTCACTTTCAATAAGGCTTGTTGCTGCTTCTCGCAACTTGTGAACAACGTAGCTTATTATAAATATTTTTGTTTGCTTCTCGGAAGAATGGAGAATTGCTGCTATGCCATCTGATTCTTGAAAAATGATAGTGTTATGAATATGATTCATTTGGAACTTGTAAAAACTTGTTAGGTTCACACTTCAAATCCATAGAAGGTTTTGATACACACATATTGGAAGGTCAAAGTTTGACACAAGGCAAATGTAAAAAAGCCTTGTATTTAGGCTGCCGTATTCAAGGGTAAGACCATCTCCTCTAAGACTCTAGGGGCCAATAGCAAGAAGAAACATGTCTTACATCTTCATAAAGATGACATGACGTTTAAAGAAATAAACGTTGTATTTTGGTTGTCCTCATCCTTTGGATGAATTTGAAATTTGTATGCTATTTTGAGGTGCCGTGAATTAGATTAACCAACTAATCACTATAGAGGATTTATTCAATGTGACATTATTCATTAGGTAAGAATATTATTACTAACTTTTCAAGCAAGAGAGAGGTAAGAGAACAGTTGCTAACTTATTTATTTTTAATATTTATGTATACATTATGAAAAAAGGCATCTAATTAAATCATAATATTTCTATATACAAATTCATATATAAAAGTAATGTAATACTTCCCTTGATCCTTTTTATAAGGAACAATCATAAAAAAGATAGGAGGGAGACTATTGTTATGAGTAATAAAAGTTGGTCTAGTTGGTAAAGATATGTTTCATTTCCTATAAAGATATGATGAATTGTTGAGATTCAACTCACCTAAATCTTTTTTCACAAAAAAAAAAAAAAAAAAACTACATTCATATAATAATGCATATTTTTATATTTTAACTATTTATAATTCTTCTTTAAATTTGCAAAATATGATATATGTGTGTGTACACACTAATATCTCTTGCTATAAAAATGAACTACAATTTCATTAGTTCTTAACCACAATGTCTTTATATTTATCTTATAAAAATGTATTTATATTTAAAATCTATTTTATATAACTAGCATGAAATATGCATTTTTATATACCTAGCATAAAATATGCATTTCATCATTATTAATTAAAAGAATTTAAAAACATATTTTAGTGAAATTGGTCCGAGAACCGGCAAACTGGCTAGGAAACCGGTCTGGTCTGAGAATCGGTCTAGTTCAGTAATTTTTTTTAAATCGAATTTTTAATTTTTTTTCTTTAGAATTTCATATTAATATCCCTAAAATCTTCAATTTCTCACTGGTTTGGTCTCAGGTTAACTTCGGTTTGACTCCGATCTAACTTACTGACACTTAACCTAGTACCCCGGTTGACTTAGTGGCTGGTCCGGATTTTAGAAACTTGGTAAAATTTGAGCTTGGATTTTTTACATATATGTTTATAGTAAAAATATACAAGTGCAGGGGACAATACACGGTCGTTTCGACCTTGAGAACAACAATAATTAATTGTCACACAATCTCTTTCTTCTCTCAACGCTGGTGGAGTTGGACCATATCGGGAGGGAAGGAAATTATTCCTGCCACTCGAAAATTGACAATTGAACCACAATCTAATTGCATGTTTGGATTAATGGTGTTGCATGTTTGGATTAATGGTGGAGGAGTTTTTTTTTATTATTATAAATGGGCTTTTAAAAAAGATAGATAAAAAAAAAGTCAGATTGTAGATGTAATTTGTGTTTGAATTGGCAGTGGCATAAATGACTTTTTTTCTAACCTTAAACATATTTGGATTAATATTTGAAAAACCCGTTTAGATGGGAAATAACTGAAAAGGGTATGAATCTTATTAAATACTATATATATATTAGTTAGATATATTGTGATAATTGAAGTAAAAACATATTTAAAAAAGGGAAAATTCCAGAAAAATACATCCGAAATAGGGAAATCCCTAATCAGTGCTGCGAATTCCAAAATTCCGGATCAGTCTGCTGTCAGTACGGATGAATAGTGCAGGGGTGCCAAAAGACGATTTTGCCTTTCAGTCCTCATTCTCGCCACTTCAGAATAACAACACGCTGCTCTTAATTAACAATTCTGGTTTCTTGATTAACAACTCTCGTTTCATCTTTTTACTTTCACAATAACAACACCGGTTTTGTTATTAACAATTCTGGATTCTTGATTAACAACTCCGTTTTATTTTTCCACATATTTGCATATCAAAAATATAGTGTTGTTAATAAAGAAGAGGTTTGTTATTTGCCCTGAAACTAAAATTACGAAGTTGTGAAACAAGAAATGAGAGTTGTTAATGTAGAATATGGTGTTGTTAATAATAAGACTGATGTTATTATTGTGAAAGTAAAAAGATGAAACTAGAGTTGTTAATCAAGAATACGGAGTTATTAATCAAGAACTGCGTGTTGTTAAAAGAAAGAGGTGTTATTATTGACCCTGAAACTTAAATTACGAAGTTGTGAAACAAAAAATGGGAGTTGTTAATCAAGAAACCAGAGTTGTTAATTAAGAGCAGCGTGTTATAATTCTGAAGCGGCGAGAATGAGGACTGAAGGGCAAAATCGTCTTTTAGCGTCCCGCACTATTCATTCATACTGACACCGTACTATCCAGAATTTTGAAATTCGCAGCACTGATTAGGGATTTCCCTATTTTGGATGTATTTTTCTGAATTTTCCCTTTAAAAAATTTGATAAAATAAAAAAAGTGAAATCATTATTAAACAATAAACTCTTTGTGCTCTTAGCATTGGATCTCAAGATGGTGGCCCTGATTGTGATGACTTTTATGCACAAAGACAAGGATCAAACATATCCACAAGGTGGGACAATAAATAGTCCTAAACCAACATTCTTTTAAGTTAATTCCACAATGATAGAAAGGAATCACCTGGGCACGTGATGTACATCCAAGTCCAAGAAAGTATTGAAGTAGCTCCTCACCGTGAAACGCTCCTCACCTGAGCTTCTATTCGAAGGTGCTTTTTTGCTGAAACTCAG